>OZ030027.1:42590305-42950305 GCA_964023405.1 Apodemus agrarius
GTACTCTCACTGATATGTTACTTTGCCGTTTTATTTTATTTTTGGAGTACACAAAATAGTAATGTTTAGAAATGTCTAATTTCAAATATTCTAAACAAGCATTTTGGGTGCCAGTAGGTGTGGTTGCAGTCCACACATTCTGGAAGGGAGGAACTCCTACTGCGACTCACAGGCATGCTGAGGGAGTGTGCTCTACACACACAGGACTACACTATCCAGGCTCGCACCAACCCCTTTCCCACTGCAGAGCATGGCACAGAACAGAGTTTTTTGGAAGCCTTGTAGTCCATATTTAGAAGGGAAGGTAGAATAATATTTATTTCTTCCCGCTGTGAAGATTACAGAAGATTGTGTGTGTAAAAATGCCCGCCAGCTCCGTAAGCACCCAGTAAATAGAAATATTACGAAAAAAGATTTTAAAACCAGGCACAGTGTCACACCACATGAGTTTGAGACCAGACTGGACTAGACAGCAAGATTCTTAGAGGGAGGAACAGGAAAGGATGGACGAGGAAGAAAGAGGAAGAGGGAGAGGAAGAAGAAGGCACAGCAAAAGTGTTTGTCTCAGCCTTTGGATCAGGACTGCCCTTGCCCTCTAGGATCCACCCCACCCTTCCTGCCCTGGCAAGTGACCTCAGCCCCCGAGCTTTCTCTGGATAAAGTAGATGCTGTGGATTCAGACAGGCATGTTATGGAAGCCAGCTGGCCAGAGCCTGGCATGAAAACCATGCTCTGTGACTGGGATGTGCTTCATCTGTGAGGACTGTGGCAGGAAACGGCTTAGCCCAACCTACAAGCTCATTAGCCGTGACTTTGGTGAATGAGTTTGTAGCCCAAGTCATGATCTTTGAATCTCTGTGCACTCCAAACAACAGTCAGTGAGCTCTTGGCAAGGATGGAAGGAAGCCCCAGCATCTCTGGGCCAGAAGCGGGATGCAGGCACGCCCTCACGACTCTAATAGAGCAGGACAGTTGCTCACTGCCAAGGTGCAAGCTGCTCTAGGAACCCCCAGAGAGATGCGCACAGCCACCTTTAGTGGTCCTGCTTTCCTCCTTCCTGTCACCCCGGGTGACTTAGGGGTCACAGGCCACTGTGCTGCCATCATGGAAAGATGAAGATTTGAACCTTCAAGTCAGTCAGCATCCGTCAAGGCCCATGACGCTCCACCATGAGTGTGGGCCGCATCCCATCAGGTCCAGCCTAACAGTGACAGTGGAGGCTTCTAAGGAGGGGCCGTGCTTTGTGATGCCTGCAGGTGCACACTGCAATCTCCATGCGTCCCTGCAGCTCCAGGCCTCCCTTCCTGCTCCGAAGACTTCAGGGTTGACAGATCAACCTTTATATGCACATATATGTTCGCATACAATGTATTTGCCTATATATGTATACACATATATACATGTGTACATATATGTACATATATACATGTGTGTGTGCATGTATGTGCATATGTGTATATATGAATGTACTGATACAATATATCTGCTTATACATGTAGACACATGCATGTGTTTATATGTTTGTATGCATGCATATAGGTCTATGTGAATATATATGTATATATACACATACATATACATATAGAGAGATACATGTTTGTGTATATGTATACTTGTATATGTGTGTGTGACTGTAAGCACTTAAATTTATACATGTCTTTACATGGATGTTTATATACATGTCTGCGTAAATATGTGTGTATGTTTGCATACATGTGTGTATATATTGTCTTAGTTAGGGTTTTATTGCTGTGAACAGACACCATGACCTAGGCAACTCTTATAAGGGACAGCATTTAATTCGGGCTGGCTTACAGAGGTTCCTCATGGCAGGAAGCATGGCAGAGTCCAGGCAGGCATGGTGCCTGGAGAAGGAGCTGAGTGTTCTACATCTTGATCCACAAAGAGCCAGGAGACTCTCCTCCACAGTGGACAGAGCTTAAGCATAGAACAAAAAGCCACCCTCCCGAGTGACCCTTCCTCCAACAAGGCCACACAACTTCTGATAATGCCCCACCTTCTAATAGTGTCACTTCCCATGATCCAAACATATTCAAACCACTACATTTACAAACATGTTCATACATGTGCATGTATATTTGCACACGTAAATGGGGATACATATACTCTTGTTCACACACATACATGTCTCTGCATAAAAGTTTGTGCCTTCACACCTATATGAAAGTGTATTTGTTCCCCCACACACTGGTTCTGATTCACAGGAGAACCCCAACTGGTCTACCTCCATAGGATTTCAGATTTCACCACCTCTGTTGCCAGATTCTTTTCATGTGGATTCGTGAAGAAAACAATCTCTTCTGCAATTATAATCTTTGGTATTTTTTTCTTTTTAAAATCCGGGCTAGACGTAGGAAGGCTGAGGTCCACGTTACCATTTCATTGAATCCAGAGTAAAGTGATTAGATGTGTCCCTTCTGTTACACCCGCATAGAAATAGCTTTCGCTGTGTGACACTCTCTCTGCCAACTGTCCCAGCCTATGTCTTAGGCAGCACTGTCTCCAACTCTCTTCCAGACAGCAGCCCTCCACCACCCACACGACACGTTCTCCCTCCCGCCTCTTTGTGCTAACAGGTTCTGTGCATTCGCTCTTACCAAAAAGAAAAAAAAAAAAAAAACTCCTTTGAATGGTGAATTGGCATTCACATTCTCTCTCATCCATGGAGGAAACCCTCACCTAGCAACATCCACCATTATCAACGCCTCATCCACCAAACCAACCACAAGGGCCTCGGCTTGTTTCTTTTACAGAGAGACTTGAGACTGCCAGCCATGTCCAGATTTGGATTAAGGGGCAAATGGGTAAATGGCGATGGGAGAATGGGAGGTGGACCAGGCAGGAAGGGGGGGGGTCCCTTGGTTCTGTTCCATGCTGAAGTTCCTAAGGATGTCAGGGAAACACATTCTGCATGGCAGATGCTTTAAGATGAAGCCCAGTGAGCCGGGCGATGGTGGCGCATGCCTGTAATCCCAGCACTCTGGGAGGCAGAGGCAGGCGGATTTCTGAGTTTGAGGCCAGCTTGGTCTACAGAGTGAGTTCCAGGACAGCCAGGGCTACACAGAGAAACCCTGTCTCGAAAAAACCAACCCCACCCCACCCCCCAAAAAAAAGATGAAACCCAGTGGCCAGCTTGGGTCCCAAGCCTGATCTATCAGGATAAAAGCCACCACGAGAATCCTCCCTGGTATATAATGGGCCCCTCATCTGCATACAGGTAAGAGTTAAATCGGGCAGATAATCTCTGTGAAAATCCAGGTAAACAGCCGGGTGATGGTGGTGGCACACGCCTGTAATCCCAGTACTTGGGAGGCAGAGGCAGGCAGATTTCTGAGTTCGAGGCCAGCCTGGTCTACAGAGTGAGTTCCGGGACAGCCAGGGCTACACAGAGAAACCCTGTCTCGAAAAAAAAAAAAAAATCCAGGTAAACCTGATTCTTACCTCGATACTGTATTATGTAATTGCTTCCTCTTCTACCAGAAAAACAATTAACCAAACAAACAAACAAAACCCACCTATGTGTTGATACAAAGAAGTTGAGGCGGACCTTCGTCCAGCTTTCCTGCTGAGCCTGGGGAATATTCTGTCCACAAGGCAAGCCCAAGGCGGCCTGAGCTGGCAGAGGGAAGCAAGGAAGGGAACGCTCAAAAGAGTGGTTCACCATGCAGGAAAAGACGCGTGGGGATCTGAGATTCACGTCCCTTCGCCAGGTTAAAGTGGCATTACTCCATGGTTTAGCCTTACACATAGACAAGCATCCTTTAAGATACAGATGACGTGAGTTCCATTAGATTTGCAGAGGGAGAGAGAGAAGTCTGTGAGTTTGCATTTTAGGGATACTCACCATCTTCTGGTTACCATGGATACGATAGCGCCACTGCCATTGAGGGCTGCAGGGTTATCTGTGATGAATACTATGGAGTACCCGTGCTGAGTACTTTTGAGTACTGTTGGGTACCTCTGATGGCTACAACCGAGTACTGATGTGTACACGTGATGGGCAACTCTGAGTACTGCCAAGTCCCCACATTGGGTGCTGTGAGGTACCAACGTGTATCTGTGATAGATACCACTGGGTACTGTGGATACCATGGTGAGCAGCATTAAGCAGCGTCCGGTATCCACGGAGACTACCCTTTGGTACAGTCAGGTATCTTAGTGGGACTGAGATAGAGAAATATATATATATATATACAAGAATCTTCGGCTTTGGGATTTTTTTTTTCTTCAAGGAGTATAAAATCAAATTAAGGAGATATAAGAACTCCTAAGCAACCCGGGCGGTGGTGGCGCACACCTTTAATCCCAGCACTTGGGAGGCAGAGGCAGGCGAATTTCTGAGTTCGAGGCCAGCCTGGTCTACAAAGTGAGTTCCAGGACAGCCAGGGCTACACAGAGAAACCCTGCCTCGAAAAAACAAAACAAAAAACAAAAAAACAAAAAAAACCCCAAAAAACCAAAAACAACAGCAACAACAACAACAACAACAACAACAACAACAACAACAAAAAACAACTCCTAAGCAAGGAATTTCATCTCTAAAATTTAGAAAGAAATATAGCCAAAAGGATTTAAGGTCATATACAACATTTTACCAGTTCTAAAATTTAAACAAACTGTTGCCAAGAGGAGGGAGGGGGAAGAAACCTCAGCAGGAAGCTATAGCAGCTCCTCTGGGAACACTAAGGGAAAATTACTCTCCCTGCTCTCCCTGACGGCGAATGTCGCGTTGAACATGGGGAGCGTTCTCTTAAGACGGTCATTTCTCAGGGACGAAAAGGAAAAAATAATGGATTTGTATTTTCATAAATCGACCTTGAACTTGTGTCATCAATTTACAGACAATTTCTACCACTGTGTAAGCACAAAAATGCTTCCTTTAGGAAGTCCTCATTACTTTCCAGCCAAGCATGGCTATTCTCTCTCTACAGTTTAGGAGAGTGACTTAGGGAAAATACTGCCCTGGGCCCACATCTTGACATTGCTATGGTGCCTGTAATTCTGCAGGCTCTTAGACTATTCTGTAAATTGCATACTCAAAGGTCTCAGATGGAATGCACAGGAGACTTTCCTACTGCAAAGCATAAGCCAACTTCTGGATCCCCCCCCCCCCGCATACTTGTTTGCATAGGTGGACAACCACATGCATGAGTATGTGTGTATGTGTGTGTGTGTTTGCATGGATGTAGGTACACATGGCGTACACATGCATGTGTGTGCATATATGTGTGTACGTGTGTTTGCACAGGGGAAGGAGCACATGATGGAAATATGCATGTGTGTATATATGTGTGTATGCACAAGTGTGGGGACACATGGTGGGCTTGTGCATGCATGTGTGTACATGTGTTTGCACAAATGTGGGTGTACATGGTGGGCATGTACATGTATGTATGTGTGTACATGAATGTGTATGTGTGTTTGCACAGATATAGATGCACATGGTAGGCCCATGAATGTATGTATGTATGTACGAGTGTATACATGTGTTTGTACAGGTATAGATGCACATGGTGGGCATATGAATAAGTGTGTGTGTGTGTGTGTGTGTGTGTGTGCATGTGTGTGTTTGCACAGGTGTGGGTGTACATGGTGGGCACGTGCATGTGGAAACCTAAAGCTAACCTTGGGTGTCTTCCTAGATTGCTCTCTCCACTTTGTTTACTGAGGCAGGGTCTTGAACTGAGACCAGAGCTTCCTGATTCTGCCAGTCTCACTCTTCAGGTTGGCTTAGTAGGGAGGCGAAGGTCTCTTGTGTTCACTTCCTGGGTACTGGGATGACAGGTGGGCTGCCATGCCTGCTTATATGACTTTTATGTGGGTGTTAGAGATCTAAACATTGGTTGTCATGTCTTATGCCCAGGTCCCTGGATTTCCTCTTTGGTACAATGCTGGCATTGAGGGTGCTATAAAGGTACCAATTACTATTAGCCAGCATGGCCAGGCGGTGGTGGTGCATGCCTTTAATCTCAGTACTTGGGAGGCAGAGGCAGGTGGATTTCTGAGTTCGAGGCCAGCCTGGTCTACAGAGTGAGTTCCAGGACAGCTGGAGCTACACAGAGAAAAACTGTCTCGAAAAACCAAAACAACAAAAAAAATTACCTAGCATGCCTATGTGGTGGGTGGGAGAGTCTATTTGATTAAATCAGTTTTCTAGCTTGTGACTATAGACATTTGCCCTACAGATAGGTATTAAACACACATGGGCATACATTCTCTCTCTCTCTCTCTCTCTCTCTCTCTCTCTCTCTCTCTCTTGCACACACACACACACACACACACACACACACAGGATGACTGTTTGTAGAAGGATGAAAATAGATTCATGTCTCTCACTCTGCAGAAAACTCAACTCCAGATAGATCAAGGACCTCAACATAAGACCAGATACACTGATTCTGATAGAAGAGAAAGTGGGGGGATAGCCTTGAACTCGGCACAGGAAAGACTTTCTGAACAGAATATCAATAGCACAGACACTAGGAACAACAGTTAATAAGTGGGACTTCATGAAACTGAAAACCTGTATGGCGAAGGACACCATCATTCAGATAAAGTGGCAGCTTATAAAATAGGGGAAAAAAAACCCTTTCCCGATTAATTACACATCTAATAAAGGACTAGTGTCTAGAATGCATAAAGAACTACAGAACCACTGGACATCAAGAAGAAAAAAATAACTAAATAAAAACTGGGGTGCAGAGCCAGAGTTCTCAAAAAGATGCAATACAAGTGGCTGAGAAGGATTTAAATGAATGTTCAACATCCTTAGCCGTTGGGGAAATGCAAGTTAAAACTACCTGGAGATTTCATCTTACAATGGCCAAGATTAACAAAACAAATGGCAGGACATGCTGGTGAGGCTGGGAGTAAAGGGCACACTTCTTTATCACCAGGGGAGTGCAAAATTTTACCTCCGGTTTGAAAATCTGAAAGCTTGGAGCAGATCTATCTCAGGATCCAGCTACACACCGCTCAGGCATACACCCACCGGACCCTACGTTGTGCTGCATAGGTGCCTGCTTATCCATATCGACCTGCTGATCTGTTTATCGTATATGCCAGTTCATCTGGAAATGCCCATATGTTGATCAACTAATGGATGAATAATAAGATATGGCACATTTACACGACAGAGTAATATTCAGCTACTGAAAAACAAAATTTGCAGCTCAGTCAGTGCCTCGCCCAACGCTCATCAGAGAGGCTGCTTCTTGCACCAAGTGGGAATTAACAGAGACCCACAACTTGACAAGATGCAGAGGGTGGGCGTCGTCAGAGCACTCAGCCCTAAATGGGATGTCTTCATTAAACCCCACCCTCGAAGCTCAGGATCTATGTGGATGAGGAGGCAGAACACTTGCAAGAGCCGGGGCTGACAATGACTTCCAGACAGAACAGAGCTGATACACATATGAACCCACAGACTGTGGCAGCGTGGACAAGACCCACACACGTTCAAGCCAGAAGGGGGTCCCAGCACTGAGACGGGGAAGTGGGTATAGGGTCTGTCTTAGTTAGGGCTTTACTGCTGAGAAACAGACACCATGACCAAGGCAGCTCTTATAAGGACAACATTTAATTGGGACTAGCTTAAAGGTTCAGAGGTTCAGAGGTTCAGTCTATTATCATCACTGTGGGAAGCAAGGCAGCCTCAGGGCAGGTATAGTGCTGTAGGAGTTGAGAGTTCTACATCTTCATCTGAAGGCCTCTGGGAGAAGACATGGTAAGGAGGAGGAACTTACTGCCACCCACACAGTGACATGCCCCCTCCAACAAGGCCACACCTTCTCCAGCAAGCCACACCTCCTAATAGTGCCACATCCCTGGGCCAAGTATATTCAAACCACCACAGGTTCCCACCCCTAGCCAAGAACCTATCTGCAATTGATAAATGCTGACAAAGGATGTCTTAGCCAGCGTTTCTATTCCTGCACAAACATCATGACTAAGAAGCAAGTTGGGGAGGACAGGGTTTATTCAGTTTACACCTTCCATATTGCTGTTGATCACCAAAGGGAGTCAGGACTGGAACTCAAGCAGGTCAGGAAGCAGGAGCTGATGCAGAGGCCATGGAGGGATGTTCCTTACTGGCTTGCTTCCCCTGGCTTGCTCAGCCTGCTTTCTTATAGAACCCAGGACCACCAGTCCAGGGATGGTACCACCCACAAGGGGCCCTCCCCCCTTGATTACTAATTGAGAAAATGCCCCACAGCTGGATCTCATGGAGGCACTTCCCCAGCTGAAGCTCCTTTCTCTGTGATAACTCCAGCCTGTCAAGTTGACACACACAACCAGCTAGTATAAAGGGTAAAAGAGTTTTTTCCAGTGGAGTCTCACTGAGTGTAAACCCACACTTCAGGGCAGACCCCACATGCCCAAGAGTAGTCAGCCACACAAAACCACCTCTGTGGACACTCACTTTGTGAGCTTTTTGTTTTGTTTTGGCATATGTTTTTGTTTGTCTGTTTGTTGTTGTCATTTGCTGTTTGAGCGTTGTGGTTTGTTTGCTTTAAGAGAGAGAATGTAAAGATGGGCGGGTAGAGAGGTGGGAAAGATGTGGAAGGGGTTGTGGGAGGGGAAAACATAATCAAAATATATTGTATTAAAGAAAAAGTGTAAAGCTTCCCAAGTATGTAGTTCAGTGGTTACAGACTGTCTGGAATCCCAGTCTTTGGGAGACTGGAGCAGAGGACTCTCTAGAGCTAACTCAGAGGCTCCATCAATGAGTTCTGGGTCCGGAGAGAGACGAGCCTCAGTATGTAAGGTAGTGTAAGTCAAGGAAGAGGCGCAGGTGAACTTTGGGCTCCTTCACATGTGAATACACACATGTATCCATACACATGTACTCATGTGTACACACTACACATACATGCATGCAAAATGGAGATACTTTTAAAGGAAAAGTACAAAGGCGCATTCTTTGGTATTGATGCTGAATTGAATAATTATCTTGGAAAAATATGTTTTATGACCACGGACATTTTCCATTAAAGTGATGGATCACGATCATTGAGAGGTTGTGTTTCTGTTTGTTTGTTTGTTTGGTGTGTGTGTGTGTGTGTGTGTGTGTGTGTCTGTCTGTCTGTCTGTCTGTCTGTCTGAGGAGGCCAAAAGGCAGAACTGGATGTCCTGGTGTTGGAGTTTCAGGAGATTGTGACCCTCACAGTGCTTTAAATCCTGGAGCTACCTCTTCTTCAGCTCCCTGCTTTGTGTGTGTGTGTATGTGTGTGTGTGTGTATGTGTGTGTGTGTGTGTGTGTGTGTGTGTACGTGTGCTCACGTGTATGTGAGTGTATACTGGGGATTAGAACTCAGGTCCTTATCTAGTGCATTGGGCACTTTCCTGACTGAGCTATCTTTCAGTTCTGGATGGTTTCTTAAATGCAGGTTCCAACACTCTGCAATTCTGATTGGGGGATTGGCACTAGGGTTATGGTTTTCCACAGACTCCCAGTTTACTCTGGAGCCTGAGTCATCATGAGGTCATGACTCCTTTAAGGCCACTAGAGAATCCACAGTTATTGTATGGACTGGTTTTTCTTTTTCCTTCTAAGAAGAATCTGGCATCTAAAATGTTGTGAAGCCCACTGCCTCCTTCCCTAGCATTGGTTCCGACCTGTAGAGTCCCCCAAGACTGAGTGAGTTTCACAGGCACCCTGCTTGTCTGCTTACAGGTGAGCAGCTGAGGTTATGGGCCACTCTGAGAAGGCCACCAAGGTTCTAAACCAACTGGATCATGGAATGGCCACTTGTGTTAATGGCAAAGGGCTTAACTCTCCCAAATCATTCATCATCATCGAAAACAGGTATGGCAGCGGATGAAAGTAGAGACCTTATAGAGCTGCAGTGGCATCCCTCTAAGCTCTCCGTGATCTAGCTTTGACTCATTTTCCACAAGTCTATTAAAGACGCCAGATGTCCTTCCTGCCGTAGTTGAGCAATCACGCCTGCCCCGCATTGGTGTGTCAAAGTGCTGACCACATATTCGATGGTGTGAGGAATGGGTGGCTGGGAAACAACTAGGTCAAGAGGACAGAGTCCTGTGAATGAGGGCAGCACCCCAGAGGTCTTGGGGCGCTCCTCACACCTTCTGACATATAGGGACACACTGAAGAGTTCGGATCGCCAGATGGTGGCTCTCAACCATGCACCAATCTGATGGCAGTTGATCTAGGACACACTGAAGAGTTCTATCACAGATGGTGGCTCTCAACCATGCACCAATCTAATGGCAGTTGATCTAGGATACAGGCCTCCAGGTCTAGATTGGGTTGTTCTCCATGGTCCCCTTGAGGAGATCTGCTCCAGAATCCTCTTACGCTCGAGTCCTTGGTGAGGCGTCCCGAGACCATGTCTAGCATCTCCCCGGCCGTTCACTGCTCAGCCCTGCATTCTCCGTGACTCACTAACATGTGCTCGGCCTTGCCCTCTTCCCCTGCCAGGATCCACAAGGGCAGTGGTGTCTGCACTCTGCTTACGGATACACCCTAGTTGCAGAACATTCTGGCACAGGCAGAAGAGCCCGTGTTTAACGTGGACAAGTATGACCTGACACACAAAATAGGAGACCATGAAATACTGGGCTTTGCTTCAAAATGGTGATGTCATCGAACACCAATTTTAAATATTGTCTAACCCACTTGACACTCCCCTGTTTCTTTATGAAAGAAGAAATCTTCCAGATGACTCTAAGAATTTGATATTTACTCAGGGAGCAGAGTAGAGAGGGTCTCTGTGCCTCCATAATGTAGACGAAGGTGGCTGATCACCTTTTGCACAGTGGATGGACTCAAGTCCCTGCTAAGCTGTCTGTCTGTGCCCCCATATGACCAGGATCTGTGGAAACACAGCCTAGATATGAAGGCTAAGGGTCTCCAAGAGGCTCATTTCATAGATAAATACGTGGTTTCTGAGTTTCTGAAACATCCGTTTTTGACTCAGGAGATGGGGACCCGAGACAGAGGTATGTCAAGGCTGAGAACCTGCTCCCGCTGCAGAGGATAATTGAGAGCCGAGACGCTGGCTATGGATTCCACAGCTTATGACTGGACCTCTGTCCCAGGCCAGTATGTGATAGCGCTGGGGTGTGAGGTCACCCTGGAAACTGAAAACAATTCACAGGTGGTCATCTGTGAAAATGGGACTTTGAGACACTGACTCCAATTCTATGTCTTTCTTCACGGAAACACTTTTATGAAAATAAAGGGCCTCGTGTTATCCGAGCGTGGAAGGATAACACGCACAGAGCATCATTTCCCTGGTCTCTAAAGGAAGGCTCATGTTTCCTGTAAGCGTGGGCAGGGATGGAGTGATAGGGCGGTCTAACTGAAGAGGCATCGGGAGAAGCAGCTGGCATTAGGGGGAATTCTCTGGACACAAAATGAAGCCAAGAAGACCAGAAGATAGTAGCCTTTGGCATTCTATGTTCTTACAATCTATAAGCAATGGACAGTCACACGGGGAGATGGATACAAACATGTGTGCAGTATATATGTATGTATGCATTATGTATGTATGCATGTGTGTCTGTATGTATGCATGTGTGTATGTATGCATGTATGTATGTGTGTGTGTGTGTGTGTGTGTGTGTGTGTGTGTGTGTAAAATGTGTTCATGTGTGTACAGGTAGGCATGTACCATGGTACACCCATGGAAGTGAAAAGACTGCTCTGGTTGTTGGTTCTTACCTCCCACTTTATCAGAGATAAGCCTGTGGGGTGAGCTAGCAGGGGTTCCTCTGCCTCCACCTCCCAGGATGCCCCAGGAGCACAGAGATTATGGTGTGCACTGCGCCTGTGCCTGCGCCTGCGCCTGCACCTGCGCCTGCGCCTGCGCCTGTGCCTGACATGCTCATGTTTACTGAAAAATCTGAGGGCCTCACACTGCACAGAAAGGGCTTTAACTGTGGAGCTCTCCTGGCCCACAGATGCAGATGTTGATCACAAAAGATCGCCAGGGCACACTGTCGACCGAGGAAAGCAAGATGAAAATGGAGACTGGATGGGTCGAGCTCCGAAAGGAACGCCTTCAGCCATGTTTGTGTGCAGTGTGGAAACAGCCTTGGGGAGGCCAGGAAACAAAACAAACGGTGCGTGCTCTCTGGCTTCTCTCTCTCTCTCTCTCTCTCTCTCTCTCTCTCTCTCTCTCTCGTGTGTGTGAACAGATGGTTCTGTTGTGAAGTGGTAGGTGTAGGAGTGAGACTTCTTAAAGTATGTCTTTTTATATTGTTTTCATTTCAGATCATAAATTTTAAACGTTTTTAAAATTCTTAAGTCATGTGTTAGATGAAAAACAGAAACAAAGACCAAAAACAGACTCCACCATTGGCACAGTTTCTGCAGGACCTGCCTGGGGTGTGTGCAAAGCCTATCAAGGCGTTAGGACAAGGGCCGATACGGGCTGGATGTAGGTGTCACCTCTCATTGGTTGCACCGCTTTGGTACAGTCACATGATTTGGGCTAGTTTAGCTTCAGTACCTTTAAAATAATAGAACTCTCTCTTCATATGTCTGTGTGTACATATATATACACACAATACATATGTGCTTGTATGTATGTATATCTACAGTAGAATTCTCTCTCCATATATATATATAAATATAAATATATATACACACATATGGAGAAAGTATATATAAACACACATATATGGAGAAAGAATATATATATATATATACACATACACACATATACATATGTATGGAGACTATATATATATATATATATATATACATATACATACCTATATAGAGACAGAGTATATATATATATATATACATATATATATATATACACACACACATATGGAGAAAGTATATATAAACACACATATATGGAGAAAGTATATATATATATATATATATATATACACATACATACACACACATACACATATGTATGGAGAGAGACTATATATATAGAGAGAGACACAGTATGTATATATATATGGAGAGAGTGTATATATATAAACACACACATAAACGGAGAGTGTATCTATACATATATACATATAAATGGAGAGTTCTATTATTTTATGAATATATTTATATATGTATTATGTGTATATATGTATATACACATATATCTATATATGTGTGTATATATATGTGTATATATATACATATATATGAAGAAAGCATACACACAGTTCACACATTTTAGGGGTTAAGTGAGGTAATGTCTTCTGGAGCTTGGCCTACAGCATGCACTCAATGTCTGGAGACTGTGCAGTGCCTCCTTACACACAGAGCTGTGTCCCCAGTTCTTCAGTGGAAGCCACAGATAACACTGACCTCCTCCTTCCTATACATTTAACCTAAGATAGCTTAATTCCTAAAGGCACGGCACAGCTTCTTCTACCCTGGTCACGTGGCAGGGCTGCCGAGGCTTTTCCTGCTGAAGCGCCCCCCACCCCCCAACCCCGCCGCTCCCCGTCTCTCTGTGTACCACCACCTCCTACTTCACATCAGTGCTGAGTAGCTTTGGCCCAAGCCCCAGTCAGCCATTCTGCTGGGATGACTAACTGCCCATAAAATGGCCCGCTTGCCTCTACATGGTTTCCTTCCAGTAGGAAACGGGCTGTCTTCAGTGTCGGACTGCTCAGGCACTGTTCTTGGGGGGCATTTCTCTGTGATGTTTATAAGCACCTCTTGTGGGCTGCTGCTGTTCTTACTAGCCTGGGATCTGCTTCCCCTGACCTCGTATATACATCAACCCCATGATGTATATGGACACCCTGACCATGGCATCCATGTTGAACACCCTGTGAAGCTCATTGTGCTCCTAGGCCAAGGACAAGCCCTTTGGTGTGCCTCAGAGGACATGTGGGCAGCTTTCCAGCCTTATCTCCCGACATACCGGACTCCCAACTGCTCAGAACTGCTCTGGGCTCCCTGAGCGTGTCTCTGGACACTCCTCCCAGTCCCGCTGAGTCACCCCATTCTGCCCCCTCCTCCCTTAACCTGGTGTGATGGTTGATTCTGAGGGTCAGTTCAACCGGGTTGTGGGCTATCCAGATACATGGCCAAAGTGAACTGTAGGAGTCTGTGGGGTTCCAAGATGGGGCTAACATCTGGATCCTTGATCCCATCTCCTGAGGGAAGCAGATATTCTCCCTAACATCATTAACTCTCCTCAGCCTCCACACTGGCATGAATTATCCAGCTATCCACTTCTTTGAGTCTCCAACTCTCAGAATGTAGATCTTAGGGCTTCTCAGCCCTCACAGTTGTATAAAGGAAGCCTTACCTCCCAATACACACACACACACACACACACACACACTCACACACACACACACACTCAAATGGGCGCACACACACACACACACACTCACATACACACATACTCAAATGGACACACACACACTCACATACACACATACTCAAATGGACACATACATACACATAAAATGGACACATACACACTCACACACACATATACACAGACATACACACGTGCACATATACCCATATACATGTACACACACTCACACACAGACACATAAGCCTACAGTCATACACATATACATACATACAAACACATACCCAGACACACACATATACTCATACACAGGCATACGTTCAAACACACATAGACATACACACATGAGCATAAACCCATACACTTGTACACACATACAAACACACTGACACATACACAAACACACTCACATACTGACACATACACATACAGTCATATACATATACCCACATACACACACATACATACATACACACACACACACACACACACACACATATATATATATATATATATATATATATACACACACATAGATATACACAGAGATACACATACATATACACACTCATACACACACACACATATTCTGTGTGTGCATATGTATGTGTGTATGTACTCTCTATGCTGTTGTTTCCTGTTCACACCTCTTTCAGACATCCCTAGCCGCCCTTCTCTGAGCCACCACCACAGGCCTCCCTCTGAACCTGCTCTCCCAACCCTGCTCTTGCACACAGCTCTGAAGTGGACCGGCCACCTGTATCCTGTTCCACTAGCTTACCTGAGGAGGTAGGACTGCACAGGTCTTTTTTTGTTTTATTTTTTTTTTTAAAATCATTTTATCTATGCTTTTAAAGGAAGAGCTGGGTACTTAGTGAATTAATGAATTTTAATTGGCTCCCTTATTCTTTTTGAATGCATGCTCAATGAGCAGATAAGCAGACAGCTTGTGTCATCTCTTGAAGCCTTTACAATGAATCATCCCCTGAATAAGATGCGTATGCTCAGAAGCTTAAAAGAGATTCTCTTCAAGGGTGCCTTATTGATAACAAACAAACCCTCAGATATGGATCTGGTCCCTGTACGGTTCAAGGAGCATCCCTAACGACAGCAAGGCAGGGGACACTGAGGCAAGAAGAGAATCCCTCAGTCCCAGATTCACCTGTACGGAGCAGCTTCCGAGAGCTGTGGCGAAACTCAGTAGGACCGTAATGGGCCAAGGGGGCATACTCAGACCTTAATGTTCAGTCTGAGCATGTCAGACTGTGATGACATCGGCAGAGGGTTCAGCTTGCCCCTGCTGAGGGTAAAGGAAGAAGTGGAACCATTTTCAGTATCCGGGAAGGAGGGAGCCACAAACCCAGTACTCTAGCAGGTGCCTCCACCACAGTGACCTCAGGCTCTTGGTCACTTGGTGCTCTGGTGCATCTGTGTTCACTGGTATCAGATGCTGTGAAAGCCAGCTTCTGGGCCTCTGTCCTGCGTTGTTCTCTCCGTCTGCCTGTATCCAAACCCCAAGGGGCTACACTGTCTCAGCAGCTGAATTTCTTCTCCTCCAACCCTCATCCAGAGGTCATTTTCCTGGCAGTGGCATATATTGTGCAGAGCCAGCCCTGCCCACCATGGGTGACAGATGTGTTTAGGTAGAAAGGGATAATTAGAAGTTCCCTAGGTGTTTGTTTGTTTGCTTGTGATATAGTATCCAGTCTTCTGCCAGTTTCTAATACGATAAAGACTCTTATGAGGAAGAGACGTGCCGTCTAACACGTGCGGGAGCAGTAGTTTTATGTCCAGGCTTCAAACACATCCACAGTGTGTAGATTGGATATGGCCGAGCCATTGGCGTTTAGTACAAGGCTGCCCCTCCCCGACCTGCTACACACAGAGATAATGCAATAGGTCTACATGGCCATCAGTGGTGTGAAGGACTTGTCAATTTCCAGGTGAGCTGTTTAAAGAATCATCGTGTTCTCCTGTGTAAGCGCGAGTCAATGACATATGGGCTCACTGGCGTCACTGATGGGGGTCTGTTCTTGACTTCTATACCATGTCTATCATGTCTATAGATGTTGATCAGTCATTGGCTCTGGGGCCGCGGAATGAAATGACTTGTCTGAGAAGTGTTAGGAATTGAAGACCATTGGGTACAATGACACATGCCTCTAGCCCTAGCACTTGGGAGGCAGAGAGAGGCATATCTCCGGGACTTCAAAACCTACACACAGTGCACATGGTGAGCTCTATGCCAGTCGGGGCTATCTAATGAGAGTCTGTCTCAAGCCTGCCACCCCAGCAAAAGAATATGAGTGGAAGGAAAGAATATTTACCATTCCTCAAGACAGCTGTGGTTCTCTACGACTCGCCACAGCTGGGGCTCAAGGCATATTAAGCACTAGGATATAGGAGTGTGTTTATCTGAGAGGCGCTGGCTAACCTAGCTTGTGTGTCTCACATCTCAGCACAAATGACAGTCTTTTGGGGCTTCACTCATGGCAGAGGTACAGAGACAACCTGCTCAGGTGCGTCCTGTTTGTTAAAATGGTTCTATCAGGGGTTGCTGATAAAGTACCCATAGCTATAGACAACACCTTCTCTCCAGTGCCACGAACCCTGCCTACCAGGGTCCTGCTTATATCTGCAGCCAGGTTCAGAGTTCTGCCTTCCTGTCAAAGCAGCAGACGTGACCGAAGGCTCAGTCAGCAGAGGACACAATCCAACCAGACTCTGACCTTGTCCTCCCCAGAGATCCTGCTGCTCTCGGACTGCTCGGCCCAGCAATGACAAGGGTTGTAGCCTTGTCTTGCTACAGCCGGGCATGCTGAGGAGCAAAGCGTGGCTTGCGGCAGGATGGAGCCAACCGGGAGGCAGACATCTTCCGGTCTTTCCATCAGTGTTCGGAGCCATCTTCAGAGTCTCCCCCACAACCCCCGATATCATGACTTCTAGTTTCAAGTAAATACTTTTAGTAGATAGAAATCCAAATGCTGCCCACAACCATGACATACTTGTGTGTAAAACTGTTAGTAACGTGGAACGCAAGACACACTAAACCTAACACAAGCCAAACAGATTCTGCTCCATCCGCTGAGGGCCTACCATTTGGGGGAATTAGCACGCAGGTCTGTCCCGTCACTGAAAGACAAAGACGAATGTACCAATCCTAGGAGGGAATGCACAATCCTAACATCATCAACCCCAAGTCCAATAATTAAACCGTGTTCAGGTTGCTATATATCACACATATAGGAAAGACTGACCAGCAAGGCTGGGAAAGAAGGGGGTGGGCGGAGGAACAGAATGCATGAGCCCCAGAAGTTGGCAGAGGTTAGCTCCAAATGTGCCAGTGAATGTATTGCCTATAGACGTTTTTTCTCGTCATTGTAATCGAATACCTGCCAGAAACTTAAAGGATGGAAAGACTTATTCGGGCTCAGAGTTCCCAGGACTCAGTCTGTTGTTACTAAGTCCCATACTTAGACTGACTGACAAGCAGTATAATCACAGTAGATCATAGGATATCACAGTAGATCACAGGATATCACAGTGGATCACAGGGTATCACGGTGGATCATAGGATATTACAGTAGATCACAGGATACACAGGATATCACAGTGGATCGCAGGATATCACAGTAGATCACAGGATATCACAGTGGATCACAGGATATCACAGTAGATCACAGGATATCACAGTGGATCACAGGATATCACAGTAGATCACAGGATATCACAGTGGATCACAGGGTATCACGGTGGATCATAGGATATTACAGTAGATCACAGGATACACAGGATATCAGAGTGGATCGCAGGATATCACAGTGGATCACAGGATATCACAGTAGATCACAGGATATCACAGTGGATCACAGGATATTACAGTGGATCACAGGATATACAGGATATCACAGTGGATCAAAGGATATCACAGTAGCTTGCGGGATATCATAGTGGTGGAAGCAAAGGTCAGGGAGGGAGCATTTTTAAATCGCTGGCTGATAGGAAGGGAGCAGCTGACAGGTAGGGAGCAGGCACAAGACGCCCTTGAACCCTTCCGTCATTCACTTACGCCTCTCCTCCTAAACTTTCCACAGTCTCCCAAGTTAGCACAACCAGCTGGGGACCAAATGCTCAGAGCATGAATCTGTGGGGACGTCGATGATTGACATTCTAACACTGCCCTTCAGCTCCGAGTCCCAGAGTAACCCACAGCAGTGATCTGGGAGGCAGGGGACCCTCCTCTTTCTTTCGTATACCTATTGCTAAGCAACGATGGGGAAGCCACGCCTCCATGGCCCTAGTCTCCTCATCTGCACCACCGCCCTCAGAGACCATACGCGTCAGACCCCGAGCTCCTTCCTATCTAACTGTAGGCTTCTACGAGTCAAAATATTCATCCAAGAAAGCTGTCTTGTTTGAACTACCAGGGACAGGCAACCAATGAGGAAGGGCCTTAGGTGGTAAGGAGAAGATGCGGAATCAACGCAACACAAAGAAAACAAGCAAACACTGACACAAACCAAACTGCTCATTGAGCGGCTCCAGTATTAACCAGTCGGGCAGCTCCCTTGAGTTTCCGGAGCCTCCAATACAGTCAGTGACGGGGATCGCCCTCCACCCAATTCCCCAGGGGGAACGTCCTTATCTGAAAAGGAAGTCAGTGGGAAACTGCGTTTATGTTACAGCCACACTTCGGTAAGGCATTCTCTGGTAAAGTGAACAATTTTTCTACACAGAGACACAAATGAGTCTTTTTCCATGAGACAAACCCATGCATAATGCGAAGCGTGAGTCACTTGCTGACTTCCTGCGTGGCGGTGCATGGACCTGCTTGCCAAGTTCCCCAGTGGAGCTGGTGGAACTTATTGAAATAAAAATCCATTTAAAGTCGCTGGAAACAGTCCTGGAAGCAAACAGCTAGAGAGAAAACAGCTATTCAAGAAAAATCTAGCAAAGTGCCGGGTAATGGCCCCACTCCGTGAGACAGTCCCCTTCCTTCAGCTCAGCGAGCGGAAGACTGCCAGACCAACGGTTGAAATCAAGAACAAGCTCCCCTCCCCCAGGCCAACAGCAAGCTTCCCCTTCTCAAGCCAAGGACACAAGATTCCTCTCTTGATCAAGAACCGAACTGCCCCCAAAGAATACCAAGAATGTCTCACCTTCAGACCAAAACTCCAGAGCCTTTCTTTCCCAGGTCTCTAAAAACACTCTCCCCTCAGGCCAAGGCCATAAGCTTCCTCCTTATTCCTAAGACTAGAACATGTCACTTCATCATGCCGAGTTCACGGAAGCCCTAACTCCCAGACAGGGCTCGACACTGGCACTCCTTCCCATAAAATCAAGAACACCCAAGAAAGATGGCTTTCTTCCAGGACCAGTGTTTCACTCATTCACTTACTCACACACACACACACACACACACACACACACACTCTCTCTCTCTCTCTTACACATACACACTCACACACACACTTAGACACACACTCAGACACAGCCATACACACTCACACACATTGAGACACACACTCACACTCAGACACACACACTCAGACACACACACTCAGACATACACACTCACACACATTGACTCACATACTCACACACACATACACTCAGACACACTCACACACATACACTCAGACACACACACACACACACACACACACACACACCACCTGCCTGTGGCTTCAGCCAAGGCCAGGTGAGTAAGGTCAAAGATGGGGCTCTCCTCTTCTGCTCAGACACAGAACAGAGGCTCAGCTTTGAGAAGGACACACAGCCAGCATCATAGCCCTAGTCAGCGCTCCCAGCTGTGAGAACGGGATTCTCCATCAGGAGAGGCAAGTCAAGGAGGGACCAGGGTGCTGATTCCCCAAGTGCAGGCAGTGACGCAGTGGGCAGAACAACCGTGAGGGCTGAGCGAGCACCAAATACAGACGCTTCAGAAACTCCCTCCGAGGAGCCATGGGATCAGGTTAGTTTAGAAAGCCAGGGGATTGTGACAAACAACCCAGCCAGGCCGTTAAATGGGCTCAGTGGCCCCGTACAAAGGAAAGCCAGTCCCACCACACCACTATCAGCAGAGTAGCGTGCCGGAAGCAGGATGTGCAGCCTCAGAAGAATAACACGGTGTGTCTGCGAGGGAGAACAGACCTCATTTAAAGTGATACAGTCAGTAATTAGCTGAATAAACCAGTTAGCGGTGATCACAGAAGCCATGGGAAGAGAGCGGAGCAGTACTCGGGGCTGCTACATTAACCAACATGTTCCATTTCCGAAAAAAGAATAACTAGCAGAAAGGGACAGGAAAGCATGACATCCTGACGGGTAGGGGGCAGCAGCAAGCAGATGGCAGGGTCTTCTTCGAGGGGGTTCATGAATGTAGAGCAATCGAAATTTGACAGAAACTTAACAGGTGAAAACAGAAAAAAAGAATTATTGAAAAGTCAGACATGGTAGCACACACCTTTAATCCTGGCACTTGGAAAGCACAGGCAAGCTGATCACTGAGTTGGAGGTTAGCCTGGTCTACAAATGGAGATCCTGGACACCCAGGTTACACAAAGAAACCCCATCTCAAGAACAAAAACAAAAACAAAAACAAAAACAAAAACAAAACAAAACAAAAACAACACAACCAGCCAAACAGAGCTTCAGAGAAAAAAAATCAAATAAAAATAATGACTAAAATTTCCAAATTAATAAATAAATAAAAAATAGTAACTATCTGGAAACGTAGTCAACTCCACGAAAAATGGAATGAGAGAGGACAGGATGATAGGTCAGTTAAAGATGGTGAAATTCAGACACATGGAGAAGAAGGGTGGGGGAGCAGAGGGAGCCCCATCTGTCAGCAGAGGACTTCTCAGCAGAAGTGGGGGTGGGGTGCTGCAAAGCAGCAGGGAAAGCCCAAAGTACCAAGGGGGGAAAGCCTTAGTCACCCAGATCCAACAAAGCTAAAGTAAAAACCAAAGACTTCCCCAGAGATTAACAATAGAGTAGCTTCCTAGCTATTTTGTTTTTTGTTTTGTTTTTGAATTTGGTTTTTTCGAGACAGAGTTTCTCTATATAGCCCTGGCTGTCCTGTAACACCCTGTAGACCAGGCTGGCCTCGAACTCAGAAATCTGCCTGCCTCTGCCTCCCAAATGGGTCCCACATGCAGGCATGAACACTGAGAACACTGTGCTGAGAGGAATAAGCCAGGCACTTAGAGACAAAATACACCACAGCTCTAATTGAAAAGACTCTAAGGGTGGTTCATGGAGGTGGAGAACAGATGGGTCATCTCTAATGTCGGAATGAGGGGCATCCTGGTGGATGGTGATTGCTGTGTAAGGACATGAGTGAGGTCACCTCTATAGGGCTCAGAGAAAATGTCAAACTGTGCTGGGTACGTCTTGTCATAGGAGAAAAAAAAAAAAAAGAGTTGTAGCCACGGAGAAAATGGTAGAAAATACCTCACTGGTGTCCCTTGTCATAGGCCACATTCCCCTGAGCACACTGAGTTTGGTTTCTGTCAGCCCTTAGCACAGGGACCTCAGAGTGCTTCTATTTAACTTCCTAAGCATTGGTCTCATAGCGGGAACTCAGTCCCTCCTATAATCTCTTGTCTTTCTGCTAGGAAACAAACAAAGGATATTTCCTTAGAGGTTAAGTAAAAATTAACACCATGATTCCTTCCCTTAGACACCAAATGAGTCTTCAATAATTAGGTGAGCAGCTCTTGGCTGTTGTGATGCAGGCAGTCACAGAAGCAGGGCCTCTGAGCTCTGGCTACTGTGTCCTCTGTCTCTATAGAAGTACTATGCTACAGAATATTCCTTTGCCTTTCCCAGTGGATACTACTTGTATACAGAAGCCCGCTAAAAGGTCAGTGTACAAAGAGAAGCCAGGTATCCCAGGCTGAAGCCACACAGAGGAAGTCCTATTTGTGATCTGACATCTGAGAAGTGGTTTGACAGAACAGAACTTGGGATTATCTGAAACCAGACAATGAGAAGAAAATAGGAAACTATTCATTAAATGAAAAAGATGCTTTAGAAGTTAGCCTCTCCATGATGTAGAAATTAATGAAGGAGAAATAGATGAACAATGGATAATGAGTTGCACAGAAAGCAGAAAGCCAATGACAGTCATAAACTACACTAATTGTAAATGGGCTAGAGATCCAATCAAATGGCAGAGATTGTTGGACTGGATTAAGAACTGTGACCATGCTGAATATAAGCATGAAGAGGAACATTTTAAAATGAAGGGGCTGACCCACCCAGAGGATGTAATACATATAAACTTGTGTGCATCTAACAAAAAATAAAAAGGTCATGAAAATGTTGGAAGAGACCCTGGCAGTCATGAAAAGACAGAATCAATTCAATGGCCACTAGATTGAACTTTTACATCCAGTTTCAATAATGAGGAGCCCTAGAACCTTCCATAAGAGAAGCTGTCATTTCACCCTGGTGTGACTTTTTCTCTTCGATGGACGTGGAACTTGACACGCTATTGGCTTTGTAGATAAGCAGAGGTCAGACAAGTGAGGTGAGTGTTTCCCGGGCCAGGGCTGTTGGCAGAGCCAGCTGGGAAATTGCTGAATAACCACTTGCCATGCCAGAGATCCTCTGCATGATATAACAGACGTTCAGTACTTGTGGATTTGCTCTGAAGGTTTCAGTTAGCTGAGGTCAGCTGGGGACTGAAACTGTTAAATGGAAAAATTCCATCAATAAATAATCCATATGTGTTAAGCGTGTGACATTCTGAGCAACATAATTGAATTGTGTGACCTCGCCCTCCATCTCACCCTAGACAGGAACATCTCCTCATGGAGATTTCCCACGCTGTGCACACCTACCTACCTGTTACTTATTTAACAGTGGTCTTGGTTATCAGATTGACTTGAGGTGCTATGAAACCACTGGGGTGATATTCAGGTGGCTTATTTTGATTAGTGACCCCAAGGTTCATGAAAGGCATGTTGGATACGTGATAGTCAGATATGTAAAAAGGAAGAGAGGAAGAAAGACAGGAGGGAGACAAAAGGGAAGGCTAAAGAGCTGTCTTTATGTGTGTGTGTGTGTGTGTGTGTGTGTGTGTGTGTGTGTTCTTAATATAGAAAGTAGAACAACCATTTCCTGGGAGTGTTCTGATTACTGGTAAAAATGAACCATCTAGCACCAGAACTGAGCAAGAATATATACAAACAAAGGAACTAAATCTCTCCTAGTTTTATGGTCACACTTCAGAGTGTAAATACGATGGCCATGGTACATAGCCAGTGCTAAACAGCAATGGAAAGCACCAAGCCACAGGATGTACTATCGTTTCACATGTCCATAGTGGCCTTGACACAGCTACCCCGTGGACAAGGGGAAGCCTTGTGCTGTGCAGGTCACAGTGGTGTAGTGAAATGCCTTGTGAACATTAAAAAAAAAAAAATAGCTAGGTGCCGGGTGGTGGTGGCACTCGCAGCACTCTGGGAGGCAGAGGCAGGTGGATTTCTGAGTCCGAGGCCAGCCTGGTCTACAGGGTGAGTTTCAGGACAGCCAGGGCTACACAGAGAAACTCTGTCTTGAAAAAAACAAAATAAAATAAAAAAAAAACCAGAAAAAAAATAGCTAGGAAGCTGTTTGCTGCTATGTGCCAAAACAGAATGATATAATTTGTTAAGGAGTCCCCACTGCTGACTTCAGAGGCCTGGTCACAGCTCCCCCACAGGAAGAAGCCTGCAGGACACCAGACGCCCAGGATTAGCTGACAGATGTCAGCCCATAATCTTGAGATCTATGACTGACCCAGGCATATTTCTTTTGGTTTATGATTAGGTTCATAACAACAACAACAACAACAATAACACAGATGTTAATAAGCAATATCTACTTAACTGGGGGTTGGAGGGATGGCTCAGACAGAGCACCCGTGTGTGATACAAAGATGGCGAGGAGAGACGCCCACAAGGGATCCCACATCAGCTTGGGATAAAAGGATAGCAGAAAGGCACAGGGATGAGATATGCAAGACAGCTCAGGGCCGTCCGACTGAATTCATATCTGGATTTTTTTTTCTCTTAAGACAGTACGTGAGCCTTTGAAGCCACAGCTACCCACAGGAAGAAGAAGCTACAAATCTGAAAGAGGCCATATTCTTTCTGATATCCTGTTGGGACCTTTCTGAGTCTACAGAAGTCCAGGAAGTAGGCTTATCACCAGGGAAGTCCACATCCAGAAAACGTGGGGGCAGACAGTAGCCGATATGTAAATGGGATACCCTGGTATCATAACGGGAATGGTAGTAAACTCCTTGTGTGTTCACATGGATGCACACATGTGGATTTACATGTGTGCATAAATGTGTATGCATGTATATGGATATTCAGGTATGGGTGCACACCAATGTGAGTGTATGCACGTATATGGGCATGTATGTGAGTGTGTGTGTTCTGAGGCACAGGTAGGGGAAGGCTTCACAGCCTCCTTTTCTGACCCTGAGAATATGACATCATATACAAAGTTCATCCTCAAAAACCATAGTCTCAAGTAATAAAAATAAATTGCAAAACACACCACAATGGTTTATGGGAGTTTATGGCTGAAGACTGCACACACCTACACAGCAGTCAACAACAAATACCCACCTGACTGGGGGTTGGAGGGATGGCTCAGATAGAGGACCTTTGTGTGATACAAAGATGGCGACGAGAGAAGCCCACAAGGGATCCCGTCTCAGCTTGGGATGGAAGAAAGGACAGCAGAAAGACACTGGGATGGGATATGAAGACAGGTCAGTGCTGTTGGACTGAATTTTCTCAAGACAGTACGTGAGCCCTTGAAGGTCAAGCTACCTTGAGTCAGGTCTTAACGTTTCCACGTGCCCTGAGGCAGCCCAGATGACACCCTGCCTCAAAAGGGCTGTGCTTTCAGCTGTAGTAAACTACAAAGAAAACTCAGAGAGTGAAAGAATCCACACCTTCTGGAAGCCCGGTCTTCTATAACCCCTCAATTCTGTCTTAATCTCCTTCCCCACAGGGGCAATTTTTTAACCCAGGATGCAGCCAGAACTCATTACCAGGTTGCTGTCAGTGAGCTTTCTGGAGAGTAGACATCATCACCGCTCCCCTGCCCCCCAGGGCTGGATCCTAATCTCTGATGCAGACGCACAGTGACGCAGGATGACGTCTTGTCACTATGACCATACTGCTCTTCCAGAGGACACAGTACATTTCAGGTGTGACCATGAAGGAGAAGGGATTTTAGCACTGTAGGAATCCACCCGAGGCACAGGAAGATAACTGAAGAGCAGCTTCTTTGGGGCAGGAGAAGGACAGAAATGTCAGCTACCCTTGAGAGGGTTACAACGAAGTGTGGGGCACGTGGACGGTGCCACAAGAGGAACCTGCGTGGAACTGGTGAAGTAGGGCATGGTCAAACCCCGGAAATCTCAAAACTTGAGATCAGCAGGAGTGGAATTAGTTCCCGTTTCTATGCCTGTCTCGGGGCTCATAACCAGGAGTCCCCCTACCAGGTGGTCACTGGCAATCAGTCACCCAGCACCTGGATTACTTCTCCACGCTAATGAGCTATCTCAGTACCCTAGCTTTCAGCCAATGACCTTTTCCCACCCTGGATATTCTCACCCCAAAACTATATAACCTTTGGTTATCCTGAATAAAGTGTATGTGTTCAAACTCATTGGGGAAGGGGGCGGGGCCGGGGCGGGGCGAGGACGGGGCAGGGCGGGGACAGGGCGGGGCGGGGCGAGGGGGAGGGGGGAACAACCATGAACAAGCTAAGATTGTCTCAAAGAGATACTTCATTAAAGATCCTCAGAGAAGCCGGGAGGTGGTGGCGCATGCCTTTAATCCCAACACTTGGGAGGCAGAGTTCTGAGAATCAGGAGGATTTCTGAGTTCGAGGCTAGCCTGGTCTACAGAGTGAGGTCCAGGAGAGCCAGGGCTACACAGAGAAACCCTGTCTCAAGGAACAAAAACAAACAAACAAACAAATCATCAGAGAAGGAGGGCTTTCGTCTAAAAGAGCCATAACACTAAGACTCTGGGACCCCGTCCTCATACAAGCTCCCACTAGAGATCCTGCCTGTTCTGGACTTCTCCCAGTCCTCTCTGAGCTGGAATTGAGTCCAATTCCAGAGAGGAGAGGGGGAACCCGGAACCACAGGAAGAACACTAAGAGGAGCAGAGAGTCAGAGAACAGAGCTAACGGGCTGGGTTCTGCCTATGAGAAAAGGACCCACTTCAGGATCTGAAGGGCTCTGTGGGTCTCATTCACTGCGGTAATGGGTTCCCAATATCTAATCTGCATAGAAAGGGCTTCTTGTATTGGAAAGGTCAGATATCAAGCATAGACTAGATAAGTTGCACTGAGCATTAGCAGCAGGGTGTATGGGAAACCCCACTGTTTGCCCTGCAGTTAGAAATCTTTTCACAGATCTGGTGGTTGGTATTGTCAACCTCGCAGAATCTGGAATCACCTAGGAGACAGGATTCCACAAATGAAGGATGTTTAGATTAGGTTAGCCTTTGGGCATGCCTGGGAGGGGTCCTCTTGATGAGGGCTCAAGATTCACCCTTAAAAATGGCAGCACCCCCCTTTTGCTGCTGCGTCTGCAGCCATGAGTATGCTCAGGCTACAGAAGAGGCTTGCCTCTAGTGTCCTCCACTGTGGTCAACAGAAGGTCCGACTGGACCCCGGTGAGACCAATGAAGTCTCTAGTGTCAACTCCGTCAGCAGGAAACTGACCAAAGCTGAGTACCCGGAAGCCTGTGACTGTCCAATCCCCGGCTTCCTGCCAGAAAAATCACCTCGGTCCAACGGAAGGGCAGGCATACGGGCACAGGGAAGCGGAAGCGGAAGGGCACTGCCAACACTCGGAGGATGCCTGAGAAGGGGGTGAGAAGGATGAGGATCCTACGCCGGCTTCTCAGGAGATACCGGGGATCTAAGAAGACTGACCGCCATATGTATCACAGCCTGTACCTGAAGGTCAAAGGGAATGTAGTCAAAAAGCAAGCGGATTCTCATGGAGCACATCCACAAGCTGAAGGCAGACAAGGCCGGCTCTCAGATCTAAGACCACGGAAGCATGAAAGCCCAGGGAGGAGCCGTTTCAGACTAAGAAGGAAGAGATATATCTCCAAGACTCTGTTGAAGGAAGCCGAGGTCAAGAAATAAAGGTTCCCTCACGTCTGTACATAGAGGCCTGGCTGTGGCCTCACATGGATCAGTCATTAAAATAAAAGAAGTCATTGTCCCGGGGGAAAAAAATGGCAGCACTAATCCCTGCCTGGGGTACCAGACTATACAAAAGGAAGCAGGGTGAGCCTGATCATTCTTCACTGAGAATATGTGACCGGCTGCCCTGCCTGCTACTGCCAGTCACCTCCCTGCACATAACCCCTCCTGCCCTGTTCGCTGCTCGTAAGATACTTTGTCATGGCAACTGGAAACTTAGTTAATGGATTAGATGTTGTATAGCATCGCTCAGTGCTCATTCCCACAATACCCTTCCCAATTGAAAAGAAGACTGTCCCAAGTTGCCAGGTTAGAACAGGTTTGGGCCCCCATAGATTCATGTGTTTGGATGCTTGGTTCATAGGGTGTGACGTGAGTAGGAGGTGTGGCCTTGTTGGAGGAGGTGTGGCCTTGTTAGAGGAGGTGTGTCACTATGGGTGGGGCTTTGAAGTCTTAACTGCTCAAGCTCCGCCCAGCGTGGAATCCCGTCTCCTCTCCTGGACCAAGATGCAGTCCCATGCCACACCCTGATCCAGGTCTGCTATCATGGTAGCCGGCTTCTTCCTCTGGAAGGCAGTCCTGGCAGTTCTCTGAGTGATGTAATGTCCTTGTGGCTTTTGCCTCCACCTGTCTCTTTGGGTAGGTAGTGAAACAGTGGAGACAAGAACAGGCTTTCCTTCCCCCCAGGTTTTAGAGAGCCTTGTGATTTTTGTGAGTATGGCCATAAAATGTACACCAAGGTAAGACACAGCAGGTGGCCCTGTCACTCATTCTGCTGCCCCCACATACCCCTCCACATGCAGCAGAGATAGTAGCCTGGCTCAAGCTTCAAGGGTGAGCTCTAAAGTTGGTGTGAGGATTTGAGTGTGCTCCGCCCAGGGAGTGGCACTGTTAGGAGGTGTGGCCTTGTTGGAGTGGGTGTGTCACTGTGGGCATGGGCTTTAAGACCCTCATCCTAACTGCTTAGAAGTCAGTACTCTGCTAGCAGCCTTCAGATGAAGATGTAGAACTCTCAGCTCCTCCTGCACCACACCTGCCTGGATGCTGCCATGCTCCCGCCTTGATGCTAATGGACTGAACCTCTGAACCTGTAAGCCAGCCCCAATGAAATGTTGTCCTTATAAGAATTGCCTTGGTCACGGTGCCTGTTCACAGGAGTAAAACCCTGACTAAGACAGCTGGTGAACCTGAGAAAAAGAAACATAGAGACTGATCTGAGGGGCTCTTTCAAATACAGAGAAAAGAGAAACTGCAAATTCCAATGCTCAGAAAGCCTTCCGACCCCAAGTTACTCAGAAATTATACTGCCTCTATCAATAATCTTGGCCTTGGGTACAAAGCAATAGAATGTGACCCAAGCTTCCAGGGGCCTCTCATTTCCACCCAGACACCGAGGTACTTTATGTCTGTCACCCTGTTCCTCCTGGACATAGCTGGTGGCTTAGGAGCAGATGAGGCTGAGGGGCAGGAGGGGGACCTCTGTCATTCTGGCCCCAGGGTTTCTCTGAGAAGGAATACAGGGGTCTGACGTCACCAGAGCAAGGATGTGACCTTCCAAACCCCTGAACCACATCTCCACAGTGAAAGAGTGCCACTTGAAGCTGCAGGCCTTCTGTAGTTCCTCCTGTCCTGGAACACGAAGCTTCTAGAACTTTCTTTACCCACGCATTTGTTGTTCCTGGGCTGTAGCACGCATATCCCTAGGCGGGAGTGTGTACTCGCTAAAGAATAAGGCTGGATGGAGCATCGCATTCAGCCCTCCAGCTCCTCCCAGAGATCTCGTGTGTACTTGGGAGCTGGCTCAAATCCACAGGCTTGGGGCCAGAACAAACTGTGGGTGTTGCTGGCTACAGTCCTTGAACAATCCCCACAGCCAGCTGAACATTCACACAGAGAACCAGGCTTAGTAAGACCGGCGTGTGCTACTCCACAGAGAGTGGCAGGTGTTCAGGGTGGGAACACTCAAGCAATGTCCTTCCAGGTAAGGTACCTACCTGGTCAAGGTAACATCAAGAAAAGCCATCAGCAAAAGGGAGAAGGATACCATGTATCAGGGGCCTTGGATTTCTTCCTAGGAAGTGTATTCATTACTCTTGCTTGTGTTACTGTGATAAAAATGCCAAGACCAAGGCAATTTACAAAACTGAAAGGTTTTGAGCTTAGAGTTCCAGAGAGATAAGAGAGTTCTTCATAGCAGCAGGCAGGCATGCTATCTGGTGCAGAATGCTGAGAACTCTCATCTTGAGCCACAAGCACAAAGCAGAGAGAACAAACCAGAGATGGTATGAATTCCCAAAGATCACTTCCTCCAGCAAGGCCACAACTCCAGAATCCCCCCCAAACAGCACCACCAACCGGGAAGCAAGTGTTCAAATATGTAAGCCTATGAGGGTGTTCTCGTTCAAGCCACCCCATAGAGTCTCTTTCTAGGAACTGTCTTAGGGTTTTACTGCTATGAACAGACACCATGACCAAGGCAACTCTTATAAGGACAACATTTAATTGGGGCTGGCTTCCAGGTTCAGAGGTTCAGTCCATTATCATCAAGGCAAGAAAATGGCAGCATCTAGGCAGGCATAGTGCAGGAGGAGCTGAGAGTTCTACACCTTCATCTGAAGGCTGCTAGGTGAAGACTGGCTTCCAGGCAGCGTGGATGATGGTCTTAAAGCCCACACCCACAGCAACTCACTTATGCCAACAAGGCCACACCCACTCCAACAAGGACACACCCACCCCAACAAGGACACACCCACTCCATCAAGGACACACCTCCAAATAGTGCTATTCCTTGGGCCAAGCATATTCAAATCATCACAGAGACTTCACACACAGTTTATGGTGCATTATCCTGTGATGTCCAAACTCCCTCCATCACTCCTGAAAAAATAGCGGGTATTGGCCAATATGGGAGATATACAAAGGATGTTATTTCAGCAGCTAAAAGGTCCTATTATGTAGATTTGTTAATAGCCAATTTCCTTTACGTGGATCCACACAGGAAGAATAAGAGAGACAGAACCAGTCAGGTAAGCAGAAACACCAACAGTTTAGTATTTGACCTTCATAATCTGAAGTCATGATTGACTTCATTATCCAACTTCGAAGAGCACAACCACACCCTACACCCAGCCAAGACAGTGGCTCATGAGTTTCTCTTTGATCTTGAATCCTCTTCTCCCTCACTGTTGATGTCTTCTACTTGTCTTGACAATTGAAAGGCTAACTCCCCTTTAGCCCAGATTGTACTGTCGTCTCATGTCACAGGTGCACATGTGCGTACATGCACACGTACACACATAGTGCACACAGGCTTGCTTCTTCAGTGAGCATTTGTACCACCAATGCCCAGCATGCTCTGCTCCCAGAAGACACAGAGTAGCCATTGGTGAGTTGGGTAGCCTGTCCGAGGCAAGGTTTTGGGGAACCTGTTTGCTGGTTTGAGTCTAAGACAGATGACATTGTACAGGTAATGTCATCTCAGCTCTGACCAAACAGCCAGGTGACTCATCTCATTAAGCACCTGGGTCAGTTTTCCCAGGGTAGCCCTCTCACCACAGCCAATACTTGCAGCTCCGTGCCCCTCCCCTGACAGCCATCCAGGTGCGGGACTCAGATCTGTGTGAACAATCCTAGGACAAGACTGATGTTGGCTTCATTGTGCTCTCCTGTATCTTAGGTCATTTCCAGTTGCTGTGACAAAATGCCTTGACAAAGTTAGGGGAGAAGGCTACAGTCCATTGCTGAGGGAAAGTAACAAGTAAGGCAGGCACTCTAGGGGATTGATCATATCACATCTGTAACCAGGAACTAAGAGTATTAAACGTGCACATGTCAGTCCTCAGCTAGCAGCCTATGTTCATGCAGGTCAGCACCACAAAGCCATACTCAGGGTAGGTCTTCCCATCTCATCTAACACAGTGAAGAAAAATCTCTCAGCCAGGTACAGCGGCACATGCCTTCACTTCCAGCACTCTGAGGCAAGAGGCAGGAAGATCTCTGAGTGTGAGGCCAACCTGGTCAACAAGAAGATCTCTAGGCTGCCCAGGGCTACATAGTGAGACCTGTCTCGAGAGGAAGGAAGGAAGGAAGGAAGGAAGGAAGGAAGGAAGGAAGGAAGGAAGGAAGGAAAGAAAGAAAGCAGGAAGGAAAGGAGGGGAAGAGGGAAGGAGGGGAGGAGGGAAGGAAGAGAGGAGGGGAGGAGAGGGAGACAGAAAGAAAGAGTTCTTGCAAGCATGCCCTCAGGCCAACCCCATCTAGACAATTCCTCTTTGAGACTCTTCTCGGATGATTCTAGATTATATCAGCTGACACTTAAAGCTGACCACCGTACCCTGCAGTCTATCTTGGTCCTGAAAGAAGATTATGTCTTCAAAAACACCTTGTGAACTCAGAAAAGAATATGGAAAAAAATTATAGATAGTTAAAATAATCTGTATGGCAGAATTATGGCGCATCGAATGTAAGTGACAGTAAGTATGTCGACCTTGGATGGAAATGAGAGGAAGAGGGAGGGAGAGGGAAATTGATTGAGATTGATTTAGCTCCAGATCTAGACTGTGATACCCCACTGTCAGTCTCTAGGGAAGGCGGAAAACGGACTGCTAGACTCTTGCGCATGCGTATGCGCATGGCAACTGCGCACTGCTATGTGACCCAGGAAAGCCGGAGCCAGCCACATTCTGGAGGGCTGGTGACACGTGAAGCTGGGTCATCACTGAGTGTTCATCTTTTCATGGTCTCTTTTCTGTTGCTGTCATTAAGTATCCTGACACGGACATCTTAGAGAGGCTCACAGTTCCGGGTTCCAGTCCATCAGAGAGAAGCCACAGTAGAGGGGCCTGAGAAAACTGGTCCCGTCACATCCATAGTGAAGAACTCGGAGCCAGGAATCTATGCAAGCTTGCTTGCTCGGCTCCCTTGCTCCATGTTATACAGTTCGGACTTCCCAGCTCAGGGACTGGTCCTGTCCACAGTTAAGATGGATCCTCTTGCATCAATTAACCTCATCAAGGTAATCCCTCACAGACATTCTCAGAGGCTGATCTGAATCTAGACAGAGACCAGCTTCCTGTTGGTTTTTCCCACGCAGTTTGGCAGCGGCAGCGGAACCGCCTGGGCCACAAGCCGCGGCGCGAAGAGCAAAAAGAGAAAGAGAAAGAGAAACGCTACCCTTTTATATGGGTGGTAATTTAAATTACAGGTAAAATAGGCAGGCCCATTGAATTCTGGGTACATGGTGGCCGTTGCCTTGGTAACAGGCCTAAACTTGCGGGGCCGCACTAATTGTCGCCTATATGACGTCACAGGTCTCAAGACCAACACTTCCAACAGCCAAATTCACCACTGATGCTACCACAGCTATGCCTCGGTCTATAGATGAGCAAAACAGTGAATTCTGAAAGGCAAGACTGTCACCCCCAAAAAAATGTTCTCAACTGGGCAACAAGACATGCCTTTCTCCCCTCCCCCATGATGTCCCTGTGGTAAACATGGAAGGCTTCCCAGGTTCCTCCATCCTGTGTCCACTAAGCAGCCTCTACTTGTGTTAGCTCCCTAGATGTCTCAGCATTGGGTAGCGTCCCATGCAGCATAGGCAAGTGCCCTGGTCCCTAGACTTGAGTCTTTACAGTTTGTCAGTCGTAATTCACATTCTGACGGATTCATAACTTCTAAAAGTCTAGTTCCTATTTCTGCAAAGTCAAGGCTAAGGGGTTAGACCAGAACCACAGAACCAACTGAGCTAAAATCAAGGACAAGAAGGACCTTTCTCCTTCCCCGGACACTCCATAGCAACGCCATTAATATTTTCCTTCCATTAAAGCTTCGAAGATCAAGATGTGGCTTCATCAGTAGAATACTTCCTCAGCACAAATGATGATGCCAGGACTCATACCCGGCACCTCATAAAACTGAGTGATGGTATATACCCGTAATCCCGAAATACAGAAGGTTGAGGCAGGAAGATCAGATGTTCAGGGTAAGCCTTGGTTATGTGGTGGGTTCAAGCCCTCCTCCCCCCAAGCTCAACAGTAATGGGAACCAACAACAGCAAAACCTTCAAAAAGTGCCGATATATATACATACATACATACATACATACATGTATATATGTATGTGTGTGTATGTGTGTATATATATATATGTGTATATATGTGTGTGTGTGTGTGTGTGTATATATATATGTGTGTGTGTGTGTGTGTGTGTGTGTGTGTGTGTGCCTGCTCAGCATTATTTGGATATGTGCCTGAAAGACCCTCACTCTCAGCATGCCTAAAGCACAGCCATTACTGTCTCTACCCCCACTCTAAGATTCCTCATTGTAAGACCACCATCCAGGGCAGAAGCACAAAGCAGAATCTACCCTAAAGGACCCCTTTTCTCTCTCTTTTTTTCTTCTTCTTCTCGCGAGTCACCAGGCACCAGTCTCTCCCAGTGCAGTCACTCTCCGAGCTGCCAAGGATTTTCTTCTCAGGGGCGCTTCACCCTCCTGTGTTTATTCCTGCAGCAAGCCCATCACACCATGTCACGCTTTGGATTCGAATCTGCATATTGATTGCCCCAACTCCCCTGTCCTCTGTGGACTGCAGGGTATCGCTCTTGTCCACATCCATGGCTCTGTGGTCTCGACTCAATGCTTGCTCACCTGGTAAGGCTTAGCCACTTACCTCTTTGGAAGTGACTAAGACAGAATGACCCCTGGCCTTGACACTGGCTTTCATCTGTGCTCAGGATATTCTCCCAGCCACTGGCACGGGTCTGTGCTCAGGTTCCACCCAGCCAGAGACCCGGGACCATCCCTGCCTGGAGCTCTCCTGCACTGGCCATGGACCTCTTATGAACTTTCCTTTCCCCAGGGCATCACTCAGTCTCTGGAACACAGTGCCAGTACTCTTCCCTTGGTGTTGCATGCCCCAGGTGGAAATCAGAGCTGCGGCAAGGATTGTCTCTTGTCCCTGTTAGGAACAACCCATACAGGGGAGGCGCTAAAATGGTATTGACAAGCGAAGGAGCCAATGTGACCAGCGGAGCACACTCAGCTAAACAGAGACCTTTGTGGCCTCGTGGGGAAGACCTGCTTTTCATAGTTACATCAGAGAGAGAGCTAAGAAGGTGTAGCCGTTTCCTAACCGCACACACACTTTTGAAGTTGGTGCTGTGTATTTGTTAGTATTTCCTCTGAATTGAAGCATTCCCTCCTGGTGAAGGAAGGGTAGACATTTAAAAGACTCACATGATACACTTCCTCAAAGCAGTAAGCAATAGACAGGGGAAGAGATGGCCCTCAGGCTGAGCCGGCTGCTAGCTGCACAGCGACCGCAAGGGATGCCAAGTTTTTGAGTCCGAAGCCTGTGCTGAGGTGGGATTCTCACGGACGAAACTGCCCTTGGTCACCCACGCTTCTAGTAAGTGACATTGATAACTTATTGGATCCTGGAGCTAGACTTGGGAGGGGGGGATCACATTGTCTTTCTTAAATCATCGATTGTATGGAATGAGTTCACACCCCTCAAACACGAAAGCCACACAGCGGAGGGTCCCTTGATCGCTACCTTAGAACAGAAAGGGATGTCCATTCTGCATTTTGGAAACTTTCTCTTAAGGTTCCAATAGTCTGGTTTTATGAAAAGAGTAAATGAATCGGGAGTATTTTTTGCCAACACTTGGATTAGCAACAAAGCCATCAGATGTAGAGAGCGGACATTAACCTCACACGGTTCCAGCTGGCTGGGAATCAAGGATGGCCTCTGCTGCCGGCTGGATTATTGATCTGATGGGTGCATTTATCAAGAAGCCTGCTTTAACATTAGAAATCTGGGTGAGTTCACATCCCTCTATTCCGTCCCTTGCTAACGCCATATGGTATCGATGTCCTTCCAAGCTCCGGGACATCATCCCGGATACTTTGCTCATGAGGCTCCAGCTCATAATGACAAGAACACGGGGAAGGGCTGGCAGGACGGTCCTGGGGTCAGTGTTATATCGGTGTTATATCACGGGTCCGCTCATACCTGTTGCGTTGCAGGAGCCCACGGCACCTTCTGTGGAGTCATGGCTCATCTGTCCCTGAGAGTCTGTGCGGTTCCGAAGTGCCAGCAGAGCGGGGCTTTTGCTCCCCCCTTTAAATGCAAACGGGAGGCAGCCTGCTGGAAAGCACAAGGGTAGGGCATTAGTGTCAAGGGTGGCTAAGCGCAGCATCCTGTCTGAGTAAGATCTCTCCGGAATCTCCCATCTTACAGGGTATGTATAGTGTGACTAGGACTCTGGCCACCTTCTTAGGGATTCTTTGACATCCTATCTATGGAATGTAAGGACACACACTAACCCAGCCCCTGACACCATTGGTTCAAATCTTCGAAGACCCTTCAGGACAAATATCCAGCTTGGACCCTCCAGGTGGCTTCTACCAAGTCATTTCCTGGAGGGGCTTTGCAAGGGGTACTTCACTGGGAGCTACAGTTTAGTCGATGTGTCCTTTACCTCCTCTGGGGTGCAGCCTGCAGGGGAGAAAGCTTTGGCTTTCATTCGGGTCAGTAGATGAGATGGAGGCTCCAGAGAGGTGGGTAGGAAGGTGGGAGCTTGAGTCACCCTGAGCTGACCTATGAAGGACAGCACAGGCATGTACCACACCCTCATCGAGCGGGTCTCGAGTACATGATGCTGAACCAGGGATGTTGAGCACTGTCACATGTCTATAACTAACCATGATATCTTTCAGCACTGCAAGAGACAGGAGAGCGTTGGTTTCAGTTCAATGGAAGTTGTAGGTCTTTAGTAGCCTAGACTTCCTGACCCACGATGAACTGTAGGCATATTTAACATTTGAAAGAAACGTCAGAATCTTATCCTCTACCTATGCCTAATTCAGACAGTACAGAGGAGTCCCTGGGGTTTGCTTTGGGAGCCCACTCCTATTGAAGGGTTCTGTTAATCTGGGAGCCACGGTACACCGGGCTCTTAGTGATGTCTGTGAAATCGGAAAAAGGCACAGGAAAAGGAAAACAGCAAAGCAGTGTGTGCTAGAAATGGCTGATGGCAGAGGAGACGGCTGGAGAAAATGGTTTGAAGAAAGGTGGATCTAATCCCTCATTGGGTAGGAGGACTGCTCTGGGTGGGGTGCTAGGGTATGCCTAAAGGGTGTTCATGGACCCCTAATTTAGTATGGAACAAAAGGAGAAAACTGAAGAGCCACATGGAAACTAGTTGGACATGATGTCTCCATCCCTGTCTAGAGTGTGAAATGTCCTGGCCTGGGGGACGTACGGATGGATCGTATCTGGAGTTGAAGCAGACTCTGTGGTATCACATGTTATCTCAAGAGCTTTAAAATACTGTGGGCATGTTAATACCTACCAGAGAGACAGGGTTTGGATAAACTATGAACGTACAATGTACTCATGACAGTCATGGGTACATTGAGTACCCATGTCTTGAGTAGAGTGAGGGGTAAATAAAACCCTGCACTGGACTGCATTAGCTTCCATTCCAATCCAGCCCTGATGACTTCATATCACCGGACCAATCACAATACACACATGCCTCAACCTTGGAACAGGTCTTTGGGTCGGGCAGGCCTGGTTTCCTGCTGCGTGCCATGGCTAGCTGCCTGGAATCTGCAGAAGGAGGGACTATGACTTTCCCGTGCCTTCCCTCTCTGAGGCGGAGCACAAAACACGTGCTCACTGCTCTTGCATCTACAGGCCTCCAGCCCTGTGTGTCTGCTCTGTGAACTCCTTTCAAAGGCCAGAACACCTTATTGGTGTCCGTCTGTAAAAGACCAGAGTCAATGTTCTGTCCTAAAATAGGAGACATGAGTAGAGATTAAAAAAAAAATCAGCCGATTAAATTTGGATCAAAGTGAACCAAAGCTGGTAACTTCTTGAGCTGTGTAGCAAGATTCGAGGTGCTCAGGGGAGCCAGGGGGTAATACTGAGGCCCCAACACTGCTGCCTGGCTACAGGTGGAGGGAAGAGTATCCTCCAGATGGAACCTGAACAATGGTGTATACTGAAGGTCTATCATCAGAGAGGAGGAAGCAGGAACTCCATGACAGAAGGAATATCCACTGAGTCGTCCATTAATGTTCCAGGAGTTTCCCTATGAGCAATCAATTCAGTTCCTGAGGCTGAAGGTGGTGGGGGATATTCTGTATATACACATACATATACACATACACATACATATATGTCATATATGTCATATATATCACATACACATCATATACATCATGTATATTACATTACACATACACATCATATATATCATATACATCATATTATATACATATGCACATACACACACACACACACACACACACACACACACACATATATATATATATATATATATATATATGCATACATATCACGGCTTCTTATGATTCAGTCCCAAACCAGGGACACCAAAAATGTGTGTGAACACTCAGGGCAAGGCTCTGGAGCTACAGTATATAGGGGCCTGCATCCATTCCCCTGCCTGGTGACAGGAGTAAAGAGAGGCAGACTTTTCTTCTTACTTTACATGAGCAGACACGGTGTAAACCAGAGCTCTGGGATAGTCAGCAGGATGGGGTTCCCTTGGCCAGAGCCCATGCCCATGTGGCCGGCACTGGGGTGGTGAGGTGGGCCTGGCACAGATGACACTGTGGGCACCCTGTTGAACTAGGACTAAAAGTGTACAGCCCAAAAGGGACAAGTGGAACGTGGCACCCTTTGGTGGCCGAGAGGATGGCACTGGTGATGCTCCTGAGTGCCTTATGTGCCCAGAGGGCCATGATCTCACTTACACTCAGTAACTGACAAGGCTTACAGGTTGATAGCTACAGATGTAGCTGTGACACACTGCCAGCCATGTCTACTTCTCCCCCTAGGGGCAGCCAGTCCTGTTGTACACCTGGTTGGACTGGAGGGGGTACGTGCACACTTACACACACACACACACACACATACACACACACACACACACACACACACACATGCGCGCGCGCACACGAACAGCCTCAGAAAACTGGTCTCATCTAGTGGAGAGAACAAAGGGTACTTAAACCTTTGGGGAGATGAGTAGGGGTAGTGGGGTGAGTTCACATCACTGGCCAGAAACAGGGTACTGGGGATGCCTCCTTTGCATAAGGAGGAATCCCAAGTGCTGCTGGACCTGACCTTGTAGGGGGAGAGGAGGTTTAACCTGGCTGTCAGTGGCTATGTGATCTCCTCTGGTGGGGCGAAGGTGGGAGAGCGTCCTGCTGATCTCAGCATGAGATAGATCTCCAGGGTTTGGATATGCCTAGACCACACTCTCACTCGAAACTACACAAGAGATTGCTTCAAGTCACTCCTATCTTTATTCTGTCTGCCAGATAGATAATCTTGTCTCGCTTTCTTCCCTCTGTCATGGTGGGAATTCAAATCCAAAGTACCCAGGCTCAGGCCCTGGAAGCCTCTCTGAGTCCCCCATGCTCCGCTCCCCCTCCCCCCCAGTGTCAAGAACACAGGTGTTCAGACAAAAGGCCTCCAGCACGCCTAGGGCCCTGGAGCGAGCTCTCATAAGGACTTAGGAAGGCCAGTGTAATGTCTGGGCTCAAGTCTGGGCTTCAATCAAGACCGCAGAGAACGGACCCGGCCAAGGCTAGAGCTCCCTGACCCTCACTGAGAATGTGAGTTCCTCCCGACACTCTGGAACGAGATCCTTGGGAGATGAGCTAATCCGGAAACGGAGTTCAGCCCCCAGAAGCAAGCACACAGTGAGAGAGACTTGTTCTTTGCGGTTCAGCAAAGGAGGAGATGAGGGAGAGAGAGATGCTTCAAGATGAACGGGAAAGGGGGTACCAACCATCGCTGTGTGAGACATCTGAAGGGAGCGAAATTGCTCAGAACCGAAGTACTTTTTAACCACTATTCTTGATTTTTATTTTCAGATCACTTAAAAAACTCATAAACATGATTGAGCATGGGGGGGGGGAATCTACTTTTAACATTTCTGAAGAGCTTGACTCTGGCGTTAATACAGTCCTACCACTTAGTTGTCCCTACCACCCGTCTCCAGAAGGTTTTTCTTCTCCCCAAAACAGAAACTCTGTCCCCACCACTCAGTTTCTCCCCCTTCCTTGTCTGCCCCCCCCCCGCCCCCGCCCGAGACAACTGATCTCTCTCTGCCCCATGAGTGCAGCCACTCGAGGTATTTTATGGGGTTGGATTATTATCTTGCTATTTGTCTTCTGAGTGATTGGGTTATTCTCCTTCTCGCTCTTCTTCAAATGCTGAGTGTCGCCATCAGTCAGCATTTTCCTTTCTATGGAAAAATAATACTCCATTTTCTGTATAGACCACGGTTTGTTGAGTCACTACTGGGGGGCATTGTGATTACAGCTCATACCTTTAGCTGCTGTGAAAGATTTGTTTATCTGTGTTTTATGTGTATGAGTATTTTATCTGCATGTATGTATGTATGCATTACATATGTATAGTGGCTGTGGAGGCCAGAAGAGGGTGTCGGGTGCCCTGTAATCGGAGTTACCGATGGCTGTGAGCTGTTATATAGGTGCCAGGAACTGAACCTGGGTCTTGCAGCAGTAGCAAGTGCTCTTAACCTCTGAGTCATCTCTCCAGCCCGTCACAAAACATAATAGAGATGATTTTTAAAAAAAGCCATGTGTGTGGATGTGTGTGTGTGTGTGTGTGTACATTTGCACACTTACTGCCTTCACCAAACAAAAGGAAACACCACACTAAGCACTATACTTTTTTAAAGGCAAAATAATCAAAAGGTCTATTGATTTTATAAATCTTTTATCTAATTTGCAGATATATGTATATGTGTGTATATACATACATATATATATATATATTGCAAGAGTTTATAAATATTTTATTTATTTTGCATCCAGAAACTTCATTTGAGCTGTTTTGTTTAAATTTGGCATCATAAAATTACCACCTCAGTAAAAAGGTATCATAGAGCATCCTGGGCTTCAGGCAGAAGTATGTGTCTCTGATCTCTTCTAACCCAGAAACACAGCTACGCTTCAACTGGCCATAGGGACCTTGGGATGGGGAGGACAATGACAAGGCTGGAGGGGGAGGAGGAGGAAGAGGAGGAGGAAGAGGAGGAGGAAGAGAAGGAGGAAGAGGAGGACGAAGAGGAAGAGGAGGAGGAAGAAGAGGAGGAGGAAGAGACCAAGGCTCAGGTATTCTGACCTAGAGTAAGATGCAAACCCTAAACTTTGCTCTTGATAAACAGCGAATGTATCCTCTGTTTACCGAAGCACACCCACTTCAGAGCAGGTGATGTCTGCACCTCTTTGAGTCTCACAAGCTCACGCCCAGGGAAGGGCTTGGTTAGGTCTGGCTCACAAAGGGGATGTAGTAACGCTGGAGTTCCCACTGTGTCTGTCACCTCCCTGAGCTCATGCTGGGCTGTGTGAATTCTGAAACTCAAAATAGAGCCTGGTTGCTTTCACTCTTCCTTTTGGTGCTCTGGGAACAACAGAGAGAGGAACAGCAGCCCCCTTCCCCAGCGGAGGCAGGAAGCATGGATACTGTGCCCTCTGGTGTGTTGTGTCCAGCTGGGTGACCTGACTGTTTTAGGCCAACTTTGAAGACATGGGAGTAAACAGGGAATAAAACAAAAGTCCAATTAGTTCTTTCTCTCCCCTTGGGTATAAGTCTGTGAATTTTATTCAAATAAAATCTGCCTCTGAAATGCTGAAAGAAAATGGAGAAAGTACCTCACAGAGTAGACCATGTCAGAAGCCACCAAAGCGACCCTAGAGTGGTCGGCACACTTGGAGGGGTGTATTATCCATCAAAGTTGGGATACTAAGAATCTGTGTCAGTGGTCTACATATAAATTATTGCTGTGCTCCCAGGTGGAGTCTGCCACTGGGCCATTTTAGGCTCCTCCCCCAAGCACTTACTACACATAACAGAGTTGCTTAAACTCAGAGAGTTGTGGGTGGAGTTGTAAAACCATAGAAGTTACTTAGTCTAACGTCAGGCTTTCAATTCTGTTTTAGAAATGAGGCTTTCGTAGAAATCAAGCGGCGAGGGCGGATGAATTGCTTTACACATGGGCTGCGGGTTAGTTTATGGAAAGCCCACTGACAGAGGAAAGGCAGGCCACAAGGCTGACTGTAACAGCATATCAAAGCCCATGGCGTTGGGACTATAAAGTCCTCACCCTTGGGAGACATTTCCCACTGAGCTTTCTAACCTTCCTCCCAGCTCTGTCCCACTTCCTCTTTTGGAAATATATTTTTAAATTAATAAGTTAATATAGTGTGGGGAAGTTTGCTGGCATGTATCATGGTTTCATATGTGTATGTATATATATGTATGTATATATGTGTATGTGTGTGTGTGTATGAGAAAGAGATAATAGAGAGAGAGAGAGAGACAGAGACAGAGGGAGAGAGAGATGCAGATCAAAGGAAACACTTCAGAATTGATTCTTCCCTTCCCCCTTGTTTTTGAGGCAAGGTCTCTCTTGTTTCTGTCATTGTGTGGCCGTACTCCAAGTTAGCTGCCTGGGACCCTCAGGCACAGGAGTGCAGCAATTACAGATGCTCACCACCACAGCCGGCTTTTGATGCAGGTCACCAGGATAGAACTCAGGCTGAGCAAACCCTCTGCCCAGCCATGGTCTCAGGCTGAGCGAACCTCCTCCCCAGCCATGATCTTTCTTGATAAACATTCTCTATTCATGCTTCTACCCACACGTCTGTCTATGTACAGATTTTTTTTTGTTCCGATACACAAGAACGAAGAAATTACAGTGGTTGTTCACTGTACTCCGGCTCCTGCCCATATCACCGAGATTCTCTTTAGATATCCCTACAGGTTCCACCTAGTCCTGTGGGATTCTGAATATGCAAACAGGATCTAGGTTGCCATCACCGTGACCACCAAGTCGTGCATATAAGAGTTAAGAAGAGGAAGTCCTTTTAAGTTTCTTCATCAACTGGAAAAAGGTAGCAACAGATGAAGTGTATGTGCATTGCCAGTAATGAGGGACAAGAGAAACTAAAAATCCCAGTGCAGAGTCAAACACGGAACACTGGGAAGCCTAGAAACAGTCAAGGCCAGCTTTCGGCAGACTCTTTCCTACAGAGACAGAAGCCAGTGCCTCTGCAGTGTCAGACAAGATGAGGACAGGAGGGAAAAGCCATTCCCCTACACTGCAGACCCTTGGGATTTGCAGGTCTCCAGGGTGCAAAGGTGAAGTGGCGGCTCCTGGAAGTTCATACTGCCCTTCCTGGTTCTTGATCTTCCTAAAGCTTCCTTCCTTATCAAAATATCAGAAGACTCAACCACTTCTTCCCGCCCCTCCTCTGTCACGCTGCCACCATCTTTAATCTCCTTCACATGCTGTTGATTAATACACACTCTCTATCTTAGGATGCCACGTTTGTAATCTGTCATCTCTACCTTCGTGTTATGCAAAAGCCCCAGGTGCGGCGAGCTGGCTTGAGTGCCTGGACTCCAAGGTCTTTGTAGCTCATCAGCATAAAGCCCAGTCACCCAGTCCTTCAGAGACGTGCACGCGGTGCTCAGAGAGTGTGGTCTGCGAGATTAAGAGCTCTGCATCGTCAACAGATGCGTAAGGCAGAGCGCTCCTGTGTGAAGAGAAGGCTTTCTAGACCGTGCCGGGAGCTGCACGCGATGAGCTGCAGGGACTCGAAAGAGCAGACTCATCCCGCTGCACTTTGGATCTCAACATTCGCCAAAGGGTTCTGGGTGTTAAATCAACCAGTGTTGGGGCTGAGACGGAGCCCGAGGTCTTCAGGGAGCGTGCTCTTGAGGGGACATTAAGGTCTCAGAACCTCTTCCTCCCCTCCCTTAGGCTTTCTGGCCACACCTGAGAGAGTCTTTGCTCAAGCAGGAACTTCCCACGGGGCATCTCCACGGGCCAACCGACCGTGGATGGGAAGAGCCCAGAAGTCCTCTTCCGTTCCTAACACGATTCCCTCCCATGGTCCTAGTACTAACAGAAGGCTGAATCTCTCACACACAGGCACCTCTTTGGGTGTTGGTATCAATAACAGCAGCGTGGCTCTTACACAGAGGAGGAAAGAAATCATCGTTCATCTAACGGCACCTCAAGCCACGTCAGCGAAAAGGAAACAGGATTCCAACCACAGGATTCAACGATTGGTCTGTAACCATAGCTGCATTTTTTTTTTTTTTGCATGTATGTTTGTCTATGAAATGAGACTTGAATAACACATGTTTCCAAGGAAAAGCCAACATTTCTATTTAGTCCTGCTGCTTTTTGTCCAAAATAGCTAAAAGAGACCGACCCTCAAAGCTGTTTCATAAGCTTGTTGCATCAAGGTGAAAAGAGTTTAACTTTTTTTTTTTTTTTTTTTTTTTTTTTTTTTTTTTTTTTTGCTACAAAGACCACTGGACCTTGATAATTTTGGCAGAAGATGGGGGCAAAAGATCTCAGTCTAAGTAAGTGCCCCTGTCCCCAACACTCACGCCTACATCCTGTCCACACTATCTGAGAAGTGACAGGGCAGGAGTGGGAGGGAGTTCTTCCTGAAGTAAAAGGTGTCCCCCTGCAGGGCATCTGAAACTCCAGCAGAAATGGGGCTCTGGGCTTCTTATCAGCTTCTGGTTCCCACAGGAGCCAGTGAGCACTATAAGTGCCTGGGTCCCCCCTTCCCCCCACCGTAGCCCCCCATCCCCCCAATCCCCCCTCCCCCCACCCCACCACTCCCCCCCTCACCCCACCCCCAGCACCAACCTTCCCAGCAGCGTTTGGAGTAGAACAAACCCAGTGCATGAGCTCACCCCTGATTCTCTGTCCAATTCTCCTTTCATGGGTGCTCCCTGATTGTCCTGCACTGGCCCAACTCAAGGACTGGCCTGAGTGCTCCCAGGAGGAGCTCACTGGAACACATCACATTTTGAGAAAAGGGATGGTCACAGAAAGATTCCTGGATTCCAACCTGCTGGTTCTGGATGCAAAAATCACCTCTTGAGGAAACACTGCTGTCATGACTGTGGGACTGTCCAGAGTGGGACGCTGGATGGTGGCACTTCAATCAAATATACATTAAGTCATATATATTTACAGTGACGAGATGAGTGAGCTATGGGATATCCCTGGTACAGGAAACAAGCAGGCATCCTTAGCCTTAGGGAAGACCACAGGGCAGGCCTGCCTCCTGGATGCTCCGATTTTAAGACCCTGCTTTGGTCACTCGTTTATATGAAATGAGGGTGAACTGTCATTTGAATTAAAATAATTAAAAGATAAATTGGGGGAAATGATCATTAAATGGTTCTGGTGAAACTGAGATTTATTCTTTTTTTTTTCCCCCAGTAAAATTGAACATGAACCTTTTTCCAAATGAAAAATTTCCCAAACATAGCAGAGATTTTTTTTTTGCCCAGTTTTACCCTCTTTTCTTACATATGTAAAAAATCAAAAATATTTATGTTAATTACTTGAAGTAACCTTCTTAGAGAGTGGGAAATCAGCTTTAGAAACTATCCCCTCCAGAAACAAGATGTCAATGATAAATGGAGTCTTCCCTCTCCTACCACAGGGAGGCAGCAGCCCAAATCTCGCACCTTTGAGCAACCCTGGGTGACCAGAGGTCCTGGGGACATGGACCCAAAGTTTACGTTCAGTTTATATCAGTAGAAATCGTGGTCATAAAACTTTTTTATTTTTTTAAAGATTATTTAACTTTACGTGTATTCATACTTTGCCTTCGTGTGTACATGTGCACCATGCCCCTGCCTGGTGCATACAGAGGTCAGCTTAGCCTGGAACCCAAGTTACAGATAACTGTGAGTGCTGGGTAGGTGCTGGGGACCGAACCCAGATCCTCTATAAGAGCAACAAGTATTCCTAACCACTGAGCCATCCTCTAGCTCACCATTGAAAGCCGTATACTCCAATATCTTAAAGCTCTCCCCCTGAGAGAATCTAATATTGTAAAGGATATACTTTGGATCGACTTGCTCCCGAATAACCACAGCAACCATAGGCCGTGGGGAGGAAGAGATGACGATGGCCATTTTAAAGGGCAAGATCGATTGGACCGACTGCACACTCACAGATACCTGACACGCTGGGAGATAATGGAATCCTTTCCATCAGCCTTCAGAGAGTGATCTACACAGCCAAGTTGTCTGTATATGTATTTATGTATGTATATATGTGTATATGTATACTTGTGTGTATATGTATGTACATATACATATGTATATATGTAGGTATAATGTGTATATATGTAGATATGTATACATACATATATATGTGTACACACACACACACACACACATATATATATATACACACACACACACACACACACACACACATAAAATCACATCCATTGATTCTAGAACATTCCTGCATCATCCCAGTCTACGGCACAAATCTACAAGCGCAACCGAAAGAGCTGGCAATTCTGTAGAGCCAAACCACAGAATACCACGCACCTAAGAGTTGCAACCTACCACCCTCAGTGTTCTGCTGACGGCGCGGAGCACGGAAGACAAAAATGAGATGCGTCCATCAAGAAGGGTGTGAGCCATGCACATGGAAACTAGTCTGCTCACTGGAAGCCAAGGATCTGGCCTTGGGTCCTGACAATAGCTCCCCGTCCCTTGCCTGACTTCAAACTAAGGGATTTCTGTGGCTGACGCCACAGAACCAGCATACTTCCAGTCCCTTGCAGACTCCCTTAAGGTGGAAGCCAGTGGAAACTCAGAGGTCAGACAGGTCCTGAGGCAAATGTCTGGCTCTGAGGATGAGCAGTCCTTACTTCCAAAATCATTGGTGTCACGTGACAATGCCCTTCCTCCACCCCAGAAGTCTAAGAACTATGATGGTACATGGTCTGATCCAGGCAGTACTGGTCCTTTTGCCAAGCCTAGCTAATCACACTGTCTTATGAATTCTGGTCCCTTTGTTTGCACTGGGAATGGTTCAATTCCTAGGACCTTGTTGATGCTAAGCAGAGTCACCACTGAAGCTGTGTCCCTCGTCCACCAACCCCATCTCAATTCAGGGCCAGCTCAGCTCTGGCAGTAACAGTGTGAGGCACACATATTTGCTGAAGTTCTAATCTTGAATCTCTGCGTGTTTCCAGAAAGAAGCAAATTGGATGGGGCTGGAAAAGCAACCACTGTTCTGCCTGCTGAGACCCACTCTGGAACTCAGGAGAAGCAGTTGCTGCAGAATCTCCACCTGTCCATGAGCCCTGGCTTACTCACAAGAACTTCCCTAGTGTCAGCTTCATCCCAGTTGATGGGGTCTATGTACTGTGTGCAGCTGGCCTCTCCTGGCTCCATCCTGCTACAATTTCCCCATCACAAGAGCTAGACGACTGCCTGGCTCTTAGGCGCTGGCACCCAGGACTGCTCACTGGCATGCCAATTATCCGTCATAGAACCCGTGTTGGTCTAGAGACGATGCGTTCTCACATTCCCAACTAATTTCAGCAGTTATTGGGGATACCCAGGAAATCAGCATCCTTCCCACCACAAGGATCCAAAGAAGTCCTGTGGTCACTCTTCTGATAACACCAAAAGCCATCCCACTAGGACCTGAGATAGAGAGCAGAAATGAGAAAGGACCTGACATACACAGTCTCTTCTTTGTAGAACATCTGGGAAGGCACCGTGCTTCCACTGAAGAACATCTGGGAAGGCACTATGCTGCTATGTTATTTCGAACCAGGAACAGATTCTTTGTGCTGGGAGAGAAAACAAAGACCCCTGCTGAGCATGTGACCGTGTGTGTGTGTGTGTGTGTGTGTGTGTGTGTGTTGCTCTGGCCTTCTATGTTCAGACCCGCTATATCTCAGATGACTGTTTTTCTCCATCCGTAATGCAAGCCCCTACTAACTAATGATCTATTCCGGTATGCAGAGGTACTGTGAGGATAAATGGCAGTGTCGATAAAGTGCTTGGAGTTCTCAGGATGAAAAGGCACAGGAGAAGAACAGAGCACCGACACGTTATTATTCTCGCACGGAGTGGGTGGAATTGCAAAGAGAAATCATGTCAGAGATGTAAGGAAACTTAAAAGTCTGAGACTTTAAAAGGCTGGGATTATTAAAACACCTAGGTGTTTGACAGGAGAAAATTCAACTGTTCTCCTGTCTCAGAGATATAATACCTCCTTCTCATTCCTTACTCCACCCCACAATCGCTTCTTCCTGAACTAAGCTTTCAGTGTACCCAAGTGAGCTCCCTAGATGAAAAATTATTTTTATATAGGTATGCCCCAAATTGACAGCTGCCCCCCCCAAAAAAAAACTGTTGGGAAGTCACCATCGGCATGAGTTGTTATTGTGTTGTGTTGGACCTAAACACATCATGAATATGTCCAAGCGTGGATATGACTGGAAGCTCCGTGACTGTGTGGATGGAGATGGGGAGCTAAAACCAAGTTGTCTGCAGAGAGCCAGAAGTCTGATAGAGCCACAGCATGTGGGTATGGAAACAGGAAGGGTCCACTATCAGAAAAGAAAAGATGGCTAAGACAAGCATCTCTCTCTGGTTTCTTGAGCACGAGCACTGTCTTGGGCAATAAACACACAGTACCCATAACCCAGCACGGGTCTGTGATCTAAGCCCATCTGTAACTGCCTGGTGCTGAGACCATATGCAGGGAAGTGAAAAATCCCAAGGAGGGATGTCCCAGAGGCTGCCTGAGATGAACGAGTGGGCTCATCTGGGGGGATACCGCAAGGGTGGGCACACGCCAATCTTCACAGAGAGATGTCAGAGACAAAAGCAACCTGGAGTTGAAAGCATGCTTAGGTTTACACACAGAGTGAATAGCATCAGCCTGCCCCCCAAATACCAGAACTCAGCGAAAACAAAGCCCCTATAAGGATATTTGAACTTCTTAGATAAATATCATTCAAAATCATAGCCAAAGGGCATGCAGGGTTGATGAAGAATCAAACATCAGCCTTTAGAAATAAACCAAAAATGACAGTCACTGAATATTTTTTTAATCCAGCACCTAAGAGGAAACTCATGAGAAGCATCTGGGAAACCGGAAGGCTGAACAGAGGGTTTTTCAGGATTCAGCTGAAGAGAAGGAGCTAGAATGGGGAGGGTGTGGTAGATACGTGCCACACAGAAGGAGACCGTCTAGAACATTCTTCATGAACACCAGAGGAGGCGACAGGGGTTAGTGATGGAAGACTCAAAGACACGATAAGAGAGAGGGTTCAAGGTCAGCCAAGGGTAAAAGAATATTAGAAACTTAAAGCTTCTGATCAGGGCAAGTGTCTTCTCTTGGATTATGTACCAGTCAGGGTTTCCAGAGGGGACACATATTCAGGCATACAAAAAGATAATTACAAGGAATTAATTTATTTAATTAGAGAGGATACCAAGAATCTAGAAATTTAACCAACCTGCTGCCCCCACCTCAAAGGCACCCCACCAGACAAGAAAGCACTGTAACCTTCACCTCTGTTCAGACCTGCAGGAAAAGGCTCCTCTCTCAGGGAGGGATCGACCCTATTCAAATGTTAACCCATTCCCAAGCCTTTTTCACAGAAACATCCAGAACAATATAGGAATGACTACCGACATAGCCTGAGACCTAGTCAAGACGGCTCACAAAGTTAGTCATCACAGATTCCTCGTTAATGGAACCCCTAACTGAAAATGGCAAAAGAGGAAGGTTTAAAATAACGGCGAAAAAACAGTAGGGACATGGAGGAATGAAATTTGGGCATAAAAACATACTTTAATGGGTCAGAAGACATTTTGATAACACCTTCGGTTTTCTGAGGTTAAAAACAGTGTTGGAGAGCATCTTGCTCAGTGCAAGAATCAAGCGTAAGAATGAAGCCCATGAGAAAGTCGCTGACATCTCCATCACCGCTGTAGGCATCCCTCAGTCACATGGTGACCACACACAGATATTGGTTGGTAAAGGTGACACAGCAAAATAGGAACAGGCCTGAAGACCTGGCAAGGAGTAGCACCAGCAAATCTCCATGGAGACAGTGACCATCTACCTATACAGACTGGATAGGACCAAAGGAGAAGGGGGAAGGAGCTGAGGGCCAGCCTTCATCCCTCCCCACCCTCCTAGCTATGGTGAGCTGGTCTCTCTGAAACCATGAGCCGAAATACATCTCGCCTCCTGTAAATTGGCATGTTAGGTATTTGATTATAGTAACAAGAAAACTAGTGACTATGACTAGCTAGACTGGTAATCATGTCATGCAGATATATATATCAAAACCCCATCCTCTGTGCCTTATATATACATGCACAAGTCTGAAAAAGAGCTTTCTAGAAAATGAGTTTTAAAAAGTTATCCAGTTTTATTATTATCAGAGGTTCTATGTTTATGATTATTTCTGGTTGGTTAAAACAAAATGAGGTGCTATTTTATATTCCTTACATGTGTAGAATCACAAAGACTCCCAACTTGAGAAATGGTTGGTAGAAATGAAACACATAGAATTATTTTTAAGACTGAATTGGTCTGTAAATCATAAGGATATAAGTGGGCCCTACGACCCATAAATTCTACTTGATGATTTTCGGGTTTTTTTTGGTTTTTTGGTTTTTTGTTTTTTGTTTTTTAAGTTAGGGTTTCTCTGTGTAGCCCTGGCTGTCTTGGAACTCACTCTGTACACCAGGCAGGCCTCAAACTCAGAAATCCACCTGCCTCTGCCTCCCGAGTGCTGGGATTACAGGCGTGCACCACCACACCTGGTGATTTTCTTAAGCTGTCACTTAGTAGTATTTAAAAGCATGTGCAGCAATATCATGTACCACACAGGGGTATGTACTGTGACCCACATAGCTTGAGTCTTGGAACCCCATCAAGGGGCAGCCAAGGGACAAAGAAAGGACAGACACACAGATACACATACAGGAAAGCTGGGTGGGTGGTTTCTGCCTGTCCATCAACCTGGAACTTCAGACTATATCAGGGACAGCACAGGAGGAGGGTCTAGCTAGCCTCCAGAAGCTCTGTGCATGGGGGTCTCAGAATGTAAACATGCAGAAGAGGAGGAGGCTGTAGCTGCTAGTCTTTGCATGTACTGCTCACTCAACGATAGGCCCCAGGACACCTGGAGGAGGCTTTATCACCATCCTGAGCCTGACCTGCACCGGTAATGGCCTTGCCAATACCTCATGATCTGAGGAGTGGAGTTCTCAATGTGACCATACCCATGTCAACAAGACACAGTCACTCAGGGCTTCTCCATTCTCTGCAGATATGTACAAACATGAGCTGAACATGATGACACCAACAGACATGCCAAAGTCAATGAAGGAAAAGGCCATGAGACCTCCACCTTATACAGAGATCTCATAGACAATCAAGGAAAACTGAGAGAAGGAGAGGTGGCGTTCCCTAGGGAAGAGCCCACCAATTGGTTTTCCAGTGCCAAACAGCCAAGTGAGTGGTGGGAATTGAACTCAAGTCTTCTGTAAGAACAGCCAGCTTATGACCAATACCAACCCTCAAGCCCCAGTTCGTGATTCTCGTGGAGAGGGAAAGACAGAAGTGGATTAAAGACATAGGGAAGACTCATTTGTAAATCCATACCTTGATTTACCTTTTGAAAGAAAAATCTTCAACATGTGAGTCTACATGTACACAACCACAGGTAACAAGACAAGGGATTCTCCCTGGAGATGGTGTTTCATAACTGTTCTGATATTGTGTCTTTATATTTAGACAGTGGTATGTGCAGTGTGATAGATGTTAGCATCTAGGGGTGATAACAAGGAGATGTCAATGAAGCCATAGTGTCTTGGTTCACATCATGGCAGTCATCCAAGGTGTGGCTATTAGTTAACCACGGAAGTAGTCTGCACGCACACTCTCAACATACCTGCCTCATACGCAGGATTCATTTCACTCTCAGAGAAAGACAGACCCTGGCTCAGAAAACTAAGTCATAACACCTAAGTTAAACTATCCTATGTGCCTCTGTCCATGCTGACCAGGAAGAATCACATAAACATGAAAAAGCAGTTCCCTGTAGTCCTGGTGTCTGCAAGGTTAACCTGACTCAAGTCCTACAAGGTTAGCATGGCCCAAGTGCTTCCTCTGAGTCTGGTACAGTTACGTGTGCCTACATAGATGAGGAAACAGAAGTCAAGGAACGTGTTCACAAATGAAGACTAAACTTGGACCAAGAAAGCATATTTTTTTTTAAAAAAAAAATTAAAAATGCACTCACTGATAAGTGGATATTAGCCTAGACTCTTGGGACACCAAAGACACAATCCACATATCAAATGATATCAGACAATAAGGAAGGAGTGGACACTGGTGCTGGAAAGGATCAAAACATCAGTGTAGGGGAATACCAGAACAGGGAAGTGGGAAGAAGTGGATGGGGGAACAGGGGGAGGGAAAAAGGCATGTGAGACCTTTGGGGGATGGGGAAACAGAAAAAGGGAAATGAAATGTAAATATAGAATATATCCAATAAAAAAAAAGAACCACCTCAAAAAAGATTAGAGGTAATTATGTAAATTATGTTTTTAAATTGTATTTTAAATACTAGTTCACTGTGTTTGTTTCTGTTTGTACTAAGTATGACTTGAAGAAATGAAATTATTTTCTAATGAAAGTTTCCTTATTTTAACTTATTAAAAAATTAAAAATGTGAAGTTTAAAAGGTACTGTTAAGTAGTAATTAGATTTAAAAAATGGTTCTAGGTGAGGTTGTGATTAGATTTACTATATTCCAGATTTCTCAGCAATTATAGTGTGTGTGTGTGTGTGTGTAGTACATGTGCCACAGCATGTATATACCACTGCATGTATATGCCACTGTATGTATGTATGTATGTATGTACCACTGCATGTATGTGCCACTGCATGTATGTGCCACTGCATTTATATGCCACTGCATGCATATGCCACTGTACCTATGTGGAGGGCACAGGGCACTCTTCAGGTGTTGTTTCTCTTTCCATCATGTGAGTCCTGGGATCTGAACTCAAATAGTCAAGCTCAGCAGTAGGCATCTTTACTTACTGCTCCATCTTACAAGTCTCAAAACTTATAAATTGATCAATATTGCTATATCTTGAGGAATATGAGGTGTGGAAGGGAGGTTAGGAACTAAGTATGCATGTTTAGGACATATTTTACATATATACTTATGGATATATGCATAATTAGCTCCTATTATGCTGCTTTATTAAGTACATTGAGAATGAATTAATTCTCTGTGATATAGATGTGGGAGAGAATATTCTAGGTAATTTCTTATCTAACCTACTTGACTATTGGGTTAGATTGTGACATCTCTTTAAATTAAAAGAATCACATATATGACAAGAGGCTAAAGGCACAAAAGAAAATTTGCCAATCTGCCCATGAATAGATGAATGAATCCTGGTTTGTATCAATCTTTCTGCCCTCAAACTTGCAAATGCTAATTGAGGATTTAAACTGACTCCCTTGCAGCCCTAGCACTAGTATTACCAGCTAAACAGTCCACCCTTTGCTATCTCTGAGATTAGGGGACAGTTTTCCATACTTAGCTATGGTCTTACTCTTAGGGTCTGACGATTATGTCCTACCATTAGTTATACTTCCAGAATCATGGAAGCACCTCAAAGAACAAGAACATACCTTTAAGTTATTCTTGTCACTGTTTCTTCAAACAAGCCAGTAGTCATTCTTAGGTGGGAACCCTGCATCCCCATCTACATCACCATCTGCCTCCCCATCTGCATCTTTGTCCTCATCCCTGTTCTCATCTGCAGCCCTGTCATCTACAGCCCAGTCTACATCCATGTCTGCAATACCATCATGACACCCAGTAAAGGTTCCCATTACTGAAATATTGGGTTTATTTGCTAACCATGATACTATTGTAAGATTTGGCACCAGTCTTCTCACAAAAGCCAAGAAAAAAATGAAATAGTTGACTCTGGGTTCCAAACATGATCAGTTTCTATTCATGAATGCCTCTTCTGAGGTTCTGTAACCATTGTGGTTACAGGTAATAACCAGGTTTTGGTAATAAATTATTTCAGAGCATGGTGACTGGTTTTCTAAGAAAGGTGATCCATAGCACCCAGCACACTGCTTCCTATCTTAGCTGGCCCATTCTCTGTCTGCCACCAAGTCATCTCCTCATTGAGTTCATATGGATCTTATGCATATTAGGTGCCACCAATTATCATGAACACTAAGGGGAATGCCTTGTTGTGAGGGGTTATTGTGTTAATGTCCCCAAGTGTTATTGTTTAAAACTTTTTCCTTTTGAAGTAATTTTAGACCTACAGAGGACTAACAAAACCCAAACATAGCATTCTTCTGTGCCCTCACCCTCCTCTTCTTCTGTGTCCCTATCCTCCTCCTCTTCTGTGCCCCATCCTCCACCTCTCCTGTGCCCCATCCTCCTCTTCTGTGCCCTCATCCTCCTCCTTTTCTGTGCCCTCACTCTCCTCTTTTGTGCCCTCACTTTCCTCTTCTGTGCCCTCACCCTCCTCCTTTTCTGTGCCCCCACCCTCCTCCTCTTCTGTGCCCTCACTCTCCTCTTCTGTGCCCTCACCCTCCTCCTTTTCTGTGTCCTCACCCTCCTCCTTTTCTGTGCCCTCACCTTCCTCCTCTTCTGTGCCCTCACCCTCCTCCTCTTATGTGCCCTCACCCTCCTCCTCTTATGTGCCCTCCTCCTTCTCTTCTGTTCCCTCACCCTTCTCCTCTCATGTGCCCTCATCCTCCTCCTCTCATGTACCCTCACCCTCCTCCTTTTCTGTGCCCTCACCTTCCTCCTCTTCTGTGCCCTCACCCTCCTCCTCTGTGCCCTCATCTCCTCTTCTAATCCCTTGTGTAATGAGGGAACATTTATAAAGATCAAGAAACTAACATCTGTGCAGTGTGGATACCTGTGGTAGATGCTTAATTTTTTTTTGAGAAACACTTCTTTAGAAGTTACACTTGCCAGAAGTATGCCCTGTGCATGCACCTACTTATCCTTCCCAGCAGCCCCTGTTCTTAGTCTGTGGCTCCAGATCGAGGCTCCAGGAGCAACCTGAGCTCCCACATCGCTGGCTGCTAGAGTCTCAGTTCAGCAGCCTATCCGCTGGCCTGAGCGCCTGTGCACACAGCAGGATTGCGCAGGCTGCATGCTCTGCTAGCTCTTTCCCCTTCCCCCGAGACTTCACACAATGAACAATTAACATCGGAACATCTCATTTACTAAATTAGCGTCAATCACAGAGCTAATTAAGTGAAAAGTCAGAATTCAAATGATGTTCTGACTTATTTAATCTTCACCACAAATGTAAGCTACAGCCTTCTCGTTTTATACATTAAAAATGGATCATACAGGCCTTTTTTTTTTTCCAAAATAAAGCTCCTTAAAGGACACAGACATACAGAACAGACGGCGATACCTATGTCTGTCCACATACATGTTTACAACAAGGAACATATAACCGAAGGATAATCAGGACTTCAGATATTTTAGAATCTTCCCAGCATGTCTTCAGAGTAGAACTGATGGTTTAAGATAATGTATTTGAAACAGATGTTTTCATCAATGATTCCCACATCTCATTAGGAAAAAAAGGGGCAGAAATACTAAATAAATACTATCTAAAGCAATGACTTATCACATTTTTCAGAAAGAACATTATGAACAAGTTCTCCTGGAAAGAAGCTGCGTCTGCAGACCCTGACTGACTGACAGACCTGCAATGATGTGGGGAGGTTGGAATGTTGCAGGTCCTGAGGCTAGTTACCTTATTTGGGGATAACCCTGAACCTCGGAGCAGCCGTTTGTCCGCTTATGTCTCTGCACTAACAGCCATGTGACTAACGCTGAAAACCTTTGAGATCTCTCAACCCCAAAGCTAAAACGAACATCAGATAGCACATTGAGCCTGTAGAAAACTCCTCCGTCCTGTGGTAAACACCTCTCGATGTCCCTACCAATGCATTTTAACTTTGATTTATGACTAAAACGTCATAAATTCTGTAAAATTATGAAACTGCTTCCAAACCGAACAAGGAATTTGAAGTAACATAAATCTGTGTTCCTGGGTTATGATCTCTCGAACGGATCCAGAATAAACTCTCTCTTATTCCCTTTATAATGAGAGCTGTAGGGTTTTGTTTTTTTTTTTTTTGTGTGTGTGTGTGTGTGTGTGTGTGTGTGTGTGTGTGTTGCCAATATCCATTTGTATAAGTAGTGATTTATAAAGGACAGTAACCTTAAACTAAATTTTAAGTTCCAGAGACAGGGGCATTGATTTTCATCTCCATGGCGAATCTCCTCCAGTCTTCACACAGCAGATTCTCGGACTGCAGAGTCATCCGGTTTCATTAATTTCTGTGTCAATGTCAATGGTTTGCTGAAGCTGTTCATATTTAAAACTGCTCACCACGTGCGCATAAACACGCACATGCACACGCGCGCACATACATGTAAACACACACTCATCTCTACCCTCACAAAAAAGTAAAAACAGATGAACAAATCAAAGTGAATAAAAAAGGCGTTCCTATTCTGCTTTATTTATTTTGGGGGGTGTGGTGTGAAGGTCTAAAAGGTGGTTATGAAGTCAAAAATACACTGAAAACTAACTTCATTTCTTACATTTCAAGATTTAACCTCCTCCCTTAGGTGCGACCTGAGATCTCCCTGGGGAGTCATCTGCTTGGATGACACTCACATTCCACAGCCCAGGGTGGGACTGTGACTCTGAGTGTGGCCCAAGGCCAGGCCGTGCTCACAGCACACACATAAACACACAGCTTTCCAACCTAAAGGGAAATGCTGGAGTTTGAAGCACACTCATCATGCAAGGGTTGCGTGAAGCACCAATGGATCCTCTTGGTTAAGCTGAGATGCTTTAAAGGGAGTTTGCAGTGGAAGTTTCCCCCGCCAAGAGGGAGCAAATGCTTTAACGTCCAATTCTGACCCACAAGACTGAGGTTTTCAGGAAACCCTACTTTCTGGCACCATCTGCAGCTCTTGGTTTTACTTTCAAAAGCTGTGTTCTCCAGGGTCTTTTAAAAATTATTTTCTAAAATATGTGTGTGCAAATAGTTTTGAATATACATGCATCAGAGTATGTGCGCATGAAGGCAGATGCTAGCAGAGACCAAAAGTGGGCCTTGGCTTCTAGAGAAATCTAGAGCTGCAGGCTGTTGTGAGCTGCATGGTGTGGGTGCTGGGACTCTGATCTTCTAAAAGAACAACAAGCACCCTTAACCACGGAGCCATGCCCTAGTCCCAGTCTTTTCAGTTTTAGCAGGATTCAAACAGAAGTTTGTTGATGTTTTGATTTAGGTACTAGGAGATGGAACCATTTTTCCAAATCCTGACATGAAGGGCCGGTTCTCCTAAGACCAGCCCTGGGAGTCCTGGGAGTTTCTGCTGCTCCTTCAGGTGGCTCCAGATTCTCCTCAGACATTTACTCAGTCTTCTTCCTTCAGCTATTTGCATGAAATAGTTGCCTCTTGGCCCATCACCTCTCCCACAGTGTTACCCCACAATTGCCTTGGTCTGTTTGTCTCTTTCTTGTTTTTTTTTTTCTTTTAGTTACATTGTTTTTTTGTGGTTCACTCTTTAAATTGTTGCTACAATTAGAAACTATTGGCTCTGAGGAGACACATCGGCTCCTTTCAGACCTGACTAAAGGGGTCTCTGTACTGTTACCTGGGCTCACAAGTAGATAAACTGACGACCCACTTATGAACAGAAACCTCAGTTCTTTCCACTCACTCTCTAGCTTGTGGAGAATGTGCTGAACTCAGAAAGTAACTCAGTCAGGTTGTGTCAAGACTCCAACTGGTTGATTGGCTACAGATGACCCTTCTCAAATTATCCTAGCCTAGGGCTCAACAAGGTCTTTGTGCTGAGATGACTTTGAATTACTGTGGAGAGACAGCCCCCAAGTCAGTCAGAACATAAATGGCCCTGCTCTTGCCTCTGTCTCTTTCCTATATCTTATCCCTGATGGCCATTGTCAGCAGAGCTAACATTGTCCTGGTATCTGGAAAGGCAGAGTCTCTGATTGGAGCGTCAGGACCCAGGGGAGACTGTCCGGCCATAGGGCAGATCAAGGTGGTCTCTCCAGTTGGGTAGCATTTCTCTTGGTCTCTGTTTGTATACTGTCCAGTGGTCGTCATGGGTTTCTGGGACTGTGTCTGGTTGTCTTGAGTGAGTGATGTCACTGGGTTCTGGTTATCAGGTACAGCCCTGTGTACAGGAGGGATCCTGACTTTAAGCAGTTTTTACATAGCTAAAAGGAATTTTTTTAACTATGCTCATTATAATTGGGGAGATGGATCCATGTGTAAGGGGCCTGTCCTAGACACATGAGAACTGGGTTCAGATGATCAAGACCCACATAAAAGGTGGGTCTGGCAGTACAGTGTGCTGTGGGGTGGAAACAGGAGGTTAGCTACTCTAGTTCAAACTACGAACTCTAGGCTCAGGGAGAGACCTTGTCTCAGTATGTTAGGTGGGGAGCAAGAGAAGAGAGACTCCAACAGCAACCTCGGGCCTCAACATGTGTGCAGCACATGTGTACACACACACACACACACACACACACACACACACACGGCTAAGTATACCCACACACACATGTGAACATACAAATGCTGATAGGACACATCAGACCAACCAATTTGTTTCCACAGTGTATTAATAATCAAATCAGCACCCTACCTTGAGTCAACACACAAGTGAGAAAAAGAAAAAAAAAAGCACATTAAGAAATGTTTAAGGGAAATGCAAATCAAAACAACCCTGAGATTCCACCTCACACCAGTCAGAATGGCTAAGATTAAAAACTCAAGAGACAACAAGTGCTGGCGAGGATGTGGAGAAAGAGGAACACTCCTCCACTGTTGGTGGGATTGCAAAATGGTAAAACCGCTCTGGAAATCAGTGTGGCGGTTCCTCAGAAAATTGGGCATGTCACTTCCAGAGGACCCTGGCATACCACTCCTGGGCATATACCCAGAGGATTCCCCTGCATACAATAAAGACACATGCTCCACTATGTTTATAGCAGCCTTGTTTATAATAGCCAGAAATTGGAAGGAGCCCAGATATCCCTCAAAAGAGGAATGTATACAGAAAATGTGATATATTTATACAATGGAGTACTACTCAGCAATTAAAAATAATGAACTCATGCAATTTGTAGGTAAATGGTTAGATCTGGAAAATATCATCCTAAGTGAGCTAACCCAATCACAAAAGAATACACATGAAATGCAATCACTGATAAGTGGATATTAATGAGCCCAGAAGCCCTAAATGCTCAAGGCACAATTAGCAAGTCAAATGACTCCCAAGAAGAAGAAAGGAGAGGACCCTGGGCCTGTAAAGATTGGATCCAGTTTTGTAGACCCAGAACAGAGAAATCTTGGGGGGGGGGAATGATTGGGGAATAGCTGGGGGGGAGAGGAATTATGGGACATATGGTGGGGGGGAACTGGGAAAGGGGAAAGCCTTTGGAATGTAAACATAGAATATAGAAAATAAAAATTAAATAAAAAAGAAATGTTTAATATCATTAGTCATTAGGGAAATGCAAATCAAAACAACCCTGAGATTTCACCTCATACCAGTCAGAATGACTAAGATCAAAAACTCAGGAGACATCAGGTATTGGCGAGGATGTGGAGAAAGAGGAACACTCCTCCGCTGCTGGTGGGATTGCAAGCTGGTACAACCACTCTGGAAATCAGTCTGGCAGTTCCTCAGAAAACTGGACACGATACTTCCGTAGGACCCTGACATACCACTCCTGGGCATATACCCAGAAGATTCCCCAGCATGTAATAAGGATACATGGTCCACTATGTTTATAGCAGCCTTATTTATAATAGCCAGAAGCTGGGAAGAACCCAGATGTCCCTCAACGGAGGAATGGATACCAAAAAATGTGGTATATATACATAATGGAGTACTATTCAGCCATTAGAAGCAATGAATTCATGAAATTCTTAGACAAATGGATGGAGCTGGAGAACATCATACTAAGTGAGGTAACCCAGTCTCAAAAGAATACCCATGGTATGCACTCACTGATAAGTAGATAATAGCCTAGAATCTTGGAACACCAAAGATACAATCTACGTACCAAATGATGTCCGAGAAGAAGGAAGGAATAGACCCTGAATGCTGGAAAGGCTCAAAGCATCAGTGTAGGGGAATACCAGAACAGGGAAGTGGGAAGGGGAGGATGGGAGAACAGGGAGAGGGAAAAGGGCATATGGGACCTTTGGGGGCGGGGAACCAGGAAAAGGGAAATGAAATGTAAATAAAGAATATATCCAATAAAAAAATAAATATGTAATTAGTATAAACAACAATATCACACCTGGAATTAGTCAAAATGTTCATCAACAAATGTATCCAGAATGAACATGAGGTATATATACCTAGTTTATCATGGTAGCAAAAGAAAGGAGAATCTACCAAAGTACATTTTATTAGAAAATGCCTTGATACTACTCATACACTGATTGCAAAACATTAATAAAAATACAAGTAGTACATTAAAAAAAACTTCTATAATGTACATGTATATGTACATGTATATGCATATGATATATATTATGTATATGTATATGATGTATATGTATATGATGTATATTTATATGTATTTGTGTATGCGTATGTATATGTATATGAAACAATTAGAACTCTCAGAGGAAAATACATAAGAGTAGCTCTTGACTCTAAAAAAATCATAAAAATAATGGGTGATCCAGATGGGAACTGGCAATCTAAGAACTATGTTAAAAGGCACAAAAAAAAAGGATTAAACTAAGGCATCTACAGCAATAGGAATGCATGAAGGACAAGCCAGCCACAATCTGCCCTGTCTGCAAGATACATACACTAATGCAGTGGCAGCACAGGGCTTGTGGAGGAACCAAGTAATGTCTAATCTGACTTAAGGCCCACTCCACGAGATAGAACCCATACTGCTTGATGACCAAAAACCAAAGACTAGATAGGTCCGGGACATGGGATAAAACCGGGACATGGGGTAAAACCACTACTGTTCTAGAAAAAAATCATAAATATATCTGTACTGGTTTTGTGTGTCAACGTGACGTAGGCTAGAGAGTTATCACAGAGAAAGGAGCTTCAGGTGAAGAAATGCCTCCATGAGATCCAGCTGTGGGGCATTTTCTCAATTAGTGATCAAGGGGGGAGGGCCCCTTGTGGGTGGTGCCATCCCTGGGCTGGTGGCCTTGGGTTCTATAAGAGAGTAGGCTGAGCAAGCCAGGGGAAGCAAGCCAGTAAGTAACATCCCTCCATGGTCTCTGCATCAGCTCCTGCTTCCTGACCTGCTTGAGTTCCAGTCCTGGCTTCCTTTGGTGATGAACAGAAATGTGGGAAGTGTAAGCTGAATTAACCCTTTCCTCCTCAGCTTGCTTCTTGGTCGTGATGTCTGTGCAGGAATAGAAACCCTGACTAAGACAACGCCCATAAAATGATTCCTACTGACATTCTACTATGCTCTTAGACCAGAGTGTTGCTCATCCATCATCAGAGACGCTTCGTCCCGCAGAAGGTGGGAAACGGACACACAGACCCACAACCGGCTATTACACAGAGAGTGAGAGACCTTGCAACACTCAGCCCTAAATGGGAGGTCTCAGACCAGAGAGATGACTCAGGGGTTAAGAGCACCAACTGCCCTTCCGAAGGTCCCGAGTTCAAATCCCAGCAACCACATGGTGGCTCACAACCATTCCTAATGAAATCTGACACCCTCTTCTGGAGTGTCTGAAGACAGCTACAGTATACTTGCATATAATAAATAAATAAATATTTAAAAATAATCAATGGGAGGTCTCCATCAAATCCTTCTTGGGGAACCCTGCAGATCGTAAGAGCCAGAGGGGATGAAGGACACCAAGACAACAAGACCCTCAAAAGATCAACATGAGCAAAGTTCATACGAATTCACAGACTGAGGCAGCACGGTCCATGCACTGGTCTGCGGCAGGTCCTCTGTGGGTATATTATGGCTGCCAGTGTAGTGTTCTTAGGGGATTCCTAAGTGTGAGAATGTGTGGATCTCTGATCCTTATGCCCTCTCTTGGACTCTTTTCCTTCTCTTTATTTGTCTTGTCCAACTCTGATATGATAATTTTTTGTTTCATGTTTTATTTCATTATACTTTATCTTTATCCCTCAGAAGCCTGTTTGCTTTCTAATGGGCGACTGAAAGGGAATGGATCCAGATGGGAGAGGAGGTGGGGAGGAACTAGAAAGAGAAAGGGGAAATAATAATCAAGATATTATCTGGGGATGGGGTAGAATCTATTTTCAATAAAATGGGGATGGTGAAGGGGCTTGAAAAGGATAAATATCCAGAATATAAAACAATTCAAGTTTATAGGAAAAACACTAAAAATGAGATTAAAAAGTGAACAAAAGAAATAAAAATAAACAAATGAACAAACACAAAATTTTGGCCACGCCCACTATTTTAAATAAAAGTAAAAGAATCATTGAACAGTTTTCCTGGGAAGGTCAGGGGTAGAAAAACATTCCTTGGAAAAAGTTGGACCCATTTCTAATTGGTTCAAATACTTGAGTCAATTATGTGCAGCTAAGCAGGGTGGTCTGTAGGGGGCGCTAGCTGTGCTCGCTGGTGTCTGAATCTCATTTAAAAAAAAAACTGGTCTCACAGATAGGCACACAAGGACACAGGGACAACATTCACAGAAGCCCTTTTATAATATAAAGAAAGTCAAACAGGGAAGAAGATAACTCACTGCCCTTCAAAAGAAAAACAACTGAACCACACTGGAGCCCAGCTCCGTAATGAATCGTCACGTAGCGCAGGGAAGCGAGCAGGTCAGCGCCATCTTGCCAGCATTTGAGAGGGTGAGGTGCAGAATCCAGCACAATGTTGTTTGGTGCAGTTTTGACTTTCCAAGGCACCCCCGAGTTTTGTTTAGGTGCACACATATCTACAGTAAAGGTATAAATTATGTGGGAAAGAAGGAGACAAATAGCGAATTTTGGACAGTGGTGTCCCTGGTACAGAGAGCAGGACTCAGAAAGCAGATGTAACTGTGGGGCCCTCAATGCCCACGACAGGGACCCTGATCGTTTATACTAGTGAGAGCTGCACGAAACACTGACATAACTGTGGCACATGTGTGCCCTGGTGATTGAGTACACTTGTGTGGAGCCCGGGAATCTGAGGTCCTCTGGGAGTCAGAGCAAAGGTACCCCGACACATGCAAGTGCAGCCACGCGTGGCCTGCAAGACCGTAGCATAGGGAATGTAAGGATTTTCATGGTGACAACAATCATGTTTATAGTGTAAGACAAATGCAGGAATATGCACGCGGGTTAAGGCTAGGACAGGGTGTGGAGAGTCTGTGTGTGTGCTCACAGCTTATGTGTTTGCATCAGATATTCAAATAGATAAGAGGGGAACAGATCAACTGTGAGAAACAGTACTGGTTAGGGCCCTGCGGAGAGCAGTGCAGGCTGGGGCTCTCCCGGAAGGAAGCAGCAGCGTTCTCTATTCCTCGGGCCAGCCGATGCTCCTCGTGTGCCTGGAGCACTGGGCGCGAGCTGAGAGATGAACTTGATGCCTTGCACCTGCGTGTTTTCCATGGGCAGCACAGGGTTACGGAGAGTCTCAGAATCAGTCCCATGGCCCCTGCAGTGGAGCACCAGACTGACACAGGCACCCACCAGGTCCTCCCGCTACTCCCCCGGGGTGACGTAAGAGAATTTAGGTGCTTGGCAACTTATCTCAATATTTGATTGCCATACTTCAAAATAAGGCTATATATATAGAACGAATAAGTTTTAGAAAATTACAACTTCTTGACATCTCGCGACACCATGAACTCTGAAAACCCACATGGATCTGGGGAGTATTAATATGCCGCTTGCATAATTTTACTTTTGAAAGCGCTCCTTTAAAAAGTTAGTGGTTCTAAAATAAATATCACATGCAGGAGAAAGTTTTTTTTTCACACTATTACAAGTCCTCGCTTTAGACATTTTATATTCTTTGCAGTGAGAATAGGCTGTATGTTAATTATGTAATACTTGGAAGATTCATAAAATGTTAAAGGAAAAAAAATACCTACAAAGCTACACCCTAGATAAAATAGTTGATACGTTTGTATGTTCCTTTCACATCCTTTTCTTGAAAATAAGTGGTACATTAATTAATTTGATTTTTAAAAAATTAAGACTATTTTAAATGCACATCCCATTTAAGCCGTAAAGGAATCACAGGCTTCCGTTGTTGGTGTGAGACAAACATTTGCATCCTTGGATCATGAGATGCGCTCCATTTGCCTAAACTTGAATAGCGCATTTAAGGCTGTTCATTTGACCTCCACAAAGCCATTGTGAAGGAGGTCTGCTACCTAACCACGTTTATAGATGAAGAAACTGAGGGGAAAAAACCACAGCACTGGGCAGATAGTGAGGGAGTTGATACCAGAAGGCGAGCACACTCTCGCAAATCTGTGCCCTAAATAAGAAAGTAATCTATTCTACAAGCAGTGGATGGATGGATCCACAAGATAGTGCCAAGGGCCATTGGCGCATGAGAGAGTTCTGATTTCCTGGAAGTGAGAAAGAAAATGGACGCGCAGTTACACAAAAGTCCAGAGGTTGAAGCTGAAAGAGAACGCAAATGCCTGTGGGCGGGGCCAGAGCGCCCATGGGCAGGGCCAGAGTTCCTATGGGCGGGGCCAGAGTTCCCATGGGTGGGGCCAGAGTTCCCATGGGTGGGGCCAGAGCTCCCAAGGTCAGGTCTGCTTCAGCAGAGTCCCTGCGCAGCTCCAGGAAGAGAAGGGAAGATTCATAGGGTTGATACAAAAATTGACGGTGGCAGCAAAGAGTGACACCTTTCTCACGATCCCTCAACCTGTACAAACAAGTCTTCAGTAGCTCCACATTTACAGTAGACAGAAAAGTAGAGAGCATTCTTCAGAATACTTCAATTACACACAGGCCTCCCTGAGACAGCCCCGGCAACCCTTCTGTGCTGCCCCCCCCCACCTCCCAAGACAGGGTCCTGCTCCTTCTTTGCTAACCCCCGGGGAGGCCTGTGCAACCCCAGGCAGAGAGCTACAGGGAAGGGTCCTATAGACCTAGTGTGGAGATGCACTACAGTTGCCTAGAAATAAGCCCTAACCACCCTCTTAAGATGCCCCTGACTATTCTCTTAAGAATGAACTTCGCGGTGCTCCCTAGAGACCCCCATTATGTCCCTCTCATTTTGTGTTCATGTGCTCGGATAAGGGACCCAGCATGTGCACACGGTAGCAGAGACCGCCATGGCTATGAAAATGGTTACAGATATACTTTTCAAAATCACATATCAGACGCAGATTTTCACACGGTTCTCATGCGTGTCTCCATTCTAGGGCTCACCCAGAAAAGCCAGGAGCCCCTACCTAAGAACCTAAAGCATTATGGTTCTGAAGAACCACGAGTTTGCTCCTGGGGTGGGGGGCTCTCTCCCACACGAGACGAAGCATCTTCGGGAGGCTGTATCTGGACTGCCTCCTGCAGACACAGACACCGGAGCCTGGAAGCAGAGACAGGCTACACAGCAACGGAGAGGTAGAGGAAACTGGTTCCCGGCTCTCTGCCACTAAGAAACTATTATGAAGCTAGCGCCACAAGAGTAGTTAAAATTCTCAGATCTTTTCCCTGGATTGGGCCACTGGAGGGCCCCTGAACAGAAGGCAGATTTTCCCGTCTAATAATTAGCCTTCTTGAACAACACGGAAGCATAGAAGAAGCCTCTGAGCCTTCGTCGCTGGCTTCGTGAGCTCTGCTGCTCTACCTGGATAGGGGTCCGCAATGTCTTCCTTTCTGGTGGAAAAGTTACTATTCAAGTGAAACTCTAGTATCGCGCCATATTTCATGTGTATGCACGCATGTGAATTTGTATGCATGTATCTATATGTAGCCATAAAGTGCCTTTCTCATGAAATTCATACCTTACCTGGGAGAAAGACCTACTGTTAACCCATCTTTTTTTTAAAAAAAAGAGAGAGATACTACTCAGGTTTATGGTCACAGGTTTTGTTAATGGGACCTAAAACTAAATTATTCAAAGTGTAGGTGCCCAGAAGATCCCAGTCATTAGAAACCTCGCCACTCTTCACCCAATTTACAGCCAATTAAACGAAAGCAGCTCAGGAGCCAGGCGGCTCGGGTAGGTGGAGGGGTACCTTCAAGGGTAGGCAGGCGGGTGGGTGAGTGGGGGCACTTACGGACTCCTACACACAGAGCATCTGAGACAACGCCCCCTGTACGATAAGGATCAAATTCTACTTCGCATTGCAGAAGACTGTGTGACTAGCCTTGCCTGTCCCACAAGCCAAATGCAGTTTGGCTTTTACTGAAAATTAAAAAAAAAAAAAAAAAGAAGAAGTGTTAAGCACTCTCAGGTCTAACCTGAAAAGGGAAGATAAATTCAGTTTTAGTGCTTAGAGTATTTCCCCCAACTACACACATGAACTTATGGGCTTGCTTAAATTTTAACTAGATGACTTTCAATAATTTACTATGGACATTAAATTTTTAGAAAACTTCCTTTTAGCGACAAAAATTGCATCTAACCCAGAGAATGCCTGGGAGTCTACAGCAGTGCCATACGTGGAAATGTGGATGGGAACATGCTCCCCTTCACACACACACATACACACACATGTATACACACATATACACAGAGATACACAGAGATACACACAGATATACACACACATCCACACATACACAGATATACACACACAGATAGACACATTCACATACATATACACACACATCCACACATACATACACACACATCCACATACATATCCACACACACATATATATACACACACACTCATACACAAACATATACACACATACACACACACATAGACACACACATACACACATAGACACACATAGATAGACACACATACACACATATACACACAGATATACACACATACACATATACACACATATACATATTCACACACATATACACACAGACAGACACATCTACACACATGGATAGACACACATACACACATATTCACACAGATATACACACATACACATATACACACATATACATATTCACACACATATACACACCGATAGACACATCTACACACACACACATACACCACACACACAAAACACACACACACACACACACACACACACACACACACTGGAATGAACATGGCAACCAAGAGAGCCAGGAAAACGGGCAGTAATTCCAGGCACTTGCTTTGCTGTCTGGCATCAGTGCCTACTACTTATTTTTCTGTTGCTTTCTTGATAAAAAGCACTGTAGCCAGACAACCTACAGAAGGACAGTTTATCTGGGCTATCGGGGCCAGGGGGTTAGAACCCATCACTGTCGTGATGGACGGGCGTGGCTGCAGGTAGGCATGGAGGCTGGTGCACACACATCGTTTACTCTGCTCAAGTACACTACGACAGGCCTGGAGATCTTTCAGGCACAGGATCTGTGTGCTAATGGGGCCCTGTGCTGAGAGAGAAGAAGCCACAAAGTACAAAATCCGTCTAATGGGTATGAGGTCATGGGCTGCTGGCTTCCCTTCAACCAACCAGTGGAGTGAGCGTCTCCTGAGTGCACTTTCCAAGTCCTCCTTCCAACCGGGTTCTGGGCTCCTACAGGCACCTCGTTCATATCTGTTCCCTTCAGCCTGACACATAGTCAGGTCCAACCTGTGACCCTTGAGGGACGCTCCCGATGTTTCTGAGATTGGAAGCCTTTTTCCAAAACACCAGCTACCACAAGTCAATTCCCTGTCTGAAGTGGTAATTGTTGAGATCTGGAATCACCTGAAAGACTGGCCTGTGAAGGATGGTTTATTCTCTGGGTATGCCTATGACAGACTATCTTGAAGAAGTTAATTGATGTGGAAAGACCCATTTATACTGTAAGCCAGTATAATCCCTGAGTGAGGATCCTGGACTGCCAAAATGGGGAAATTGAGCAGAATACTAGCTTGGATCCCCCACCCATTGACATTGATGTACAAATAGATGTGATGTGACCACCTAGACTGTAGTGTGAACTCTGAGTTCCCCCCTTAAGTTGCCTCCGTCGGGGTGCTTCAGCACGACAGCACCAGGACAAGAAACCAAGACAGCAAACATCACAAACAAATAGCAACGCTGTGAGCAAATGCTACCGCTGTCGCGACCGAAATTCACTAGACGTCTGCAGGAGTCTAACCTTCCTCGGGAGCGACGTGGTGACCGTGTCTCTCTGCCAGCTTGCTGGTGTCTGGAAATACCTGCCGAGAGACACAAATCTCTAGGCATGTCCGTGAGGGGGTTGCTAGGCTAGATTAACTGAAGTAGGAAGATCCACCCTACATGTGGGTGGTAGCATTTCATGGACTGGGGTCCTGACGGCATAAAAAGGAGAAAGGGGAGAACTCATCTTCCTGACTGCAGTTTCCGTGTGCCCCGCTGCCTCCAGCTCTTACCACCATGCCTTCTGCCATGATAGACTGAACCCTCAAAGAGTCAAAATAAACCCTTCCTCCCTCTAAGAATTTTTTGTGGCTTTGTTTTGGTTTGGTTTTGTAGGATACTTGGTTTTACCAGAAAAGTAACTGATACAAAGTGGTTTTTTTTTAAGAAATAAATAAATAAATAAATAAATAAATAAATAAATAAATAACATGTTCACATTTTACTATATCAGTTTACTATATCAGTTTTGGATGACAAAACGTCATTTCCTACATACTTTTAGATGGGTGATCATAGACAGGACTTGGCATCTGTCGCTATAAGTCACAGATTGCCATGTTGTCCGGGCTTGTACCAGCTCCCAAGCCTCCGTCTCTTCATCTGAACGGGAAGGAAGGAGCACTCTTGCCTCAAGTGGTCTGTTTCAAGAGTCAGAAAAGCCAGGAAAGCTCAGAGCTGACTACCCACTTGGGACCCAAAGCAAACACGACCCTCCTGCCTGAACACCTATCTCACGTCCAATCCTGTAACTAATCCAGAATGAGGATGAAGGCGCAGGAAGCCGACTGCTCCCAGGAGGCCTGGATTTGGGATTTTATTTAGATGCCATAAAAATAGACATTATAGTTAAAATGGACCAAAAACTCCAGGAAGTAAAGGAATTCTGTAGTGAAAAGGATGTTTAGTCCATGCACAATTTTTAGAGTTATATAAAGGTTAACCAAGTCTCTGGAGCTGGGGCATAGTCCAGTGGCCGACGGCTCGCCTATCAAACACAAAGCTGTGGATCTCATCCCTGAAGCCACAGAAACACAACCCGCCACCAACGGATTAATCAGGGACTAACAACACTACCGGGCAGTTGTGACACATACAGTCAGAAGCCAAAGGTTTCTAGCTGTCAAAGACAGCGGGCACCCGATGACCTGGGCGTCGTATGCATGCATTAGGAACTTGATGTTGGTGGCTGTGTGCTGATGAGCTTGTACTGTCTTTTCAAGGCATTTGTAGTTTCAATGTGAAATGTCCCCCATGTGTTCAAACACTTGGTCTCCACTTGGCACAGAATCTTTATGAGAGGGAGCCCTGCTGGAGGAGGTGGGTCATGGAGGGACGGTTTGTAGCCTGAGCCAGGCAGATGAACTGTGGTCAGCTAGCCTCTTCCTTCCGCCGTGATGCCTACCCTGCCTGCTGCTGCTAGTCTCTCTCTGGAATTGTAACTATTCTTCTTTCTTTTAACCGAAGAAGAATTGTAACCATTCCTCTAGATGCTGCCTTTGTCTGTATGTTTTCTCGTGGCAGAAGAAAGAAAATTATGACAGTGCTAACATAAAGCATTGTACTTTTTGGATATTAGCAGGGGGGAGAATTTTGTGACTGAATAAGCTGCAGGTTTACATCATTGTAAATGGCAATTAAAGGACAGCCGTCCATCTGGGAAGGTCTTCTGAGGGACGCTCTCCAGAAATGACACAGCAGGGAATCTCCAAGGATCCGGATGCCTTCTGCAAGGTTGGAGTAACGGTGTTTTGGTTCTGTGTAAGGGCTGGATTTAGAAAGCAAGCTGTAGCTACATACGCCGCCATCCCTGGCGAGAGTCCTCAGTACTCAGCACGGGTTGCACACAGTTAGATTTCTGTATCCGTCCTTCTCATCACAGAAACCAGATGCAAGCCCCTGCGCACTTGATGCCATTAGAAACAATCTTTCCCTTTTTAAATTCAGTCAAATCTGCTTTAGGTGGATGATGTTCATTGTCTTGGCATCCGTGTCAGAACTCGGATCGAGCGCAAATAATTTGCGTTTAGATGCCTGGCTTGTGTCTTGCAGAACTGTGTTGGAAAGGTAGGTCTGTGGGTCAGATGCATCCGGTGCAATTCTACTGGATGCATCCTTTATGATAAGTTGATCAATCACTTCTTTTAAAACATTGTTTGTGATAATGGTGGTGGTGGTGGTGATGATGATGACAATGTCTGTATTTTCATGTGCCACAGCACATGTGTGAAGGTCACAGGCAACTTGCAGAAGCCGGTTCTCTCCTTCCACCACGTGGATTCTGGGAACTGAACTCAGGTCACCGGGTTTGCCCAGCAAGCCCCTTCATGTACTGAGCTATCTCACAAGTTAGCAAAATTGTTTAATACTTCCAAACTTTACATTCCTAACTGTAAAACTGGGATTAAACAAATCCATTCAAGTAATCTAGGCAAAGACTGCATGGGAGCCAGACACTGAGGCCCAACACCTTTGATCCCAGCATGCAGGAGGTGAAAGGGCAGGCACAGCTCTGTGAGTTCAAGGCCAGCCTGGTCTACATAGTCAGACCCTGTCTCCAAAAGAAGAAGGAGGAGGAGGAGGAGGAAGAAAAAGAAAAGAAAGAAAAAGAATGCATTCGTAGTTGACTCAGAGGTTAAGAATGCTGGCTGCTCTCACAGAGAATCTGGATTTGGTTCTAGCACCTACATGGCAGCCCACAACCATCTGGACCACTGGCTCCAGGAGATCTGATGCTCTCTTTTGGCCCCTACAAGCACATCATGCATGCATGAGGCACATAGATAAACATTCCATTGAAATACTCATGTACATAGAAAAAGAGTGTACTTAGTGTGTATATATATATATACATATATATATGTATATATATATATATATATATATATATGCATTTGTATTTAGGTATGTGCCCATTTGTGTGTATGTGTGTATATAGGTTTATATGTATGTAGGTGTGTATGTGTATATCTCTTTGTGTGTATAGGTACATGTGTGTGCTTGTCTGCCTGAGTGTATGTGTGTGAGTATATGTGTGGCTATGTTTGTATATAAATATGCATGTATGCATAGCTGTATATGTGTATAGATGTGCTTGTATATGTGTTTAGATGTATGTCTGTGAATATGTGTGCACATGTACATGCATGTGCATGTATTTATTTGTAGGTGTATACACATGTGTCTGCATATGTTCATGCATGTGTATATGTCAGTTAAGAGAGGGAAACATTAACACTAAATTGTCACTGGAGATAACGGTGCCACTTTTGTTCATGTTAAGGACTCTGGGTCTGAAGAGGCAGAAGCAGTTGGAATCCCTGTGTCTCCAAATGTCCTCGTTTATCTGACCTGCCGCGTCTCAGAAGCAGAAAGGCATATACATACCCTCCCCTCCCTGTGCAGCCCCCCGCCCAGATGAGCTCAGAGCAGGAAGAGGTAGAGGGAGCTTCCAGGAAACACTGTTTACTAACCGTGTCCCCATGGGTGTGTGCCCTCCCTTCGCAGAGAGCAGGAGGGGCTGGCCCAGCAGCCTGTGAGGTCTGTGATGGTGGGAAGGAAAAAAGACTCCCCAGCCTTTGTGCTCTCCTGACAGTGGGCTGAATCCCCGTGAGACAGCACTTCCAAGGACTCCCCTGGTGGCAATTACTGTTTCACCGTACCAGGGTCCTGGCTCCTACCACATCGTAAAATAATAATTGCAAGTTAGCGCTCCTCCGCACTGCCTAATTTAACTCTCTTCAATGACCTGTAAAGCAAACAGTCGCCCCTGGGAAGTCAGGTCTCCTAAATGATCCTGTTCTCCACACCTGCTGAACAAGCTTCTCTTTACAAATGTCACTCGCTGTCACTCTAAACCCCAACGGCCAGAAACACGATGACGCCCAGAGAGCGGGACGGACGCCTAGTTTTCCTTATAAGGGTTGAAGCTGCTCACTGACCGATAACTTGGCTAATGGCCGTCAGTCAAACAGTGCTTTAGAGCAGAAGCAACTGGCTCCAGGTCCAGTGACTTCGGGGAGAGCTGGGCTGCAGGATGTTGCCGGAAACAAAACAGGACAGGAGAGCAGCCTGGCTGTTCTGCAAGGAGTCAGGACAGACCTCAGTCATACTGTCAGGTCTGGTCTCCAGAGTTATGGTATGTATGCCTCAGGACAGGACTTCCGGGAAGCAGCTACCGATGGGTGTCGGTCACCTGGGAGGAGCGTAATTCCCAGCAAGAATTCGTCCGCCCCTGACATGTGGCACAGAAGCACTTTCCACTGTGTTTTCTCTGGGCAGCCATCCTGAATGGCTCAGGAGCCCTTTCTAGACACATCAGATATGCTAGCATCCTCAAGAAATGCCACAGCGGATCAGCCTATCTCCCTAGCACTGCAAGATTAGTAAGGCAATGGGGGAACACAGTATCAGTGGGTATTATTGATAAAAAAAAAATGAAAAGAAGGATTAGAAACATTAAAAGAATTATTTTCAGATATTGATAAGAAAAAGACTTGCATCTTCTAGGAGAATAGAGCACATCAAAATACTTTTCTCTCACTAAAATCCTATTTTGAAAACTGTGTAAACTGGGCATAGCGGCATATGCCTTTAAGTACAGCACTTGGGAGGCAGAGGCAGGTAGACCTTTGGGAGTTCAAGGCCAGCCTAGTCTACATAGTGAGTTCCAGGACAGCTAGAGCTGTGTAGTAAGAACTCATCTTGAAAAACAAAACAAAACAAAACAAAACAAAACAAAACAAAAACAAAAAAACAAGAAACAAACAGAAAGTATTTAGTCTGGAGAGATGGGTCAGCAGTTAGAAACATGTGCTAGTCTTGCAGGGGACACACATCCCATGTTAGGTGGTTTGCAACCACCTGTAACTCCTGCTCGCAGGGGACCTGACACTCAGTAGGCACTTTATTCATGCACACATACCCACACATACACATAATTAAAAAATAAATTGGAATATTCAGTATGGGGAAATTATTCATTAACATTGGTCGTATTTTTCTAATTATGTAAAGTCATAAATGAATGTTTGCTCTTCTAATTTTCCCCATTCACCTTTTCTTATCCCCTCCTCAAACCACTAACCACCAAGGTCAGTTTCCTTCCAGACTTCTGTGGGTACACAGACATGAGACCACCATCCCGCTTGTCCCAACCCATGATAGCATCCCGCCTCTCCCACACATGATAGGTCATGTATCTCTTGGTAATGTGCCTTTGAGACACTTTATAACTACAGCAGTGGGTTCAGGGTGGCGTTTGTGTGGCAGGAACCGGCCCGTGTAACTAGGTCCAGGTTGATAAGCATTGGATGCTTCTCTCTGGGCCGCAGGGGTGACAGGCCGCGGGCTGTGGGAAGATATCTGAAGACCTTCCGGGCTGGATGGATACTGGGGAACTGCTCTCCAAAGACACTGCAGGGACATGCCTGCAAGTTTCTTAGCACCCGCTGACTGCGCGCATGCTCAGTCTTGTCTTCCCTCTTCCGGGTGCATTCATCCATACGAAGGATGGCGTCCCGACAAGGAAGAGAGGGCTTCCGGCACTGGCTGGATCACTCATTTCTCTGGGTACCGAGGGTACACAGCCTTTGTCCCCCACCGCTTTGCTCTCTTCATAATTTTTCCTTTTAATTCTTTTCCTTGATACTTTATGGGAGGTGTGTGTGAGATCTAGGAGGACCCAGGAGACATGGGGCCATGTAGAGTAGGTTAACTGAAGAAGGAAGACCCATCCTTACTGCAGGAGGTATTAATACATAGAGAATACCAGCTTCCTGCTCTCTCTCTCTCTCTCTCTCTCTCTCTCTCTCTCTCTTGCACTCTCTCTCTCTCTTGCTCTCTCTCGCTCTTTCTCTCACTGTGTCTCTCACTCTCTCTCTCGCTCTCTAGCTCACTCTCTCGCTCTAGCTCTTGCTCTAGCTTTCCCCCCCCCTTCCTAATTATGGAGACAATGATACCATACGAGCTGCCTCAGGCTCCCACAGAGGTGATGAACTGCACCCCTCGATCTATCTGTAAGCCACACTTCGGTCTTTTCCTTCAGCTGACTTGGTCAGGGCGCTCCACCACAGAGGCAAGACACTAGGAAAATGTATCCATGTGCATCCCAGCCCCCAGCTTGTCCTTGGGTTTTTAGTTTTACTCGTTCTAGCCTGATCATTAGAACCTGTCCTGAACATTTAGGAAGACCATCTCTGGTGTGTCTAAGTGGATCCGCACATGGTTGCTTTTGCAGTGTTTTTTTCACTTAAATTAATTCATCTGGAATCGATCCCGGGCTACAGGATGAGGTGCCGATCCATTTGTTTAGAGGCCACCCGTCTCCGTAGCATGGTTCACTGTGTGATGCATGTAGATGCACCCTGTGCATTGACTCTGTACGGGGCTCTCTTCTGCTTTACAAGATTAAAGGTGAATCTTCTGCCTCCATAAATCCGCCTTAGCTGTGACAGCCTCAGAAGTGATATATCTTAATAACTGGCGTGACAATTTTCAATTTATTTTGTCATATGATGTCTAGAATTCGCTTGCCTACTTGTGAACCATATTCATGCATTTATTATAATGACGTCATAAAGAGAATTGATCACTTAACAGTATGGGGGGGGTTCTTCCCCCCCCCATGAAAATATGATATATTGAGTTTGAAGTAAATTCTAAGAAATTTGTAAGCCTCAGGTTCTCAAGGATTCCACAAATCCATAGAAATAATAAAGTACCCACCCACCTCTTCTTGCTTGACTGCGTCTTCTGAATCAAAGTTGCTGTGAGTGCCAGCATGGGGAAGGTGGGGAAGAGGGAAGTCATTTGGAATCTTGCTTAAAATTAAAAATATTGCATTAAGCTTTATATTTTATATATTCCGGCTTAGTTTTTCAATTAATAAACATACATTGCCAGCCATGGTGGCACAGGCCTTTTCCAGCACTTAGAATGCAGAGGCAGGAGGATCTCTGTGAGTTCAAACCTAGCCTGATCTATACACAGTGAGCTCCAGGCCCACCAGGACTACATAGAGACACCCTGTCCCAAAACCCCTTTAAATAGGGGCTAGAGAAATGCCTCATCGGTTAGAGCACAGGCTACTCTTGCAGAGCTCACAGTTTCCGTAGAAGATTCAGATTTGATTCCTAGTTCCATGTGGCTTCTTACAACTGCCTATAACTCTAGGGGATCTGATGCCCTCTTCTGGACTTCTCAGGCACCACACACACATGGTACATATGCATATATGCAGGCAAACACTCATACAGACAAAAATGAACCTTAAAAAAAAACTCAAGAAGCTAGACTCCAGAGAACCAAATAAGCCTATTTAAAAATGGGGTACAGAGCTAAAGAGAGAATTCTCAACTGAGGAATACTGAATGGCTGAGAAGCACCTAAAGAAATGTTCAACATCCTTAGACATCAGGGAAATGCAAATCAAAACAACCCTGAGATTCCACCTCACACCAGTCAGAATGGCTAAAATCAAAAACTCAAGTGACAGCAAATGCTGGCAAGGATGTGGAGAAAGAGGAACACCCCTCCACTGCTGGTGGGATTGCAAGCTGATACAAGCACTTTGGAAATCAATCTGGTGGTTCCTCAGAAAATTGGAGGACCCAGCTCTACCACTCCTGGGTGTATATCCAGAGGATGCTCCAACATATAAAAAGGACACATGCTCCACTATGTTCATAGCAGCCTTATTTATAATAGCAAGAAGCTGGAAAGAACCCAGCTGTCTTTCAACAGAGGAATGGATACAGAAAATGTGGCACATTTACACAATGGAGTACTACTCAGTTATTAAAACCAATGACTTCATGAAATTGTTAGGCAAATGGATGGAATTAGAAAGTGTCATCTTGAGTGAGGTAACCCAGTCACAAAAGAACACACATGGTATACACTCACTGATAAGTGTATAGCCTAAAAGCTCAGAATACCCAAGATACAACTCACAGACCACATGAAGCTCAAGAAGGAGGAAGACCAAAGTGTAGATGCTTCAGTGATTCTTAGAAGGGGGAACAAAATACTCAAAGGGAAGAGATACAGAGACAAAGTGTGGAGCAGAGACTGAAGGAAAGACCATCCAGAGACTGCCCACCTGGTGATCCATCCCATATACAGAGAGCAAACCCAGACACTATTGTGGATGCCAAAAAGTGCTTGCTGACAGGAGGCTGATATAGCTGTCTCCTGAGAGGCTCTGCCAGAGCCTGGCAAATACAGAGGTGGATGCTTGCAGCCAACGATTAGACTGAGCACAGGGTCCCCAATGTAGGAGTTAGAGAAAGGACTGAAGGAGCTGATGAAGTTTACAACCCATAGGAAGAACAACATCAACCAACAGACACCCCCACCCCCGAGCTCCCAGGAACTAAACTGCCAACCAAAGAGTATACATGGAGGGACTCATGGCTCCAGCTGCATATGTAGCAGAGGATGGCCTCATGGGGCATCAGTGGGAAGAGAGGCCCTTGGTCCTGGGAAGTCTCAATGCCCCAGTGTAGGGGAATGAAAGGGCAGGCAGTCAGGAGTGGGCGAGTTGGTGGGGTAGCACCCTCATAAAAGCAGGGGGAACCGATGGGATGGGAAGGGTTTCTGGAGGGGAAACCGGGAAAGGGGATTACATTTGAAATGTAAATAAATAAAATATCCAATAAAGTTAAAAAATAATACAACAAAAATTAAATAAATAAGTTTCTTGTCCCTGAGGGAGGGGGGATTTCTCTTCCCAGCACCCTATGTCGTCTAAAGCCTCTATTTGAATTCTTCTATGATGTCCTCTCTTTGTTTTGAGCGGTCCAACCTTCTAACTTCAGTACAAAGCTTTAAAAAACCTGGGTTTGGGGAGGGGGACGAATGCTGAGGTTTCCCATTCTGTAACCAGTCTCCTCCTTAGTCCACGGAAACTCTGGGTCTATCTCCTCCCTCCTGGACAAGCAACGCTCAACATGGGGGAAGAAAAGCTGACCGTCTGCTCCCCATGATCAACGGCAGAACTTCCATTGTGGGACTGAGTGCGGACTATCCAGGGCACAGGGCTTGCCTTAGGGGCCTGTGGCTGTTCAGGCAGGCCCCTGGGGCTGCGCCTTACGGTTCATGCTTCCTGCTTTGTGGTTTAACTTATTGTTGTTGTTGTTGTTTTTTCTCTGTGTCATTACAGTTTAAAACCTGAGTTGTGCTTAATTCGGGAGAAAGATGGACTCTGAAACTCACTGGTCCATGTGTCCTTGACTCCCCTGTAATTCACTTTGTGTGACATTATCATGTGCCCAATCGACCACATGATGGATAAAAATCTATATATCGAGCCAGTGCTGGCACTGGCTTTAAAATACAGGAAGTAATGCCTGCTTCTAGAAGGAAAAAAAAAAAATGGGTGGAATATGATGCCAGAAGTCTCCAGAAGGACTCTGCTCCCCACACCCCTTCCCAACTCATCCTCTCAGCTTCCTCCTCTTCTCCCTCCTCCCTGCTCGCCGTGTTCCCTCCTCCCCTTACCATGCTCAGAGGATGGTGCAAGGGCACCCTGTCATGAAAGCTTTTCATCCTGACTACAGAGAAGCCACTGTGTCACAGCCTGGAACTCAGAGTGATCTTAAGCCGGCCACCCTCCTCCGGCCACCTGCATCCTGTGCCATCAAAGCCACCCAGAAACCAAACCTGGGACTCAACCCACACTGGGGGATCACTCCAAAGTGTTACCAGGCTAATTGTCAGTGCCGATGCAGAAGAACAAATGGTCAATTAAGCATCCTCCGTGCTCACCGGCCGTCTCGGCTTCTGATTTCTCCGCTACACCCGCTCATTAATCTGTAGGGTGATTATTGCTTTGTTTTGAGAGGTACTTCTCTTCCTCACTACTGCCAAGGTCCAAGCTTCTGGTGATCATTATTTTCTAAATAAACTTTATCTGAAGAGGCTTATTATGGATGAAGGGTCAATTTGCTATGCGGGTTATTTTGACATCTTTTCGTCTATTTTTCTAACAAGGGAATGACAGTGTTTGGGCATTTGCAAGCTTGGAGGTTATACTCCTGACAGGAACAGTTCCCCCATGGAGGCTGAGTCTACCATCATGATTAACACCTGTGAGTATGCATGCTTTTTCATTACCAGGCAGGGTGCCCCTCCCCCCAGTGAACACCAACCCCTCATCAGCTTTTGTCATGGAGGCTGTGTTGATTCCATAAAGACTTGTCCCTTTTTCCCTTTAGAAAAGTATGATGGTTTGTATATGCTCTGCCCTGGGAAATGGCACTATTAGGAGGTGTGGCCTTGTTAGAGTAGGTGTGTTATTGTGGGTGTGGGCTTTATGACCTTCATCCTAGCTGCCTGGAAGCCAGTATTCGGCTAGCAGCCTACAGATGAAGATGTAGGAACTCCCAGCTCCTCCTGCACCATATGCACAGCAAGTGTTAAAAGAAGAGTTCTTGGTCTTGGTATCTGTGTACAGCAATGACAGAAGTTGGTGCCAGGGAGTACTGCTGTGATAGGCCTGACCACGCTTTTGTTGGGAAGAATGCGATTAGTTTTTGCCTTGTCAGAGGAGTCTGCCTGGGGCTAAGATGAAGAGACTCAGATTAATTGCACTGACAAAGGAAGTCTCAGAAAACACCCATCGTAGACTTGGTTCTCTGGTTAGGACTCATGAAGAGCATTTTAAACAAGCATAGCAAGCTGAAAAGGGAAAAATATAAAATAAATGATTCTAGTATTAAAGGCACACCAGGAAGCGAAATGGAGCTGAATCCTATGTTCTGGGAGATAGCAGATTAAAGGGGTGGGACTTTGTGGCAAGATCCTACCCAGACAAGTTTAGATCCAGGTGTGGTGGCACACACATTTAATCCCAGGAGATAAGCCAAACAGATCTCTGAGTTCAAGGCCAGCCTGGGACAGAGCAAGTTCTAGATGGAAAAAAAAAAAAAAAAAAAAAAAAAAATTAAGTCGAGGCACGGTGTTATATACACTTTTAATCCTAAGAATCAGGCATATCTGAGCTCAAGGTCAATCTACAGAGCAAGATCCAGGACAGCCAAGCTTAGGCAGTGAAGGAGTTAGAAAACAGAAAGCAAGTAACAATGTAATAGAACAAGGGGGTCATGTTCCAGCTCCTGCAAGCAGCAGAACTCAGACTCGTCCACCACGTGGCTCCAGCTTTAGAGAGAACAATAGAAAGGACTACTGAGACAATTGATGCTGGTTATCTGGAGCTAAGAAATTAACGGTGATTAACAAGAGACTGGCATCACTGAGGTGAAATCTGGGAAGTGTTTTCTGAGAGCATAAAGAAGCTGTGTTCCAGAGATAGCTAAGGTTGTACCTCAACCTCATGCTGTAGCTGTACTTGGTAATGTGTAAGAGTCACCCAGATGGTACTGGTTTTGAAGGCATGAAGGGGTCATGAAAAGCAGCTGAGGCTTGTTACTATGAGAGGCCATGGAAGGCCATTGGTGAAGGTGTAGTCTCAGTTGTAGTTTACGGCCAGGACTGAAGGGCCTTTGAGTCGTGCAAAAGATTTGAGGCTTGGAACCATGAAGCGAGCCTATGAGAGACTATTGGTGAAGCCTAGTTGCAGAGGAAAACCCCAGTGTATTGGAGATGCCAATACCATAGGATGATGACCAATCAACCTGAGCTTAGAGTGCTACAGAGGACAGAGCTGGCGAAGTGACGCCAGCCTTTGGAGGAGCCCAGAAGATCATATGTGGATCCCAGACATTCAAGCAAGAAGGTGTAGCATTGAGGTTGCCTTGGAGACCCCAGGATTTTTGAGATGCCAGAGCCATGGGATACGTGCTGAGGAAAGCTGCTAACAGGGAGTGGAACCAGCCCAGGAAAAGAAGCTTGTTGCAGTCAGCAAAGATGAAACAGGAGTTGGAAGACTGCTTTGACATCAGCCATGAAGATGCCGAGTTTGGAGTTTGCCCAGGTGGTTTCCTGACTTGCTTGGGGAATTACAGTTAAGTGATTGGATGAATCTCAGAAGAGACTTTAAAATTTTAACACTGTTGAGACTGCTATAGACTACAGGGACTTTAGAGTTGGACTGAATGTATTTTTTATTATGCCATGTTTAGGTATGGCCCCCATAGACTCATATGTTTGAACAAGCCAAGGGGGACCAGGGAGTGGAACATGATCATTTGTATGTGCTCTACCCAGGGAGTGGCACGATGAGAAGGAGTAGCCTTGTTGGAGTAGGTATGTCACTGTGGTTGTGGACTACAAGACCCTCATCCTAGCTGCCTGGAAGTCAGTCTTCCACTAGCAGCCTTCGGATGAAGATGTAGAACTCTCAGCTCCTCCTGCACCATGCCTGCCTGGATGCTGCTATGCTCCCACCTCGATGATAATGGACTGAACCTCTGAACCCATAAGCCAGCCCTAACTAAATGTTGTCTTTATATAAGAAGAGTTCTGGGTCATGGTATTTGCATACCAATGAAAACCCTAAGACAAAAAATGGATTTAAATTTTCTTCCCTTTGTCTTAAATCATGAAATTTCACATAAAGAGTAGTTTCATGTGGATGCACTTTTTGTTTTGCCTGTGTGTGAGAGACACATGTGTATATGTGTTTGCATGTGTTTGTGTATACATAGAAGCACATGCACATGTGTGGAGGCCAGAAGTCAACTCTGGCTGTTTCCAAGACTTTTCTCTTCTTACAGAGCAGGGTCAGCCTCCGGGTGAACCCAGAGCTGGCAGATTCCAGTCTGGAGAACCAGCTTGATCCCCTGCCGTGGCCTCCTGCACCCTCAGATGGGATTTGAGTGGCTACATGGGGTTGGGGATTCGAACTCTGGTCTCCACTCTTGTGTGCTAACAGCTTTTCTCGCTGAGTCACCTCTGAGGCCTCAAGCTCATTGCTTTGCGATTCCTGAGTACAAAGCCTAACGTGACCCAGGCATTGCTTCCTTTCCTCTCCCTTCTTTCCCAGCATCCTCTCTGATGCCTTCAAACTGCTATCCAGTTCAATTCTCACCCTCATAGAGAAGAAACCCCAAATCTGGGCAAGCTAATAATGGCATGGCTGGCTAGTCCTTGGTTAGGTTTTTCCTTTCTTTCCTTAATGTTTCCCAGGGGATTGGTTTTCAGTGTCTTGTGGCGTGGATGGGTCTCTCACACCAAATGGCATACCGGAGGCACTTAGAAACACCAGCAGCACACTGCAGTCAGCTAGCGTGGAAGGCAGCCAAGAGGCCACCCCTCCACGCGAGTACCTGCGTGCTTCCTGATGCTCCGTGAACATCATCGCCTTCTGTCCTTTGGGGGAGGCAACCTATTTTTGTTTTAAGGATTGAGTTCATAGAAGGTGTGGGACTTGTCGCAGGCTACGCAGCTTGGAAGCAGCAGGAAGGGATTAGAGTTATGGGCTTTCATCCCTAGAAGCGCCAGCTGGCTTCAAAACTCTTCCTGGTCTGTCCCAAGAGAGCCACACACCAGCCAGCAAAGAAGGTTAAAAACACAAGAAGACAATAATATTGACTCTCCTGCTGTGGACAGAGAATTAAACTGCTCCAGAAATTTGTGCATAGAGTACATCACTCGGACCTCTCGTAGAGAAGGTGGCTGTGTTGACGTAGGCACCCTCCTTGGGCAACAGAATCCCTTTCAGTTGGTTTTCTTCCTAAATGGTCTAGTCGTTGATTCATCATCCCTTTTTATTTCTGAGATAGAGTCTCATATACCCCCAAGCTAGCTTCAGGCTCGCCATGTAGCTGTGGTCCACCTTAAACCCTGGATAATTCCTGTCCCTGCTTCCTGAGCTCAGGGAATGGGACCACTCTTGGTTTTACTGACATGTGAACTCAGGGCTTCATGTATGCTAGGTGAATACCCTTCCAACTGAGCTATGCTCTCAGGGAACAAACAGTTTCTACACCATCACCTCGAAGCGGGCACCATCCCGAGTGTCTGCTGGCCTTGTGCTAAGCCCACTGCAGTTTTCCATTCTTTATTTCCCCTTCCCTTCAGATGACAGCCCCAGGATACGATGTCCTTAAATGTATGTGACAGTATGATGCTCAGGGAAGAGGTTAGTTAGAACCCTATTCACAGTTCTTATCATTACCACTTCGGTTAAACCAGCATAACACAAACCGCTTAGGGGCTCCTGTAAATAGTTAATGAGTCTTAGATCATCTTCTAAACACATACTTATCATACAGGCCACAGCAATCCCCATTGAAGTAACAACTGGGAAGGGCTTTCAACCTGATGGTTTTCTATTTTGCTCTGTTTTAAACTATTATCAAATTGTTCTTTTACTGTGTGTGGTGGTTCGAATAAGAATGACCCCCATAGGTGTATGTGTTTGAATGCTTAGCTCATAGGGAGTGGCACTATGAGGAGGTGTGGCCTTATTGGAGTAGGTGTGGCCTAGTTAGAGGAAGTGTGTCACTGGCTCAAGCCACACCCAGCATGAGAAACGGTCTCCTTCTGCTGCCTTTGGATCAAGATACAGAACTCTCAGCTCCTTTTCCAGCACCCTGTCTGCCTGCATGGCGCCTCGTTCCAGACCATGATGATAATGGACTAAACCTCTGAAACTCTAAGCCAGTCCCAACTAAATATTTTCCTTTATAAGAGTTGCTTTGGTCATGGTCTTAAAAATCCTAACTAAGATACAGTATTATTCTAATTATTCTAATTAAGACATTGTCTTAAAAATCCTAACTAAGGTATAGTATTATTTAACATGAAAATTTCATTGCTGTATGTGAAACAAAGTGTGATTTTTTAAAATGATATAGCAAAAATATAATGGGAAAGTGTAAGCAGGAAAACTCTAAAATGCCAACGCCATTTTCTTTCATGTACCAAATATGTGCCTTGATTAATATTTTTTTAAAAAAATTCTATTTTATACAGCAAAAGAAAAATCTCTCTTCAAAGAAGGGGAAACAGGATATGGCAGACAAGGTCTTTCTTGTTCTCCGGCCCTGCTATAAAATCAGATTTTCTAATCAGTTACACTGTTTGTGAGATACAGCTGCTTGTTATAAATTATAACACAAGTGTGTAGAAATCACAAGGCAAATAAGCATGAATTTATAAGAATTTGACTTTATTTATTTACTGAGACTGAGTCTTGCTGGCCTGGAACTCACTGTGTAGGCCAGGCTTGTCTCAAACTCACTGAGACCTGTCTGCCTCCCACAGGTAGGAGGGATGAAAGGTGTGCGCCACTCTGCCCTGACTCACTCCTTCTTCTGGACATCCCCGTGGACTGACGTCACCGTGAGCTGATATCATCACGGACTGACGTCACCATGAGCCGACAGCACCATGGACTGACGTCTGGGTAGAACTTTAACATATTTACCTGCTGTCCCCGCACAGACACTCAGCACTGCTTCTCCTGAAATATCTATTTTATTTTCCAGGCCTATCCCGAGATAACCCTTTTTAAAATGTGTCCTTCAACAGTTTCAAACAAGTACGCGATGGGATTCCGTCACACTCACACCCTCACCCTCCTGTGTCCTCCTCTGTCTCCGCTGCAGTGCTTAGAATGAGAAGTGTCGACCACAGTCTCAGGCATTTGCACACTAGGACCCCAGCTGGTGGTGCTTTGGGGTAGGTTTTAAGAGGGGAAGAGTTTCCGGAGGGAAGCCGTTATCGGGGCACCACTTAGAGACAGAAAGCTTTAAGCTCATCCCCACTGCTCCCTGCTTGCCTCGGAAGATGTGAGCCCTCAACTTCCTGTTCCCAACATCGTGTCTGCCGAGCCTCCCCCCCACAATGGACTCTTATTCCTCTGGCAAGATAAACTCTTCCCTGTATAAGATATCTTGGTGATGGCATTTTATCACAGCAACAAAAACAACTAATACATACCTCCAACCCCCCAAAAAAAAACACATGCACACACAGACACACAAACACAGACACAGACACACACACACACACACACACACACACACATGGACACATGGACACACATGGACACACACACGGACACATACATACACAGGGACACACACACAGACATGGACACACACACACACACAGAGACACATACACACAAGTCTCCACCACACTATCATGCCTTTCTGTTTTTATTGTGTTCTTGCTTTATGACCCACTAGGTTCCGGTGCTCATTAGAGTATGGCGCAGAGACTCCCACAGGAGCGTGGGTAGCTCGCCCATGGAGACATCACTGAAAACAAGGGCTCCTCTCAGCATCTCTAGACTCAGTTAGCTTCCCTGGCTAGGACTGACCTGGCCTCTACCATTCGGATCTCAAATGTTCTCTCCCTCTCTCCCTCAGTGTTCTCTGAGCCACGGAGGGAGTAAGAGAAATGTCCTATTTAAGGCTGAGCACACTTGACAATCTTTCGTAATTTTTTTCAGGACCCTAACCAGCCGTGAATCTTCGCATTAACAATGGCTCTGTATCGGATGTCTCAAGCACTTAAAATTTACACACAGAGATACGTACAGACACATACACACACACACACACACACACACACACACACACACACAGACTAAGAAAGAAGGATGGGGAAAAAAGATAAAAGAAAATGAACTCTTAATTCAACAACAGACTCCCAAGCACAAAGAAAGAAAATGAGCTGTTTGTCTGAACCACCGTGCTCCAGAAGGCAGAGTAAAGAGAGAAAGCTTGATTTCCCCAGAGGCACAGACTGAACAGCCCAGGCCCTAAGCCCAGGTCAAATCCAGGTGCCCCCTGGGCCTGTCCAGAACCTGGTGACCGACCCTCTGGAGTGCCCTCGGCTCGCCTCCATTGCTCCTGTAGTGTGAGCACAGGCACCAGGGGCTTTATTCCGATGCTAGTTGCCCCTCAGAAAAAGCTGGCTGTGCCCCAGGGGTGTCCTGACCAATCCTCTTACAACAACCAGGCGGTATCCCTGGCATCCCATCTCATGATCCCTCACTTTACCTCTGAGGAAACCGAGACTCAAGACCCCTCCTTGGAGAACGGGAGGGAGGACTAAGGTGAATGTTCAACTCCTATAAAGCGTTGGCTTTACAAAACAGAAGTTGATTCTATGTCGTCGATGGTGAGAGAAAAATATGCCCAGTCTTGGAGTTATGTGGAAGCAGCTGAGGCAGGGGCTTTCCCAGCACCCTTGGGGTCTGCCTCTTACCCTCACACCAGCTGTAGCCTGCGCCAGTTAACCCCCTCAAGCCTCGAGTTTACCATTTGGTAGATAAAGATGGTATTGTCACCCTTCCCTGTACACTCAAGCGACAAGAAACGCTGTTGCCAAACTACTGAGGAACTGCACCAGTTCTAATATGTTCTGCTGTTAAAAAAAAAAAAAATCTGTAAAACCTCAAAAATGGCAGATGGGCAGTGCAGGAAGACTGACGACATGGTAGCTATAGCCAGTCATATTCCATAGCAATTCAGTGGGGATGTGATTGGTGGAAATCTCAAGTCAGTTCTTAGGGAAAGAAATAAGCATTTTTTTTTTAGCATGCTCTCTATAAGAGTGTGTCAGTTGGGGGTGTGCAAACGTGCAACTGTGCGTGTGTCAGCATGAGCCTGTGCACATGTGCGTGCGGAAGTCAGAACATGATGATGTCCTCAGGCACTATCTACCTTGTTTGTTGAGACGGGGTCTCTCAGTGGTCTAGAATGTGCCGGGATGGCAGGCTTCCCTGCACCGGCGATCTGCGTGCCTCTAGCACAGGAATTACAAATGCTCCCCAGAATGTCTGGCTTTTCTATGCGGGTCCTGGGAGTTGGACTTTGAGGTCTTTGAGCTTGTTCGGCAAACACTTGACTATATGCATCATCATGCCAGTCCCTGAAGACATATATTCTTCACTTAAAATGTTTTCTTTTGTTTCTCTGTCTCTGCATGTGTATATGTGTGTGCATGCATGCATACATGAGTATGTGTGTTTGCATGTTTGGGGGGGCATGTGGTATGTGTGTGTGTATGTGTGTGTGTATGTGTGTGTGTGTGTATGTACACACATGTACTGAAACACTCAACTGTGTGAGCACAGGACCCAAAAAAGTGTACCAGATTCCTTGGAACTAGAGTTACAGGAGTTTACAGGGTATCTGGCTTGTTACATGTGAGCTGAGATTAGACCTCACTTCTGTATTCACGACTGATGAGCCCATTTTCCAGATGCTCTCCCGGTATCTTTGAAAGGGGTCAGTCAAATATCAGTGAAGGTCAAACCTCAGTCTCCTTCCCAGGTCCCAGCTGCCGGTCCACTTTGGTCTCCCTTGAGCTATTCCCCCCTTCAGCCCCCCCCCCACTGCTGCAATGTGTCACGTGACTGTGCTTAGGAGGTTGGGTTATAAAGCTCAGAACTCAGAGACATGCTGTGTACAGTGAGCAGAGCCTCCTGCCAGCCTGGAGTCAAGCTGGTAGGCTAGAGAGAGCAAGTGTGGCGAGACTCAAGGATCATCCTCCTGCACAGTCCTCCCACAGGGCCCCAGCAAGGGCTGCCCGTGGGAATTTAATCTGCACCGTCCTCACCGCCCCTGTGGGCTCGAAGCCACGGCGTAGTGCTCCTCACAAAGCTCTGTGTGACACTTCGATGAAGCCTGTCAGGTCGTCTGACGTTCTGCACACCTAAGCTAATTTCCCTTAAGTCCCTGGCAACTCCCACAGGGCTCTCGTTTTATGTTTTAGTGTTTGTTTTCTGAAAGACACTATAAGGGTGTGTATAGAGCTGATTTTGCATCTGACCAGGAAGTAAAACCAAAGGTTATGTCAGCTTTGCAGACCGTACCTCCACGTCTGGAGCAAAGCAGCATTTTAGAGATACTAAAATGCAAATTCAAAGTAGGAACAAGTACATTGTAGCAGGAGCTTTGGTGGTGGATAGTGACCCAGGGCGATTGTATTTGTCTAAAAGTTCAAAGACCTGAAAACACTATGTGATTTGGAGCTGCTTTTTTCCCCCTCTCTAATGTCCTTGAAAGATTATGTAACACAGGCTTTTGACTAAAAGATACTAACTACCAGAGCCTTTCAAAGTTGCTACTGTTTTATAATCAGATTTTCTAGCTCACAAATGACACGATCTACTTCTCATTTGCCCTTTTAGCTCAGGTGAAAAGCCGTAGTGTCCTCTATACCCTCACAAAAGCACAGGCTGCAAGATTTCTTTGTTTAAAAATGCAGGTATTCTATATCAGATATTTGTTGGACTCAAGTTCCTTAAAAGATTGACTTGGATAGCACTCAAAAACTACTTACTGTTGAGTAGGTGGTTAAAAACAAGCAAGACCTAGTCACACATATGTGTATATGTGTGTATACATATATACATATCTATACATGTATATATATTTATGTATATATGACTATATGCATGTGTGTATATATATATGCACATGCATATATACAGATAATGTAGCTCTCACCCTCAGTGACATCCCGCCCCTCCCCAGTAGACATTAGTTCCTACAGAGATCCACCACTTGCTGAAATGCAAAGACCAAGTGACTGCGCCGTTTACAGTCCTCACAGGTATATTGTGTCATTTACAGTCCTCACAGGTATATTGTGTCATTTACAGTCCTCACAGGTATATTTATAACACAGCCCTACTGCTCAGAGAACACTGCAGAAGAAGCAGAAGACTGGAAGAGCCAAAGGACTAAGACACTTGCTGTGAAATACTGTCCTCTAAACCCAATAGGTCTAACTGCACCATGAGATCTCAAAGAGATGGCTGCCTCGCCAAAACCTGCCTAAAGCTCACACCGCCGACATGACAGTGGCCATGGGGGAGATTCCACAAAGGTCCCACCCCTACATGAAGAGCCTCAAGCAATCAATGGCTAGTAAGAGATAGAGAATTTTCAGTGGCAAGACTTTGGATATGTCATCTAACCCCAGGTGGCCAGACCTAAACACACCTGCATAACAGCACTGCTAAAGGGGTGTGTGTGTGTGTGTGTGTGTGTGTGTGTGTGTGTGTATACATAATTATAGAAGAGATCATAAATATGAGAGAAAGTGGAGGAGTTGGAAAGGGAGGGGTGGAATGGGAGACAGGGGATAGAACGAGCAGGTTGGAAATAATATATATTATTCAAATACAAGATTCTCAAAAAGGAAAAGAAAAAGCATAAAACACAGAATATTGCACTGAGATACTGTATGTACCAAAGCCACTTTAAAAGCATACCTACACATCATAGCTAGCTGGCACATCCTTCATCGGAGCAGAAAGAAATGAATGCGTAGGCACGCTTTCTCACACTCCCCGACTGCTTCACTTAGCTCAGGACCCTTACGTCAGCAATGGTGCTGCCCACAGCAGGATGGGACTTCCTTTCCTCCAGACATGGCCACGGGCCCACTCAATAGACAGACTGACCCTCTTCCTATGTGATTTGATTCTAGGTTTTCAAGTTGACAACAATGAAAACTAACCATGATATTTGCTATGTTTACGGATTGAGACCAATATTTGGTGGAATTTGACTATTAAATAAACAATCAGAACTCCAATGAAAGCCTGCTTTCTTATCTCCGTGATTATGCATATTGTGGCTGCTTCGTTTAAAAATAAACAATATAAATTTTGTTGCCTGTATCCAGCTCCTTTCATTTGTGATGGGTGGTCCAGCTCCATCCATGTTAGTGTGTACCAGTCTTGTATATTTTGAATTCAGTGTATGGACATGGTGTGTTTTGTTTGTTTATGGGCTGATGGACTCTTGAGTTGTTTCCAACATTTGGGTGATTGATGATACTATTAGAAATACCCAGATATGAATCTTTATGATTTATGCAAGGATGTGTTTATAGCATTAGAATTACCAAGTCATCCTCCTCTCTCAGTTTAACTTCTTGAGGAATTACAAACTGCTTCTGTTGCTATGCTGTGGCAGTCTCTACCACAGGGTCATGTTTCAAATGCTTGGTTTCCACTTCAGGAGGTGAAACCCAGCTAGTGCAAGGCGGGTGGTGGGGAAGGCGCCTGTGACCATACATTTGAAGGTTATAACTGGCCTTCAGACCCTTTCCAAGTCTCAGCTCTTGTTCGCCATGAAGAAGGCATCCCTTTTCTCTACATGGTGCTCCTCACAAAATGTCCAGAGATGTGGAGCCAAGTCCCCGGCTCAGCTCTCTGGAACCGTGAGCCAGAATAAGAATTCTTCTACTAGGCAGGGTTCTGTTCAGGCAGCACGAAGCTGACTAAACTCTTTCCCACAGAGAGTGTTTGAGGGCTTTGATGTCGCCACAGGCACGTCGACATCTGTTCTCTGTGGTTATTTCAGTCACTCTGACTGGCCATGAATGGACCTCTCATGATACTTTGGGCTTGCCCTTCCTAAAGGCTGACAGAACTGAGCCCGTTTTCATGTGCTTGTTTATTACTTGGTATCTTATTTAAGGACATTGCTAGGCAGATCATGTCTCCCTGTATAATTGAGCATATAAAAGACCATCTTCTCCCACCCTATGAATCACTATTTTACTCTCATGATGAGTTCTTGGAAACGCAAGTGTCCTAAGTATTTATGAAGCCATTTTGCTGTGCTGTTTCCTTCTGTGAGTTTTGCTTTCATTGCTTTAGCTAATGATCATTACTTAATATAAGGTTTTTAAAAAGATGTGTGTACCTTTTCCTCTAGGAGACTTTGCCATTTAAGCTCTTACTTTTAGGCATTTGATCTATTTTGAGCACATTTTTATAGAGAGTATAAGGTAATGATTTGTATTGTGTCTTTCACTTAGTTTTGAAACTTTTGTATTATGAGAAAACGAGATTACAGGAGAGTAATAATAGCACTCAGGCGCCTACAGAAAGAGTTCTTTCTTGCAGTACTCTGGGAACTTTTGAAGCTAATGTATCACATATTTAAACCATCATGATAATCTATCCTAGCATTAAAAGTCCAAAGGGAAAAAATCCAAAAGGAGAAAGAAAGCAGAAACTAAAAGTTTTCTTCTTAAATCACTTTTCTTTGAACATTGGCAAAAGGCCACGGATTAAACTCACCCAGAACAGAACACACATACACACACATGTGCACACATGTACCCACATACACACATGCATACATATGCGCATGCACACCTGTGATACATGCATACACACATGCACACACATACACACATGCATACACATGCAAGTGCACATGCACACATGCATGCACATGTGAACACATGCATACATATACACACAACATGCACATATGCATGCCTTTACATACATGGATATGCACACATATGCATAGCGCATGTACATACATGTACACACATGAACACATACATGCACACACGTGTGCACGCACACATTTAACTAGAAAAGAGTTTACTGTATGAATGTTTCATGGAAAAGTGGCAGCAGTAAGCAGTGTCTTGCTATAAAAGGATGAAGCTGGTGATTGCTCTCTGTTCTGCTATAAGACTACACAAGAGCCTATGCCATTGTCCTTCCTTGTGACTGCTATGGGAACATTTATATTGCAACCTTGTCTGCCACGCCCATCTGTTGGAGACCAGTGCTGTCAACAGGACCTATCATGGGACCGTCCAGGTTGCTCTTCTCCTCACTGAGGTCAGCATCCCCTCATGGCCACTGAGAACCTGAAATGTAGCCAGTGCTGGAAGAACTGAATTTTCATCTCTTTGGAGTTGAATTTAAATAGCCACAAATGTTATAGGAAACAGTGACTTCTGTACTGGGCAGAACATACATTGACTGATTTGGTAGCCACCAAGGTGTTCAAAGCATAGTAGGGCTTGGGGTTGGGGAGGTGGCTCTCCCTCTCATTCTATTCCCATCATCAACATAAAAGGCAGCTATGCAGCACATAGCAATAATTCTAACACTGGAGAAACAGAGACAGGAGGATTGCTGGGGCTTTGCTGGTCTGACAATCAAGGAAACTCAGCAACCTCTGGATTCAGTAAGAGATCCTCTCTAAAAACCTAAGGTGACTGTGTACTGGCTGGTCTTGTGTGTCAACTTGACACAAGCTGTAGCTATCACAGAGAAAAGAGCTTCAGTTGAGGAAATGCCTTCATGAGATCCAATTTTTTTCTCAATTAGAGATCAAGAGGGGATAGTCTATTGTGGGTGGTGCCATCCCTGGGCTGGTGGTCTTGGGTTCTATAAGAAAGCAAGCTGAGCAAGCCAGGGGAAGCAGGCCAGTAAGGAACATCCCTCCATGGCCTCTGCATCAGCTCCTGCTTCCAGACCTGCTTGAGTTCCAGTCCTGACTTCCTTTGGTGATAAACAATTTGCAAGTGTAAGTGTAAGCTGAATAAACCCTTTCCTCCCCAACTCGCTTCTTGGTCATGATGTTTGTACAAGAACAGAAACCCTGACTAAAACAGAAGGAATGACTAAAGATGGCCCCCAACATCAGCCATTATTCTACACACACACACACACACACACACACAAATAAACAATAGAAAGGGATTTTGTAGGACAGTCCATTGACCCATTTCACAAAAAGACAAAATGTTGAGGTAGAATCTTGGCTTATCTGAGCTGGTTACTTTAAACAATAGTGGGATTTGCTAGAGTCATTTCCCTTCGCTCTCTGCCAAGGTAAAGCATATATGTAGATGTCTGGCAGGATCTGTCCCCTACTCTGCCAAGCACATAACTAAAATTAAACCTTTTGCTGCTAATAGTTGTTTTTTTTTATACACCCCGTAGAAATCTTGGAGAGCACATAATCATGAAAAGGACTTGGACATAGACCTGTAAGTCATTAGTACATCGCCGGCAGCAAAGGCGCCGTGTCTGGTGCGTTAAGTTGGCAGTGAGGCTTTCGAAGCGTAGAGAAGACCAGCCCCTGTGTTTTGCCTTGGCGATGGAGCTGCCCACATACCTAGCTTCCTGAGTCTGTAGGAAGCAATATGGGTGCAATGGGTTATTTCTACAACATAATGCCACTTCAGACATACATCATCCTCTCTCTGTGTCATGGTCTGAATGTGAAATGTCCCCTGCAAGCCTATATGTTGGGAAACTTCCTCCACAGCTAGAGATGCTGTCTGGGGTGTTTCCGGAACATCCCAAAGAAAAGTTGCGGGGAGACCTGGTTCCCACCTCTGTGTCCAGGAAGGACATACATGCGAACATCGCTATGGAGCTGTGACCCTACAAAAGTCAACTCGCATGCAAAATTAGAAGGAAGGAGCTTGGTAGGTCTTTTCTGCCCAGGACTCCAAAGTTCTCTCAGAAGTTATGATACACACACACACTAGACACATAATATTTCTCAGTGCACCGGGAATTATAAAATGGCACGTTTATTTTTTTAAAGGAACCAAGCACTTGGAACAGAGTTAAGAAGAAACCACCTATCTTCCTACTGACCCCTAACCTCCACACCTAACGCCCAGATGAGACATTTCCTCTTGAATTCTTCCAGAATGTCCTCTGTCCCTACATAGAGCTGATTCATATTTGTAGTTGCAGGTGACCCTCCCTGTCCCTTGTCCAGGCTCCCATGGGTATGTTTTCCTCCCTAATGGCTTGCCTAGCTCAGGCTGGTCACTTCTGCTCTGAGGCTATCCACAGCTATCCCAGTGTCTCCAGCCATTTTCCATGGATCCTTTTTTCCATGGTCATCAGAACCACTCGGGGCTCAAAGCCACTGGGGTTAGCACGAGGAGAACACACCCAACTACAAATGGAAATTTCCTGAAGTTTTTGTTCTCTGGCATACCTGTAAACAAAGCAAATGATCGATCTGAAAAAAAAAACAAAACAAAACAAAAAAAAAAACAAAAAAAAAAACAAAAAAACAAAAAACTGGCAAAAGTCCAGTTCCCTGTGGATGTGACTGATGGGAGGTAAGAGATTTGACCATGGAGCACAGGACAGAGTGGGTTAAAGGATCATGAACCCTGTCCTGATGCTGACCTTTGCAGCCATAGGTGCCTATCAAACACAACATGAATAGTTCCAGCTGACTGTGTGGAAACTTTTTTTTTTCTACCCCAGCAGTTAGCAGGAACCCAGTCAGTATAATAAAAAAAATGCAAATGATTCCAAAGTGTTTCTCAAGTACTCCGTGACCACAGAAATCCAGGCTTCGTGTGGAGAGAGGCCAGGTAGAGTTTCTAGGCACTTCGGGTAATTGACATTTGTCTAGCAGGTACAGCCACCGTAGCAACCACTTGACTTCACAATAGCAGTCACTGTAACACTTCCTTAGCAACGTGCCTGACACCCTGACTTTGAGATCATTATCATTTGGGCAACGTGATCTACGTTCACCATTCTTGAACTTTCTATAGGTCATCAGCTGCAAACAGGCATTGTTCAACTTCCTTTACCCTCCCTCCTCAAATCTTCAATCTTAGGACAAACGCTGATCTGCTCAGGGAAACGTAATGTGTTTCCTTTACATTTCCCTACTGAGAAAATTTCAAAATTTTTTGGAGGTTTTCTGGAGGAAAACCATTCCCACAAAACCTTGACATCACTTGCTGTGTTCTGTTACTTTGCTGCTAGGGGAAAGAATAAACCTGAAACAAACCTGTTTAATTCAATTTAGACTATTTAGATTTAGTTCTTAAGGCCATCTAAATATGTCTGTGACATCCTGGTTAAGCACCAACACAGAATCAATTGAGAATTCACATGTAGCCAGTATTAGAAATTAAAAACTGAAGCTTATTTTTCAAGTGGGCAAAAGTCTTTGAGTATCTTTCTGAAGTCACTAAATTCCAGAAGAGGCAGGAGAAACAGGCAATCAACTATTTTCAAGCTTCCCAGTTGGTGAGAAGAGAAAAAAAAAAAAAAAAAAAAAAAACAATAGCCAAACTGTTTCTCTGCAAAGACGTTTAGATGTGAAATTCACACTAATTAAAATAAACTTATTTTTAGATGGATCCCTGTTAATTCACTAAGTCCAGGAGCTTTTTCTTAGTAATTATGCATCGGTGTAGTACACATTTAAATGTTTAATGTGTGCTATAAGACGTAAGATGATTTGGGCCGTTTTTCTTTCCTTCTTCTCCTGGGATGCAGGGCTTCTGGTGTCCACATGTGCATTAACCTATTTCCATGAGGTTGAGGGGCTGTAGGGAGATGAATATTCTGCAAATATAATTTCACTGTCCTGCCTCGCAGAGCTGGGAGCTGGTTTGATATGCATACCGGAGCTGTAGCCTGCATTCAGATCAGCAATGCACAAATAGCTTTAAATCTGTTAAGCGACCCTTCTGGGCACCGGGTCATTCTGCACAGGCCTTCCATTGAACCAGCTCTCTCCCCTCCCCACCCCCCACATCAGCATCCCTTTCCTTTTACCCTTTCCTTTCTTGCCCCACCATACCCTAGCTTAGAGCTCGGCCCAGGCAGCCAAGGAGGTCTGCAGTCGTGTCTACAGAGCAGGCAGGACAAAGCAAACCAGCATCCCGTTGTAAACGTGGGAAACAGAAACCTCAGGAAGACAGTGCACTAGCACCAGGACCTCAGTCCGATGTCTGTGTTCCCGGCGGGAATGGAACTGTTTGCTTCCGTCTGTCCATCACTCTCTTCCCTCTAGAAATTAGAAGTGGATGTGAACTGTAGCAGCTGGACAGGGAGGATCTGATCCCATTCCTAATGGTCAGTGACCTGCAACTCCCAGAGCCCTGTTCCAGCTGGCCCCAGCCTCCTCCCCAGGGTGAGTATCTTCTTTGTATCTTATCCACATTTTCCCATCATTCCCACTTCCTACAACTGATTTTGAGTCCTTCATATGTTCTAGAAAGGAGAGCCTGGATGGCTCTTGGTGTCTGTCCTCCTCCTCCTCCTCCTCCTCCTCCTCCTCCTCCTCCTCCTCCTCCTTCTCCTCCTCCTCTTCTTCCTCTTCCTCTTCCTCTTCTTCAGATTTACTTATTTTATGTATATGAGTACATTGCTCTCTCAGACACTCCAGAAGAGGGCATCAGATCTCATTACAGATGGTTGTGAGCCACCATGTGGTTGCTGCGAATGAACTCAGGACCTCTGGAAGAGCAGTCGGTGCTCTTTACCGCTGAGCCGTCTCTCCAGCCCTGTCCTTCTCTTCCTAGTGCTATCACTTGCATGTAGCACGATCAAGCTCAACTGCAAATGCCCTCCGGGGAGAATGCTTTCGGCTCTTGTTGAAGATGCTCCATGAGTAAAGGTACCTGTTGCCAAGCCTGATGACCTGAGCATTGTTCGCTGACCTCCTCACGGAAGACATGGAATGATCACACACACACACACACACACACACACACACACGCACGCGCGCACGCGCACACACACACATACACACATGCACACACACACACATGCACGCACACACACGTGCACACACACATACACACATGCACACACACACGCATGCACACACACACACACACACACACACACACACGAGATGTCCCTCCCTTGCAAAACCATACAGATGCTTTCATAATCTTTTAAAGCTCAAGTCTTACCTCCCACTTTTAAGAATTTATTTGGATTTTGGAGTGCGAGTATGAAGTGGGTACACAGGTTTCTGGGGTTTTTTTTCCCCCTATGTGAACAAAGTTCATCAAGCCTCTTAACTAGTCTTCCTTTACCTCTTTTCCCAGGTGAGTTGAAAGAGCCCTCCCCCCCCCTTGTACTTCCACAGGAAGAAAAGACATTGTTCAGTATGTAACAATGAAGAGAAATCCTGTGGTATTTTGTTGACTGAGTATGGAGGGCTGGGCGCCATTGTTTCACGTTGTTGCAACAGAGCAGCAGCTCTGTATAACCCCAGAAGTTACATCCTTTCAGCAATTTAGATCTACCTAGAGCCAAACCATAAGAAGGATTGGAACTAAGTCATAAAGCAGTGGTACTCTGCCTACCCATGAGGGGTAAGAGGATCTGACTTTGTCAGCTTTAGCAAGCCAAACTACTTGGGGTTACGACTAGAACATCAACTGGTTTTATCTTTCCTTTTGCACCTTCGGGATTTGTTGTCAGATTCCTCGACATCAGACAGCCTGGAGGAGTTCTAGGTCTTAACAGGCATGAGTCCAAGATCAACAGCATGCCTCCTTTCCTGCTGGTGCCTGGCCCTCCTGCCTCCTGTCTGACACCGCTGCCCAAGCGCCTACTACCCTCTTCCTCTGTACTTCCTTACGCCCCTCTGACTCGCCCGAGTCGACAGCCCTGGCTACTCCTGCTCATGGCTGCCCCACCCACCTCTTCAGTTACTCTGCTTGGCCACAAATGCTTACAGCATCTGCTCTGACGACATCAGAGCACGCTCTCATCCTTTAGGGCCCAGCTCTGTTGTTGATTTCCCCCAGGAAGTTCTCAGTTGTCCCACGACCCCTCCACACCGTCTTCTCTGAGGAGGCTGGCTGCCACTACTAGGTGTGATCCCTTGAGAAGGGATGCTAAGATACAGAAGCCACTTCATGTCCCCTTGCTTCTTTCATCTTTGTGGAACCCCATCTTGCCCTCCTGTGCAATGGTCTAACCTCCTCAACTCCCTTGAGGTGCAGGTTCCCCACCCACCCACAGGACCCTGCAGTGCCTGCAAAGCCATATTCCAGTCGCTCCTACCTGTTGACCCCTCCCTGTCCCCCACTCACATCTCATGTCCCATTGATACATCAGCGAATTTCCTGAGTGTGAATATATGATATTCTAAGGATACCTCTGGCCTTAATCTTGATGTTCTACCAACCCAACTTACAAAGTCCCTGGAAGACTTAGTAAGAACTCAAACTAGCATCGACCCTGACCACGAGAGCTCCTCATGACTCCCTCACCCTCTTCCTCCTGCAGTCCCACACCCACCACACCAGCCAACAGATAAGGATGATTTTAGTGATGGTACCACACAGCTAGAGAGGATGTGCTTCTCACAGTGAGTTCACAGACCAATGAAGACAGACAGATGTCAAGAATCAGAGAAAGAGACATGGTCGTCCTACCTAAGGCCACACCTGGACGTGACAGCCAGCCTCCTGCGGGAAGATGGTGTGGAGGGGTCCTGGGACAACTGAGAACGTCCTGTGGGTAAGGAACAAAACTGGGCGGGCCTTAAAGGATGAGTGCAGTGTGGGAAAGTCCAACAAGTGCTATGGTTGCATCTGCAGTGTTCTCTGAGCCTGGTCTTCAGGCCAGAACTATAGGGAAGTGATTGGACATTAGATGAGAGCCCGGCTGGAGGGCTTTGGGTCATCCCAATGACTCCTGGGATATCTCAAGTTCTATCATGGCTTACCACTCTCTGCTCTTCATTCTCACGTGGAAACCGCAGCAGCATCTCCAATTCGGAGCGTTCACACTCATCAGTGTTTCCGCCCTGCCCATCACTTTCTTACCTGACCTCTCTGCTTCCTAAGATGAGTACCTCAGGCACTGCTTTTAACTTAAAATCGTCCTCATGCTGTGATATAATCCATCTCTGAGCCTTATCTCAGCATGCACTGCTTCCTCGGAGTCTCTACAGAACCCTCTCTAGCAGGGGGGCAGGGGTGGGGGGTATCAGCACAGAAAGCCGTGTCTCCATGTGGCAAGAAAGACACCAAGGCCTCGGCAGAACATTCTTCACCAGTCTTTTGTCATCTGCCATCCATCAAAGTCAACCTCAAAGCCACACCATAGACACCCCGATTCTTGCCCCGCTGGCTCTCAGACAGACATCTGCCCTCTCCTCTTTTGTTCCTGGTTGTTCAGAGCATTCTCACATGTGGGGCAACCTTCACGTCACCATACACTTTCCTTAGAGCAAGAAAACCAAGCAGGCATATTAGAACTTAAAGGAAGGCCCGCCTACAGTCATGCCATATGGCTCAGGCTGGAGGAGACCCTCCAGAGACCCACTACCCACCTCCAGGTCACATGGCACAGGTGAGCAGAAGACGTACAGAAGCCATCCCACTGTCTCGGGCAGGCAGAGGACACACACCCAGAGGCCTGCCAGCCATGTGCCTGCCCACAGCAGGAGCCATTAGGATGTGCATGTATGTGGTGGGTGGTAGACAGACAGGAGAGAAAAAAGCAGAACAGTTGAAGGGTCATGAAGAGAAAGACTGAACTGGAGAGGTAAGGGTGGAGAGGAATAGCCTGTTATGAGTGGTCTTCCCTGACTCGTGAGGCCACGGTGAAGTCTCACCCCATGCTTCCACTGAGGGCCATGTTTGCATCAGTGGCTATGCAGCAGCAGGGGTCTGGGTCGATGTCCATGGCTCACATTAACACTAACACTAGAGATGATGGAACATCTACTGTCTGGACTACCACCCTGGACCATGCTGATGTCCAAGGGAGGTACAGAGTAGGCCTAGCTTCTCACTGGCTGCTGCACTCTGGAAAGTCAGCCTCACCCTTTGCTGGCTGCAACACTGAGTAGGCCCGCACCTTGCCCAGGCAGCACAGTAGAGCTAGCCCCGGTGGCAGGAGCATGGGCGAGCCACCTCTGAGGGCATGAACCCTGGAGAGCTCATCTACTACTCACCCTGTTATGGGTGGGTGTGGTGCTTTTCTTGTGAACCAATCCCCTAATGAATAAAAGAGCCAATCACTGGGTAAGTAGGCAGGACTTCCGGGTTGTACGGAGGAAGAGAGGAAGCAGCAGGGAATTATGGCCCTTTGGAAATGGGACAGCAGAGGGGTGAGACGTAGCTGCTATCGTTTTTCTAGTATCATGGCGGATCCACAAGGATCCACCACTGGAGGGATCAGATTAAAATAAGGTTTACAAGATTAAGTTTTAGTTGTGGCGCCGTTGTTTCTGAACTAAGTTTGTGTTGCGTTTTCCTTCCTGAGGCAGCTCGACTGGGTTTAAGAGAGAAAGGTATGGCGGCCAAAAGTGGGTTTGCCTGAGGTGCTCCACAAAGGCCTGAGGGGATTTGAAGCACGGGGTTGGCGTGGTAGCAACTCGCCACTGGGAACCTAGCAAGCCGGGTGGAGATATTTTGTGAGCTCTGGGTCAGTGAATCTCCACGAGATAAAACCAGGTCTGCCATTGCTCACCAGTGCATGGCTGCCCAGACCGCCTGGGCAGAGAGTTGAAGGCACAAGCTTGGGAATGAGCCGGTTCAACTTTTTAAATATTTCTCGCAATATCACCCCACTGTGAGGTACTGTGGGCATGGGAGAGATGCCCTCCACGCCCTTCATGCTTGTCCTTTGCTGCCTGTAGCAGGTAGGAGAGTTGACCGTGGGGTCATGAGAACAGGAAAGCTGGCCCTGTCCCTTGTCACTTGTGCACTGGGTGAGCTGAGAATTAATTGCTTGCCCTGGAGGTGCAGGAGAGTTAGCGGGCTGATCAATTCAGCTACCACCCAGGCCCAGATCCAGGGCTTTGAATTGGCCCACCCCAACATCTACCCCGTCTATGAACTTCTGGAGTGCATGGAAAGGCAGGTCCTGAAGAGCCAAGGCTGCGGGACCTCCATGACACGGGCAACAGCAGGATATCCGAGGAGTCCCATCGGGGATCCAGTATTGATGGTGCAGCAGAAGCCAGAGGCTTCCAATCAGACCAGCGACTCATCGGGATGAACATTTGCAAGTAAAGTCGTATGGGCAAAAGTGTACGCTGTGGGACACACTGTGACACACCCCAGCTTCCACCACTAGGTGGCTTTTGTTTTATTTTAATTTTGTTTTGCTTTGTTTTTATTTTCTTTTGGTGGGGGAGGTCACAAGGGCAGAGGGCAGATATGAAGGGATGGGGAGATGAGTGGGACTGGGGTGCATGATGGGAAAATCGCAAAGAATCGATACAAAGTTCTTGTGATAAAGAAGAAGAATTCAAAGGCTGAGCCAGGAGGATGGCTCACGGGTGAAAACTGCAAGCACCAGTCCCAAGAACCTGCGGTGGCCGGAGGTCAAACCGATTTGTAAAGGGACTTAAGTTCTTCTAGGGAAGCTAAGATTTAGCGAAGAAGAATGATTTCGGGGGCTGGAGAGATGGCTCAGCGGTTAAGAGCATTGACTCTTCTGACGGTCCTGAGTTCAAATCCCAGCAATCACATGGTGGCTCACAGCCATCCATAATGAGATCGGACGCCCTCTTCTAGGGCGTCTGAAGACAGCTACTGTATATTTGCATATAATAAATGAATAAATCTTTAAAATAAAAAAAGGAGAATGATTTCTGACTTTGTTTTTGCCTACGACTTGAGCACAAAACCACGATGAAGTAGAAAAGTCTCCGGTGCTCAGAAAGGTCCATCTTTTGTCTCACGGTTTGGACTTTTCCTATGTAATGAATTGCCGTGTTAACGTAACAGAGAGTGTGCGCCCTGCCCACCTCCCAGCACGACTTTGCAAGAGCTGCTGTTGCTGCTGTACACGTGGTGACGGTAAACGTGCCTGACTGGAAGTGGCATACAAGGGCTTGTGTTAGCTCAGGAAGGACAAAGTCACATTCACGCAGACACCTGGCCAAGGCTCTCCAGATCCAGGGTACTGGGGATACCTGAGCGAAACCAAGTCAGCCTCAAGTTCTACCCATCACCTCCACCCGTGTTTAACAAAGACCACCCTGCCAAACAGCCTCCTTCCCACGGATGTGCCTGAAAGCTTCCAGCTCTAATCACCAGACACTGCACAATGTACGGCCTCATCGGCTTGCTTCCACGCAAGGTTTTAGCCTTGTGAGCTCACTTGTGCTAATGTTTGATCCACCCGAGGCCAGACCTGCTCAACTCTTTCGTCCTAGCTAGCGTTTGACCTTGACTGTGTCCTTCAATGCGGCCCTTGCGGGGGACATACAGGTTTCTCTTTAGGGCCCGCTGTCCCCTTTAGTTTATTCAGCCTTGAGATGGTACATCAGAGTCATCGGACATGCACAGAGATGAAGAAGAAAACTATTGGTGCTGCCACTCATGGATGATGGGACAGAGATCTAGCTCTCACACTGAGTGTGCCCTGTGGTGAGTGTCCCACCTTAGATGCCCCACCCTAACCTGGTAACAATGACCTTGGCACAGGATGTAGCAAAAGGGACATTTCAGATGGGATTAACCAGAGAGGTGAGACCAACCTGGGCGGACTGGGTCATTAAGTGTGATAGGAAGGGTCCTTAGAAATGGAAAGTGGAGAATAGGGGGTGTGGTGCTGAGTCGGGTTGGGGGGAGACTATGGCTGTCCTGGGAGGTAGACCCCTGAAGAGAAGCATCTCTGAGAAGCTCGGCTGCTGTGGCTTTGAAGGTGACCAGGCACCTTCAGCCCAGGCAGAGTCGCCCTGAGGACCAGGGCGAGAACAGCCTGCCCACACCTTGCTTTCTGCCAACAAGTACAGCCCTGTGGGATGGTGCACGGCCTCGCGCTTCCAATCACGGTGTCTGTGGTTTGCTAGCCCAGCCTCAGAGGGCCAAAACAATGCTCCAGATCCTCAAGGCAAAAGTCCCCAAGCTGGGAAAACCCGTAAGAACAAGAGAGCTAGTGACCCGACTCACTCACGGCATGGTTCTGAGGGTTCTCCTTAAAGCAGGCTCACCGCAGAGCCTGGAGATCAAAAGTTTCTTAATAATCCCTAAATGAACGACAAGTTAGCATATAGCTCCATATGAGGACGAGGGCGTGTGAATCACTGACAAGCTAATTGTCCTCTGGGATCTTGCTGCCATCCTTCTAATGATTCCGCTTACCGTCTTAGAGAAACCATGCTGCTGATAGACGTCTACCGCAGACCCACGGGTCCCACCACAGGCATCCCACCTTGCTTCAGTTGATAGAAATTTATCTGGCCTGCCTAACCGAAATCACTCTGTAACACGGTGAGAGTCCAGGGCTGGCCTGGGGTGTACAGAATAAGATGACAGAGATCATTGGCTGTCTTGGAAGTGGGAAGGCCTGGTGGGGGTGGGAGACATCCTCTTGGAGAGGGGGGAGGAGGAACTATCAGAGGGGGAGATCAGGAGAGTGATAACTGGACTGTAAAAAAAGATTAAAGATTACATACACATAGATATATTCACACACACATATATACATACACACACATATATACATACACACATACATATATACATACACAAACATATACATACACTCATATATATATATACACACACACATATATATACACACACATATATATATACATACACATATATACACACACATATATACACACACGCACTCATATATGCATACATACCACACACACACATATATACACACACATATATACATTCACACACTCATATATGTATACATATCACACACATATATATACATACACACACATATATACACATACACACATATATGTGTGTGTATACACACACACAAACACACACACTCACACACACACACACACACACACACACACATCTTGTGCCCTGGGGCAGCCTTGATAAAAGCAGGTTCTATACCCAGGGTGGTAGCCTGGACTGTTCCACTGGCTTCAAATGCCCCTCAGGGGTGCATAGCTCCTCAGTGGGCTGCCCTCCCACAATGCTTTTGGAGCTTGCTGACTCAATCTGTCATCTTTTCCCCAAGGTTCACGTGTGGCAGAGTCTACCCTGAATGAGTTCTTAGCCTCGCATGCCTGGAAAGAACAAGAATTCCTTTTATGGTGGGCCTGCAGCACCCTCTCCGGAGCAGCCTTCCGGGCACGCGCACTGTGGCTCCGTTGGTATGGAATGGCGGTAGGGGAACCAGACACGCGGGTAATTTCAATTCAATTCTTTTTATTTATTAATTTTATTTTACTGATTGATCATATATTCATTACATCCTGATGGTGCTGGTCTAACTGGATGTCTGCACATAAAGTGAAATACCCGTATCTATCACCCTGCACAGAACTCAGGTCCAAGTGGATCAAAGACCTCAACGTAAAACTGGAAACACCAAGTCCCATAGAGGAGAAAGTGGGGAGTGGCTTTGAGCACATTGGGACAGGACGCAACTTCCTGAACAGATCACCCACAGCTCGGGCACAAGAGCAACAAGTGATAAATGGGACCCAATGAAACTGAAAAGCCTCTGTGAGGCAAAGGACACAGTCAATAGGACAAAAACGGCAGCCTACAGAATGGGAAAAGATCTTCACCAACCCCACATCTGACAAAGGGCTAATATCCAAAACCTATAAATAACTCAAGAAATTAGACACCAACAAGCCAAATAACACAATTTAAAAAGAGCTAAACAGAGAATTCTCGACAGAGGAATCTCTAATGACCAAGAAACACTTAACAGAAATGTTCAACATCCTTAGTCATCAGGGAAATGCACATTAAAATGACTCTGAGATTCCTTCTGCCTTCCACCCATCAGAACAGCTAAGATCAAAGTCTCAAGAGACAGCACATGCTGGTGAGGATGTGGTGCAGGGGGACACTCCTCCGCTGCTGGTGGGAGTGCAAACTCGTCCAGCTACTTTGGAAATCAACTTGGCAGTTTCTTAGAAAATTGGGAACCGTTCCACCTGAAGATGCAACTATCCCACTTCCAGACACATACTCAAAACATGCTCCAACACCCCACAAGGACACTTCTCAAATGTGTTCACAGTAGCTTTATTCATACAAGCCAGAAACTGAAAATAACCTAGATGTCCCTCAACTGAAGAATGAATGAAGAAAATGCGGCTTGTTTACACAAAAGAATACTACTCAGCTATGAAAAACGAAGGCATCATAAAATTTACAGGCAAATGGGTGGAACTAGGAAATATCATCCTGAGTGAGGTAACCCAGACCTAGAAAGACATGTGTGGCATGTACTCACTTATAAGCAGATATTAGCCATGAAGTATAGTATAATTATGTTATAATCCAGAGACCCAAAAAAGCTAAGAAACAAGAAGGGCCCAATTGAAGATGCTTGAATCTGAGAAGAGGAAATAAAATAGACATTGGAGGTGGAGGGAGGGAGGAAACCAGGTGGGAGAAGGGGGGTTGGGGGGGAGGAAGGTGGTGCTCAGGTGTAGGGGCTGGGTAGGAGAGGGCTGGGAGAGAGAAGCAAGTCAATTCTTATACATAAATAGTGAGTTTTAAAAGGTGGCTGGGAAGTGGGAAGGGGTGGATGGGGGACAGGGGGAGGGTAAAGGGCATGTGGGACCTTTGGGGGATGGGGAACCAGAAAAAGGGAAATGAAATGTAAATATAGAATATATCCAGTAAAAAAATTAAAAAACAAAAACAACAACAACAACAACAACAACAACAAAAAAGGTTGCTGATAGCACTGGAGGGATGGCTCAGTGGTTAGAGCACATGTTTCTCTACCAGAGGATGCAGATTCAAATCCCCTCACATCACTGGTGACTCACAACCACCCATGACTCTAGTCCCAAGGTATCTGGAGCCAAGGTATCCTATTTCTGGCCTCTGTGGGTATGAGGGCTGCACATGGTGCATGTATTTACATGTAGGCATACATACATACATGCAGGCAAAATGCCTATATGCATCAAAAAAATCAAGTAAATCTTAAAAGTATTACTGGATATTGAAGAAAGAAGGGAAATGACTATAGGCTAAAACAAAACAATGTTTTGTTTTCCCACGATGACAGGTGTGTGTGTGTGTGTGTGTGTGTGTGTGCACGCGCGCGCGCGCCATCATGTGTATATGTATGTGTTGCACATGTGTGTGCACACATGTGTGCACATGTGTATGCATAGGTACATGTGTTGCATGTATGTGTGTATGTGTGTATGCGTGTGTCACATGTGTGCATGTGTGTGTGTGTGTGTAGTATTTACATATGGGGGTAGGTGCTTGGTTGCCATGGCATTCATGAAGAGTCCAGAGGACAACCTCAGGTGTTGGGCCTCTCCACCCTGTGTGAGGCAGGCAGGGTCTCTGGGTGGCTCTCCCGTGTGCACACCAGGCTAGCTGGCCCATGGGTTCTAGGGAACCTTGACATTCCCTCTCTCCTCACCGTAGGAGGAGGGTTACAGTGACTGTGTGCTGGGGACTTCAACTTTCTTCTTCATACATGTGCAGCAAGCCCTTTATCACCCCCGCTCCCACCCCCACCCCAGTTACCTCGCCAGCAAGCGAGGGCAGCAGTCCTTCAAGACCTCTTAGACGTCTGTATTTCCAAGCACTTCCCTGCCTCATAAATCCACGAGTGTGTGATTTATAGACACCATAAAGCCAACATTGACCTAAAAAGCTGTGGATGCTGTTTGGCCGTCCAGCAAACCTGCTTTAAATATATGCCCATCAAAATTACCATATTTCTCAAGTAGATCCTAAGCCTGACACTATTCTGTGGTTACTAGAGCTGTGGGTGAGGGCACCGTGCCACTGGGTATGCAGGCTGCTCATCTGTGGCTTTCCTGTGGCCACACGTGTGTGTGCCGGGTGTGCTTGCCTCGGTACGCCACTGTCCACACCACACCAGCTCCTTGCTTAGCCTGCTGATTGCATGACTGTTCTTCCCAGCTGCCGATGAAATCCTAACCCCTTTCATTTGTCTCTTCTTCAAGAAGGGATTCAGACCACTAACTATGCACCTTGAATGCACTAAAGCCATCCGTTTCCTGGGAAAACACACCATGGGTCAAAGAGGTTAAGGCACAGTCTCAGCCCTGGATGGGGAGGGCTCTGGTGTGGAACCACAGCATCGCGGTCAACAGTCCACCATTGTTGGGCTGCACCGTGTGAAAGTCGTCTTTGTATTATGCCATCCTTAATTCCGTACCAGCGGAGAGCTGAGTGCCGACCAGGCTTTGTTATTGATATTCTTGGGGATCATCACCTGTCTCAGCATTTCGCAAACATACCCCTTCCTCACTCGCTGATTGGTTTAATTAAGAGCTGACAACCAATAGCTGGGCAGGAAGTAGAAGACGGGACTTCCGGGTAGAGAAAGGGGCTCTGGGAAAGAAATCAGAGGAGGAAAGATTCGCCATTAGGGTACAACACAGAGGAGGTTGGGCATACTTGGGGAGAGAGAGGTAATGGATCAGGTGAGAGGATGTGGACTAGGATAGACCAGTTAATTAAGTTAGATAACCTAGGTGGGAGGTAGCCTAAGCTAGACCTAAGCTCTAATAAATTTATTAATAACTCTCTGTCATTCTTCAGTGGCTGGTGGGTCCAGAAAAACCCAGCAATACATAACTAATTCTAATTTGGAGATAAACACAGGGAGCAAGCTGAGGAGGCTGGGCGGGGTCCCAGGGTGAGCCTTCCGATGCCCTTAAACCCACTAACCACCGCCCTGAAAGAGGCAGGTGCCAGGCAGTGCTGTTTTCAAAAAAAGGCAAAGCTTTTCTGAAGACAGGATAAACGTTAGACCCAGCGAACATCAAAACGGTTTAAGCTTGTGTGTGAAGAGGAAGAGCTTTGTCCTTCACAAAGGTTTGTTTCCTTCTGCTTGCCTGCGGGAGAGCCAGGAGGGAAGGTGTGTCCCTGCAGCTCTGTAGGACAGAGGCATCTTGAGCGAGCCCAAGAGATGCGATTGTGCAGCACTTAAAATTTTCATCCCGCGATTTTTATGATTTTCTAAGGAACTCTTCACTTCCTTTAATCAGAATGAAACAGGCAGAGGCTTTTTTTTTTTTAATTTCCCAAATTAGAAGATAAAAACATCTGACAGCAATTATACCCATAAGCCCTTAAAACCTGTTTATAAAGCTGGAGAGATAGATAGATAGATAGATAGATAGATAGATAGATAGATAGATAGATAGATAGATACATAGATGATAGATCCAGGTGTGTATAAATATATTTTTCATCTTGAACATTGAAAAATGTTATTGATATAATTTTATTATTAAAACATTAAGACAGTCACTGATATCCTCTGGATTCATTCCTGAGTAATTAAAATTATGCCCATCTACTACAAATGAGTCCCAGTGGTTAGTTTTAAAATCTTGTCTAATGGCTAAGGCCAGTGGCTGATGGAATAAGTGTCACAAACATGAATAAAACATGAGCACTCTCCTAAGCAAACAGCAGGATAATGTGAATTCTGAGTCGAAGCACATCGAGGTGCCGTGACTATTAATTGACCGACACAGCCTATGACCTGGCTGGACTAGAAGAGGGTTTGCAGAGACAGAAGATGCACTTGAAGTTTAAACGCATGACGTCAAATCAAAGGCTGCTGTCTTGCAGCCCGAATAGTGAGCTGCATTCTACGAGCTGCAGCCTTCCAGCCGCCGTGCAAGCCTGTACAGTGTCCAGGCCGACTTCCTTCATCTTCGATCTCTGGGTTTAATGTGCTGACCGTGTAGGGAAATAACCCCAGGCTGCTAATCACGACACAGCAGATGAACAAGCGTTAGGCAGAGGAGGGGTCGCCATCAATTCTTCATACGTCAGAGTTTCAGATAAAACCTTAAAGAGGGGCCAGATGTGGGTGCCCATAGCAGGACCAGGCCATTTGGGACTGGAGCGGTCCTGGATGCATTGTCCTCCAGTCGCTACCCAGCCAATCAGACTATCCGCCCACCTTTCTAATCACTTCTTTCTGGTCACTCATCCCGCAAGACCCCTGAGTTTGCCCCACGCCCTCATGACCGGCAACCTCCTACCCGAGGAGGGATCCCTGCTCTGAGGTCACCAGTTCCATGTCCACAGCTGACAGACACGGAGGAGATGCGCGGACGCCTGTGGCAGGAGTGGAGGAACAGGAGGGGAGAGGGCTCTGTTGCCGAGGCAAAGGGCCTGGGTCTTTTGCTGGGCGGCGAGTCCAAGGCTGCTCGTGTGTGGGTGCCCAAGGAGGGGCTGACTCCGAGATGAGAACAGAGGGTGACCACAGAGCTCTGACTTCCCACTGCCACACTGTCATCACCAAGTCGCATAACAAACACCCTGCTGTGGGCACAAGGGCGCATGCTGCTGTTGTTACATGGGGCCTTCCAAATTCTTAAACTCAGTGAGACATACATAGTCCTGTGTGGTGGCACTAAGAACGATTCTAGTACTTGGGGTATTTTTGTTGGTGATTTTTTTTTAATTTTATTTATTTATTCATTCATTCATTTATTTATTTGTTTGTTTGTTTTTGGTTTTTCAAGACTGGGTTTCTGGCCTGGCTGTACTGGAAGTCACGCTACAGACTAGGCTGGCCTCGAACTCAGAAATCCACCTGCCCCTGCCTCCCAAGTGCTGGGATCAAAGGTGTGCACCACCACCGCCCTGCCTAGTATTTGTTAAAGTTCCTTTTGAACACATTCAGGAAGATTATGCCTCCTCCTCCTCCTCCTCCTCCTCCTCCTCCTCCTCCTAATTCCTTCTTCCTCCTCTTCCTCCTCCCCTTCCTCCCCTTCCTCCTCCTCCTTTCACCTTCTTCTTCCTCTTGTCTCTTCTTCCTCCTCTTCCTTCTTCCTTTTCCCTCTCCTTCCTCTTTTTCTTCCTCCTCTTCTTCATCTTCCCTCCTCTTCCTCCTCCTCCTCTTCCTCCTCCTCCTTCTTCTTCTTCCTCCTCCTCCTCCTCTTCCTGTTTGTTTGTTTTTGAGATAAGGTCTCACATAGCCCAGACTTGCCTGGAAGTTTCTATATAGCTGAGGATGATGAGCTTGAAGATCTAATTCTCCTGTCTCTGTCTACCACCTGTGAAATAGTAGGTGTGCACCACCATACTGGTCTATGCCAGTGCTGGGGAATCAGACCAAGGGCTTCCCGATTGTTCGGTAAGCCATCCACCAGCTGAGCCCAGCCGCTTTCGTGACTTTGAGAAGATTTTTCTTTGGAATGATGGTGCCTTAGGATCTCTGTAATATTGATAACTTGATAGAACTCACTTAAATTCATAATCAAAGGGCATGCATAGGGCATGGGGTCCCTTGGAGGACTGCGGCACCTTATTAGGTGACTCCGGACAATGGGAAGGAGACCCAGGAGGATTCTTTACTGTATGCATTGTCAACTTGACAAGATTTCAAACCATCAAGGAAACAAGCGTCTGCTCATGTCTGGGGGGAGTTTGCAGATTACGTGAATGGAGAAGGGAGAGCCACATTACCTGTGGGTGGCTTCATGCAGTGGGTCCAGGTCCCAGACTGGACCAACAGGAGAAATTAGGGGTGTCAGCATTTCTCTCTGCTCCCCCGCTGAGGATGCACGGACCCCTGCAGCTGGGACCTCCCCTTCCTTATGTCATTTCTGTCATAAATTCTGTCCTAGGGTCTGGAAAGTAACCAGTGTAGACCTTCTGTAGTTTGTCCCAATTCTAATTGCTTAGAAAGGTGAGGGTTGGGCCCTGGTGGCCACACTAGGCACGCGTGTTACCTGTCCGTCCTAAGTCACAAAACTTCCCTGGGTAGGCAGAAGCCTCAGTGGAGAGGACGCTCTGGACATCGTCCCCAGATACCGTGACGGTTAAAGCTCCCCTCGCCCCCCCCCCCCAAAAAAAAATGCTTCTTTGATACATCCCTGGGGAGAAGTCTCTCTTTAGCCTTGTCCTGGTCTAATCTAAGGAAGCTTTCCTGGATGTAGGGTCAACAGGCCAAGGGGCGGCCACAGCACTGTTGGTATTAAAAGTGCCTGAAGAAAGGGGGTAGTGTTCATCTTCCCGACCGAGGACAGTGCAGGGGTGAGGTGGGGCCTGATGGAGGACAGAGCAGAGGTGAGCTGAGACCTGATGGAGGACAGTGCAGGGGTGAAGTGGGGCCCGATAGAGGGCAGTTAAGGGGTGAGACAAGGCTCATGGTGGACAGTGCAAGGGTAACTGGGGCCTGACAGTAGTTCAGGGGTGAGCTAAGGCTTTCTCTCTCTCTCTCTCTCTCTCTCTCTCTCTCTCTCTCTCTCTCTCTCATCTGTGTTGTGCGTGCGCGCGCGCGTGTGTGTGTGTGTGTGTGTGTGTGTGTGTGTGTGTCTAAAATATACATGGCTTTTAAGCTGTGAGGAGAATTAGAGGTTTAAAGACAGGAGGGTGTTAAAGGAAGGAAGAGATGTGTTAGCAAGCATTTCAAGCCTCGCTGTTTTAATTTAGACTTTGTTAGATTAGTGGGAATTAACCTGTCCACCGCAGGGTTTCAGCGCTGCAGCTCAGGGCCAGCCTGAGAAGCTGCCTGGGGAGGTGTGGGGGGGGGGAGGTGAGCAGCTAGACAGCCCATGCCTATTCCAAGCTCTAACCCAAGGCAGGGAAAGGCAGGGCACTCCAGGACTCATACACACCAAGGCAGGCATGGCCGGCCAGAAGATACCCCAGCAGGAGCAAGGAGGAGTCACACACAGCATCCTAGCTGAGAAGCTGGGTGGTCCTCGGAGGGCTCTGCGTCTCTGCACAGCACTGGCCACACAGTGGGGCGGGAAGGACCAAGGTTGCCCTCAGGTGATGTGTCTCCCATGCTCAGGACCAGGGAGAAGTGGGAAGGGCAGGGAGGGGATACGGGAGGGACAAATGGATGGAAGGAGGCCGGGAAGGAAGGAAAAATGAATAGATGGACAGAAGGGAGATAGGAAGAAAGACTCATGGGCAGGCACCAAGCCCTGACACCATTACTGATGCCATGTTGTACTTGCAGACCGGAGCCTAGCGTGGCTGTCCTCCGAGAAGCTCTACAGATGCAGAGATTTACGGCCAACCACTGATCTGAGGTTGGGGGACCCCTGTGGAAAAGTTAGGGGAAAGACTGAAGACTCTGAGGGGGATTGCAACTCTGTAGGGAGGCCAAAAGTGTCAACTAACCCAGACCTCTGGCAGCTTCCAGGGACTAAGCCACCAGTCAAAGCACATACACTGGCTGGTCCATGCCCAACCCACACCCCCAACCCCCAGCAGCATATGTAGCAGAGGACTGCCTTGTCTGGCCTCAGTGAGAGAGGATATGCCTAATCCTATAGAGACTTGATGCCCCAGGGAAGCAGGATGAAGTGGGAGGGGGAAGGGAGGATTTGGGGGGAGCGGAGGTGGGGGGAGAAGTACCCTCTCAGAGGCAAAGGAGAGGGGGATGTGGTGAAGAACTCTTGGAGGTGGGGACCAGGAAGGAAGATATTTGAAATGTAAGTAAATAAGACAATATAAAAGAGAAAGGAAGAGGGAAGGAAGGAAGGAAGGAAGGAAGGAAGGAAGGAAGGAAAAGGAGACTGAGAACCAACTGACAGGGAGGAAGGGGAGGGAGCAGGGAGGGAGAAGAGATGTCCTCAAGGTGAGGGAAGGAGCAGTGTCTTAGTCAGGGTTTCTATTCCTGCACAAACATCATGACCAAGAAGCAAGTTGGGGAGGAAAGGGTTTATTCAGCTTACACTTCCACACTGCTGTTCATCACTAAAGGAAGTCAGGACTGGAACTCAAGCAGGTCAGGAAGCAGGAGCTGATGCAGAGGCCATAGAGGGATGTTCCTTACTGGCTTGCTTCCCCTGGCTTGCTCAGCCTGCTCTCTTATAGAACCCAAGACTACCAGCCCAGGGAGGGCACCACCCTCAAGGGCCCTCCCACCTTGATCACTAATTGAGAAAATGCCCCACAGCTGGATCTCATGGAGGCACTTCCCCAACTGAAGCTCCTTTCTCTGTAATAACTCCAGCCTCTTCCCTTCCCTGACCATTCTCTGTGGATTGCACACCCCTTGCCTGCATTTCCCTTGCTGCCAGATCACTGAGAACGTGTTCACTGATAGGTCCCATCTACAGCACCAGCTCCATAAAAGCAAGGGCCCTGCCTTTTAGAGGAGTAGACTCTACTCAAGAGCATTTCGCATCCCAGCAGGGGACTCTCTGAAACAATGAATGAGAACAAACCTTCCCTCCTGCACAGGTACATTGCCAGAGCATGGACAGGCTAACTAACACACAGGGACAGGCTAACCAACACACAGGGGCAGGATAACCAACACACAGGGGCAGGATAACCAACACACAGGGACAGGATAACCAACACACAGGGACAGGCTAACCAACACACAGGGACAGGATAACCAACACACAGGGACAGGATAACCAACACACAGGGACAGGATAACCAACACACAGGGACAGGATAACCAACACACAGGGACAGGATAACCAACACACAGGGGCAGGCTAACCAACACACAGGGACAGGATAACCATCACACAGGAACAGGATAACTAACCAACACACAGGGACAGGATAACTAACCAACACACAGGGACAGGATAACTAACCAACACACAGGGACAGAATAACCAACACACAGGGACAGGATAACCAACACACAGGGGCAGGATAACCAACACACAGGGACAGGATAACCAACACACAGGGGCAGGATAACCAACACACAGGGACAGGATAACCAACACACAGGGACAGGATAACCAACACACAGGGGCAGGATAACCAATACACAGGGACAGGATAACCAACACACAGGGGCAGGATAACCAACACACAGGGGCAGGATAACCAACACACAGGGACAGGATAACCAACACACAGGGGCAGGCTAACCAACACACAGGGACAGGATAACCATCACACAGGAACAGGATAACCAACACACAGGGACAGAATAACCAACACACAGGGGCAGGCTAACCAACACACAGGGACAGGATAACCAACACACAGGGACAGGATAACCAACACACAGGGACAGGCTAACCAACACACAGGGACAGAATAACCAACACACAGGGGCAGGCTAACCAACACACAGGGGCAGGCTAACCAACACACAGGGACAGGATAACCAACACACAGGGACAGGCTAACCAACACACAGGGACAGGATAACCATCACACAGGAACAGGATAACTAACCAACACACAGGGACAGGATAACTAACCAACACACAGGGACAGAATAACCAACACACAGGGACAGGATAACCAACACACAGGGGCAGGATAACCAACACACAGGGACAGGATAACCAACACACAGGGACAGGATAACTAACACACAGGGGCAGGATAACCAATACACAGGGACAGGATAACCAACACACAGGGGCAGGATAACCAACACACAGGGGCAGGATAACCAACACACAGGGACAGAATAACCAACACACAGGGGCAGGCTAACCAACACACAGGGACAGGATAACCAACACACAGGGACAGGATAACCAACACACAGGGACAGGCTAACCAACACACAGGGACAGAATAACCAACACACAGGGGCAGGCTAACCAACACACAGGGGCAGGCTAACCAACACACAGGGACAGGATAACCAACACACAGGGGCAGGCTAACCAACACACAGGGACAGGATAACCAACACACAGGGACAGGCTAACCAACACACAGGGGCAGGATAACCAACACACAGGGACAGGATAACCAACACACAGGGGCAGGCTAACCAACACACAGGGACAGGATAACCAACACACAGGGACAGGATAACCAACACACAGGGACAGGATAACCATCACACAGGAACAGGATAACTAACCAACACACAGGGACAGGATAACTAACCAACACACAGGGACAGAATAACCAACACACAGGGACAGGATAACCAACACACAGGGGCAGGATAACCAACACACAGGGACAGGATAACCAACACACAGGGACAGGATAACTAACACACAGGGGCAGGATAACCAATACACAGGGACAGGATAACCAAAACACAGGGGCAGGATAACCAACACACAGGGGCAGGATAACCAACACACAGGGACAGGATAACCAACACACAGGGGCAGGATAACCAACACACAGGGACAGGATAACCAACACACAGGGACAGGATAACCAACACACAGGGGCAGGATAACCAACACACAGGGGCAGGATAACCAACACACAGGGACAGAATAACCAACACACAGGGGCAGGATAACCAACACACAGGGGCAGGATAACCAACACACAGGGACAGGATAACCAACACACAGGGACAGGCTAACCAACACACAGGGACAGGATAACCAACACACAGGGGCAGGATAACCAACACACAGGGACAGAATAACCAACACACAGGGGCAGGATAACCAACACACAGGGGCAGGATAACCAACACACAGGGACAGGCTAACCAACACACAGGGGCAGGATAACCAACACACAGGGGCAGGATAACCAACACACAGGGACAGGATAACCAACACACAGGGACAGGATAACCAACACACAGGGACAGGATAACCAACACACAGGGGCAGGATAACCAACACACAGGGACAGAATAACCAACACACAGGGGCAGGATAACCAACACACAGGGACAGAATAACCAACACACAGGGACAGGATAACCAACACACAGGGACAGAATAACCAACACACAGGGGCAGGATAACCAACACACAGGGGCAGGATAACCAACACACAGGGACAGGATAACCAACACACCGGGGCAGGATAACCAACACACAGGGACAGAATAACCAACACACAGGGGCAGGATAACCAACACACCGGGGCAGGATAACCAACACACAGGGGCAGGATAACCAACACACCGGGGCAGGATAACCAACACACAGGGACAGAATAACCAACACACAGGGGCAGGATAACCAACACACGGGGGCAGGATAACCAACACACAGGGACAGGATAACCAACACACAGGGACAGGATAACCAACACACAGGGACAGAATAACCAACACACGGGGGCAGGATAACCAACACACAGGGGCAGGATAACCAACACACAGGGACAGAATAACCAACACACAGGGGCAGGATAACCAACACACAGGAGCAGGATAACCAACACACAGGGACAGGATAACCATCACACAGGGACAGACTAACCAACACACAGGGGCAGGATAACCAACACACAGGGACAGGATAACCAACACACAGGGGCAGGATAACCAACACACAGGGGCAGGCTAACCAACACACAGGGACAGGATAACCATCACACAGGGACAGGCTAACCAACACACAGGGGCAGGGTAACCAACACACAGGGACAGAATGACCATCACACAGGGACAAGATAACCAACACACCTGTCATTACAGCGCTGTAAGATTAAAGCACCAGGGAGATGCCACCAAGTCAGACCAGGTAGAGCTCAGAACTTGGACCACACTAAGGGCTAGTTAGAATATGAGGTGAGGGGAATTCCCTTCATCCACGTTGGGGATACCAGGACAGCCACCCTGGAGCACACCATACCCATCTCTTATAGCACTAAGCACATCCTTACCCCACAGTTCAGCAAGTGTGCACCATAGTATATGCACAACAGAGTTGAAGACATCCACACGAAAGTCTGTACGTGTTTATAAATGCTCTAGTGATAACTGCAAACTCAGACTCAGCCAAGATGACCCTTCTTCGGCAAATGGATAAACTCACCATGGTTCATCTAGAGAATGGAAATGTATTCAGTGACTAAAAAGAAGTAAGTTACAAGACCTCAGCATGGCACCGGGTTACTTTAGACATTACCGCTAACTGAAATGAGCTAATCTGAGGAGGCATGAGCCCTGGGGTGTGACACGTTGGAGGAAGCAAGACCATACAGACTGAGTGGTGAGTGGGAGGGAGGATGTGTGGCCAGACCTCGGGGGAGTCTCAACCGAGGCTGCCAGTCCTTCCCTACACTATCCCAACGCCACAACCTGCTGTCACACATGTTGACAGAAACCAGGAATGCAGAGCACAGAGATGCCGCACAATTGCAAGTCACTAAAGACAGAACCGTTGAAGAGATGGGCCAGACAGGGAGAAGGCTTGTAAGAATGATGCCCCCTCCCCCACCCCGCCCCTGGTTTCTGATTACTCTTTCTGTAAAGCTACAGCTTGTCTAAAAATATAAAGTCCTTGGCCTTCAGGATGGGTCGGTGTGTGAAAGCGCTCGACACAAATGCCTGACAACCTGACTTCAGTCCCCAGAGGGCCAGCGTCTGTGAACCCACAGACTCACAGGTGAGCGGGAGGCGGAGACAGGGGGCATGACCTGGGTGCTCTGAAGTACGAAGCAAGGCAGGACCAAGAGACCTTGCCTCAACCAGGTGGAAGGCAGGGGCCGATTTCTGAAAAGTCGTTTCATGATCAGCCCACAGGCATGCCATGGCGTGTGGACATCTGCACTCACAAACACACACATACATATCACGTCACACAGAGTAATAACTACACAATAAAACATAACACAAATCCAAAAAAAGAAAACAATCAGGCACACAGTCTAGGCATGAGGGTGCATGCCTTAAATCCTAGCTTTTCCATAAGTTTGAGGCCAGCCTGATCTACTCAGTGAGTTCCGGCTAGCTGAGGCTATGGAGTGAGAACCTGTCACACAACAAAAATGGGCACACAAGAAGGCCACCCCAGGAAGGCCACCCTGGAGTGGGCACACACAGCTGAGAGGCCAAATTGAATGTCATCTTTCACAGGCATTTAGTTACCGAGACCTGGACCCAGGTGGCTTACCAAGACCTATGTCCAACCAGGCTGGGGACGGGGTCGGGGGCACAGAATAATAATGTTTCTGGATGAGTCTTCTGGCATCAAAAATTAATTCAGTGAGCATAGTTTATTGTCAGACAGATTTGAATTGCTTCGAGTTTCTTTCTCATGGATAGGAGTCCCCTTAAATAAAATGTCACCATCTCTTCTTCGATGGGATAGACCTCCTGACAGGCACAGAGAGACAGATGGCTCATTTTGTAATTCAACCTCAAATGCTCGAAATGAACATGGTATAGCCAGGGATGATGTCACAGGCCTGCAATTCAAGCTACTCAGAGACAAAAGCCAAAGTAAAGTTGCCTCTGAAGGAAACAACTTACAGACTGCGTATTGTAATTCGCCAAGTGAACAGATAACAAAACCTTCACGCCTCGAAACACTAATGCCGTCCCCATGAGGGTCACACACTCAAACCAACCAGGGTCATGTGTAAGCACGGTCAGCCTGATAACCTACGAAGCCTTTGTCTCAAAATAACATACAGGAAAGGCTGGGGCTGCCACTCGGGCACGGCAGAGATGAACGTGCACAAGGTCTTGGTTTTAAACCCCAGATCCTCCAAAATAACAGCTGTCAGGAAGACAAGCCTGCGTGCTGTTCCCACGAGAGATGCTACAGGCCACCCTGGCCCACACGGCACCTGTGGGAGTAAGCACAGACGACTGAGGTTTCAGGAGAACGGCGGAGTGTTCCCCAGGGGCTGGGGCAATCTGTCAATGCTCAACATCCCCCTCCCCCCTCCCACTTCTTTTCTCTGTTCTACCTTTCAGCTGTAAGAAGTGACAGGTCTTATTCAGGAAGCCTTAAATCAGCTTCAAGATCAAATTCCAGTGCACGGATCACAAAAGATCTCAGCAGAGAACAATGCGTGATACAGGTTCACAGCAGAAGTTCTTTTTAACCAGGCAGACAACCTTGTCCTCGCCAGTGACATAGCCACAGTGAGCCATCCCCCTGCCTCTAACAGGGGTTGGGCTGTCAGCAGGTAGGGGAGGTCCTTTTGGGACCCATAGCAGCAGGGCGGGCCCCCACTGCCTGGTCCGGGGAATGTCTATATGCTTGTCTGATTCTCTGTCTTCTTCCAAGACATCCCAGCCTACTTGGCCACAGCAGTGCCTTTATCTAGGGATGTCACGGGGATGCAGGCAGCCCCTCTGCACACCCAGCCACTGCCACCTGCTGCCGTGGCCAATTGCAGGCACTTAGTGATGCACCTAAGGTCAGCACTCTTTATTTTTACTTCATTGTGGGCTGCCTAGAACTGAAGAAGGACAGAGAATCCTTAGGTTTTTTGTTTTTGTTTTTGTTTTTCCATCAAAGTGCATCTGAGGAAAAGGAGGTAACCTGCACTAGTGAGAGAATCCTTAAGGGCTGGACACCTGGGTCAGCATTCCTCACAGTGCCTTGTGATAGTTACAAGAATCCTATAAAAAAACATTCTTGTTTTTGTTCTTCATATTACAAGAGTCACACAAAGGAAAACATGGGCGATGTCTCAAAACCAGTCAGAATCTGGGTTGGAGGGAGTAGTCCAGTCCCACAGTCCAGTGTCTGGCTCACGACTATATATGAGTTCCAGCCTCACAGTTACTCACGTACCCATTTGCACACCCACACAGTCATGTGCTTGCACACTCACACACACTCATGCACTCACTTTCACACAGTCATGTGCTTGTATATCTAGACACATGCTCATGCATTCACATGCACACTCACAGTCATGTGCTTGCACACTCATACATACTCATGCACTTTCACACTCACAGTCACATGCTTGCATATCCAGACACATGCTCACGCACTCGCATGTACACTCACAGAGTCATGTGCTTATATACTCACAGACACTCATGCATTCACATACACACTCACAGTCATGTGCTTGCACACTCATACATATTCATGCACTTTCACACTCAGTCACATGCTTGCATATCCAGACACATGCTCATGCATTCACTTGCACACCCACACATTTATGTGCTTGCACACTCATACATATTCATGTACTTTCACACTCACAGTCACATGCTTGCATATCCAGACACATGCTCACACACTCGCATGCACACTCAGAGTCATGTGCTTATATACTCACAGACACTCATGCATTCACATGCACACTCACAGTCATGTGCTTGCATACTCACACGCTCATGCACACACTTGCACACTCACACAGTCATGTGCTTGCATACTCACACACTCATGCACTCTCTTTCACACTCACAGTCACATGCTTGCATATCCAGACACATGCTCATGCATTCACTTGCACACCCACACATTTATGTGCTTGCACACTCACACATACTCATGTACTCGCTTTCACACTTTGCAGTCACATGCTTGCGTATCCAGACACATGCTCATGCACTCTCATGCACACTCACAGTCATGTGCTGGCATACTCACACACTCAGGCACTCACGTGCACACTCACACAGTTGTGTACTTGCACACCCACAGGCGTGCACACTCATGTGTGAACTCATGTACCTTTAGTCACACACTCACATATATGTCCATCCTCACACAGACATTCACTCGCTAACACACACGACTGCTTTCTCATGTAACGACTGTGATCTAAGCCTGCTCGATAAGCCTTTGGTCTCTGCCGCCCGCTGTAGACCGTCCTGCTCTGAGGGACAGGCCTTAAGAGAAGCAGTGACTGATCACGGAGTTTCAAAAATAGTTGGGAGTAAGAGAAACTTTCTTGAAAGAGAAACTTCCAAATACTGGGGAAGTTAATGAATAAACATGAATGTACCTATTGTTTTCCCTGTACTCACAATCCTATAATAGATAAAAATTAAAGCCATATAGATACTCTCTTATAAAAGAGAACCTTAGGTGACATGGCTTATTTTAGAATGCTGTCACACAGGGCTGTCATTTTAACGTCAAAAGGGAGTTCAGGTTTTTGGTTTTTTTTTTTTTCTGCACTATCCCACTCCCCCCTGCTACTGTTCCCCATCACCAAGAACCCAGAGTGACTCTCTGGGGGTGGTTCCAAGAAGACAGAAGCAAGCACCCTGTGGAGGAGCCTGCCAGCACCCTCCTTCTCTTCCCCGCTTTGTCTCTCTGCTTCCTCTGTTCTCTGCACGGCCTCTCCTGTCCTTCCCGCACCCACGCTACCGTGAGCCGCGAGCACGGATCCACATCAGCTGCTGGAGACCCTCCTCAGCTGCCCCAGTGTCCAGCACGTGTGATGCCGGTACCCAAGGCCCCGAGACGCGTGACGTGAGACCAGTTTCTCTGAGACAAAAATGAGTCAACCACTGTCCTAGCTCTGTTGCTGCAGCCATCACACCTCTGGATCTTTACTGACTGCCACTGATCGTACTCACTGTCCACACAGCCCTGAGGACACAGATGCAAAGATAAAAGATCATCCTATAGTCTTCAAATCCCGACACACACACACACACACACACACACACACACAATTAGGCTTTCAACTAGAAGCGTGCACTTAAGGTTTGGGTCTTTATTCTCATTTGTTGGATTTAAAAACACTAGTTTTTGTTTTGGTTTGACTTGATTTGGTTTTTAGACAAGATCTCGTAAGTGCCTCAAGCAGGCCTTGAACTCACATCCCTGCTTTGGCCTCCCAGACACTGGGATCCCAAGGATATGCCACCACACCTAGCTGCTTTGGTTTTTCCCAGTTTTGATGGGCATGTTAACATGTTCTTGGTATTCACTATAGTCTCATGTTTGCTCTTCCAAAGCCTCAGAATTCCACCCAGGAGGCCTCGCAGCCAGGAGGTATCTACGTTTCCACCACCATTGGTTTATGATCTGGGGAAGAGATTCCTCCCAGCTTTTTGACTTCTGACTGACCTCTCTGCCGCTGTGGAGGTGTGTGCCTCAGTGATGGGTAGAATTTTCCCTGATGTCACATGAGCATTGACTGCAGAGCCATCACAGGGCTCAAATGCCTTCCCCTCTCAAGTGGACTTTACAAATAACAGTAAATCTCCAATGTCATCTAGAAACAAATGTCCTCCAGTAATCCCAACCTGGTACCCAGTCGAGACTGCTGCAGGCCATGCTAGAGTTCTGTCCCTCAAGGCCTATTTGGTCCTAAAGGATGAGTCCTATCTTTTACCAGCTGCCTTTACTTGTTCTTAAAACTCCTGCTTCCTGTATGGGAGGAGTTAGGTTTTAATACCTTAGCCATAGATAGATAGATAGATAGATAGATAGATAGATAGATACATACATACATACATACATACATACATAGATGGATGCAGATATACAGATACATAGACAAATACATAGACACAGATACATAGACAGACATAGATAGATACATGGATAAATAGACAGATACATAGATATATAAATACATAGATACATAGATGATAGATACATATATACATACAGACATAGATACATAAATACATAGATACATAGATGATAGATAGATAAACATAGATATAGATACATGGATAGATAGACAGACATACTTACATAGATATATAAACACATAGATACATAGATACATAAATACATAGATACATAAATACATAGATACATAGATGATATATACATATAATACATACATACATGATAGATAGATAGATAGATAGATAGATAGATAGATAGATAGATAGAAGCACTTCAAACGATCACATTCTAATAACAGGTCTAAGACAAGGCTACCTAACAAATGGGAATCTTTGTCTAGGAGCTCAGTCAGTTTTCAGTGAACTTTGTAGAAATGACTACCTCACTGGTCTCCAGTACCTGTTAGGGAAGACTATCCTGGTACTATTTGAGTCCCGGGCTCACAGTGACCCCTTGCCTCTTTATTCAGTGTGGTTTATCAACGTCAACTGGTCCCATGGAAGGCACCATAGAACACACTAGGCATCTGTCTTGGTTAGGTTTCCATTGCTGTGACAGACATCATGACTAAAAGTAATGGGGAGGACAGGGTTTACTTCAGCTCACATATCCAGCCTAAACAGCAATCTATCACTGAGGGCAGTCAGGGCAGGAGCCGGGAGTCAGGGGCTGAGGCACATGGAGGGCCACTGCTTGTGCTGGCTAATGTTATGTCAACTTGACACAAGCTGGAGTCACCTGAGAAGAGGGAACCTCACCTGAGAAAATGTCTCTAAAAGATCAGGATATGGGCACTCCTGTAGGGCATTTTCTTGATTAGCGGTTGATGGGGGAGGGCCCAGCCCACTGTGGGTGGTATCACCCCTGGGATGGGGGTCCTGAGTTCTATAGGAAAGCAGACTGAGCAAGCCATTCTAAGCAAGTCAGTGAGCCACACCCCTCCACGGCTTCCGCCTCCAGGTTCCTGCCCTGTTTGAGTTCCCGTCCTGACCTCGTTCACTGATGAACAGCAACGTGGAGGTGTAAGCTGAATAAAGCCTTTCCTCTCCAACTTGCCTTTTGGTCATGGTTTTTCATCACACCAACAGAAACTGTGACAAAGGCCCTGCTTACTGGCTTGATCCTCATGGCTTTGCTTGGCTTGCTCTCTTACGTCAGCCAGAGGCAACACCCTTGGTGATGGGGATCCTCCCATACCAACCAACCTTAGGGAAGAAAGCAAATGCCTCCCTGATTTCCTTGTGGGCCTCTCTGATGGAGGCATTTCCTTAACTGGGTCTCGCCTCTTCCCAGTTATCTCTAGCCTGTGTCGAGTTGACCAAAAACCAACCAGGACACCATTCTCGTCACCTCTGTCACTTCCCCGGGGATGGAAGGATGCACAATTCTAAGTCTGTCATTTATTCTGTGTGAATGAGCGCATGCACTTAGCGAGGAAGAGCTATGAACAGCCTCCCGAGGGAAGGGAAGCTACAGGTTCTCTCCCATTCACACTTTCAAGCCATGATGGGAGACAGTGGTCTCCTCAGATGACAGCAGCACGTCCATGTCCTCTGCGTACTGCTTAGCCTCAAGACTGTCTACTCAAAGCCAGACAGTGGTGGCGCACACCTTCAATCCCAGCACTTGGGAGGCAGAGGCAGGCGGATTTCTGAGTTCGAGGCCAGCCTGGCCTATAGAGTGAGTTCCAGGACAGCAAGGGCTACACAGAAAAACTCTGTCTCGAAAAACCAAATAATAATAATAATAATAATAATAATAAATAAAAAGATTGTTTACTCAAAATTTCACAGTCATCTGTAATAATCACTCATGTTAATGGCAAGCAGATTTTTTAGGATGGCTGAATTTAGGGTTATTACAGCTTGAATATTTAGTTAAATAAACAGCAGTTTATAGCTGTGTTTAAAAGAAAAGCCATCTTGAAACGATCAAAAACTAACAGGACACTTACCTGCTATGAGTATCTTATTCTCCCAGCTTTAAGTAGAGGTGTGTGTGTGAAAGAGCATATGAATGTTTGTCCAGTGTGTGTGTGTGTGTGTGTGTGTGTGTGTGTGTTTGATTGTATATGTCTGTCTCTGTGTGTATCTCTGTCTGTCTCTTTGTATACATGTGTGTATGTGTGTATAAGTGTCTCTGAGTGTATGTGTCTGTGTATCTGAGTGTGTATGTCTCTCTCTCTTTATCTGTGTGTATGTTTCTTTGTATACACGTGTATGTATGTATCTCTGTGTGTGTCTATGTGTGTGTCTGTGAGTTTGTGGGCATCTATGTATATATGTCTCTGTGTGTATTTGTGTCTTTCTGTGTGTACCTATGAGTGTGTGTGTGTGTGTGTGTGTGTGTGTGTGTGTTGCATAGGTCTAGAGGTGGTGACATATGTGTATATGTGTGCTGTTTTCTCTTCACTGATTGTACAGTTAGTTCATTCTGAGAACATTGACGCCAAGGCGGGCGATACAGGTGGTAAACTCAGGTCACATCCTACTATTGGGCAAAGCTTGAATTAAGGGCCGATACGGTCAGTCATCTTGTCCCTTTGCATCCTGTAAGAATGCTTCCTGTAGTCGTGTGGGGAGTCCCAGGCTCCCCTCCAGGGCTCAGAGGAGACAGAGTGTGACGTTTCTCAAAAGGACAGTCAACTGGAAGAGCAACAGGGCATGACAGGACGTCTCCAGGTCCGTTCATGAGACGCGAACACTGTGTGAGTCCGTCTGGGTTGCGTGCGAGCTGGAGCAGAGGCCCTGGAGGAAGTGTGCAAATATGGCTGCTCTCAGACCACTGCTCAGGGATTCCGACAGCAGCCCTGTAAGCTCCGTGTGTGCTGGGGCGTGGCTACTGCAGTTTCCCCCAGACTCACAAGAGGACAGAATCCATGGTGTCCCCAAACCTGAAACTACTGAACAAAGGTGTCAAAGCCGCTTTTACCTCCGCTGGGTAAAGGAAGAGTGTAGCCAGGAAGCAAAGACCACGAAATCCCCACAACTGGCAAACTGCCTCATTTACCAAAAACAAAACAAATACAAAACCAAAGAACCCACCACCACCGCCGACGATGACGACAAACTTACATGGGGCTCAACAGTAATAATTCTAACCCTCACAGTTCAATTTGAGTGACCACACGGTAAGAGGTGTCTGAGTGAGAATGGGAGGGCCCTGACAGCAACTGAACAGCGTGGGCTGGAGCACCTTTAATCTCTGCACTCAAGAGATTACAGAGATGGGCGAATCTCTGTGTATTAGGTCCTGGGCTGCTCTGAAAGATCCATTCCAGGGCCAGCCAGAGCCACACAGTGAGACTCTGTCTTGAAAATGAGAAGGGGAGAGAGAGAGGGAGGGGAGGGGAGGGGAAAGAGGGGAGGGGAGGGGAAGGAGGGGAAGGAGGGGAGGGGGAGGAAGGGGAGGAAAGAAGGGAGGGGAGGGTAGAGTAGAGGGGAGGGGAGGGGAGGGGAGGGGAGGGGGAGGGGAGGGGATGGGAGGGGGAGGGGGATGGGAGGGGGAGGGGAGGGGGGAGGGGAGGGGAGGGGAGAGGGGAGGGGAGGGGGAGGGGAGGGGAGGGGAGAGGAGAGGAGAGGAGAGGGGGAGGGGAGGGGAGGGGAGAGGAGAGGAGAGGAGAGGAGAGGAGAGGGGAGGGGAGGGGAGGGGAGGGGAGGGGAGGGGAGGAGAGGAGAGGAGAGGAGAGGAGAGGAGAGGAGAGGAGAGGAGAGGAGAGAGGAGAGGAAGAAACCTGCCTCTGGTGGTGGTTTATAGTCTTGTGGATAGACTCACTCGGTGTGAGGTTTTGAGGTTTCTAAACTGATTGGAAAGCCGAGATGAGAGGCAGCTTTTCTCCCTAGACTTCCCCACTGAGTATGCCAGGGTGGTTTTTTCTGCCTCCTGTTGGGAGTTCACAATCCCGCCTCACCTACAAAGTAAACATCACTAACCACCTTCACTACGGGAGAGCTCCTCAGAGACCCAGGAGAGAGTAAGCCCTCTCTGCATCAAATGGCCTGATCCACAAGTCACCATTCCTTCAGCCTTTAGCCGGTCCAATCCCTCAGTACGGCTGTGTCTGACACCTAGGAGCAAGGTATCACAGTTGTCCCCAAATTCAGTTTCCTTTCCTAAGTACTGCCTGCTTGTCTTTAAACCCCTAGAGAAGTTAATGGTGATTTTATTTTGAGACTGAAACAACAGAAGCAAGAACTGGGCATGCCTGGGCTCTGCTTTCACTGTTCTAGACTCCTAGATGCCTACCGGTAATGGTTTTGTGTGTCAACTTGACACAGGCTGGAGTTATCACAGAGAAAGGAGCTTCAGGTGAGGAAGTGCATCCATGAGATCCAGCTGTGGGGCATTTTCTCAGTTAGTGATCAAGAGGGAAGAGCCTCTTGTGGGCGGTGCCATCCCTGGGCTGGTAGACCTGGGTTCTATAAGAAAGCAGGCTGAGCAAGCCAGGGGAAGCAAGCCAGTAAGGAACATCCCTCCATGGCCTCTGCATCAGCTCCTGCTTCCTGACCTGCTTGAGTTCCAGTCCTGACTTCCTTTGGTGATGAACAGCAGTGTGGAAGTGTGAGCTCAATAAACCCTTTCCTCCCCAACTTGCTTCTTGGTCATGATGTTTGTGTGGGAATAGAAACCCTGACTAAGACACTTATTGACTCTATTCTAACTCCAAGGAGGATGAATGTCCAGGTGTCACACAAAGGAAAATATACCCAAACCCAAGCCTGAACCACTCCGCTGGGTGCTTGCTTTTGTGTGGTGACCTGAGCGATGTGACTAACAGAGAGCATCCCCCACTCCCTGACCTCCCAGAGTTGTCTCTCAAGCGATCCTGGGCTTTCATTCTCGCGAACGCACATAAAAGATGAATCCTGCCCCGGAACGTTAAATTTCCCCATGAGGATATTTCAGCTTCTCTTGGCATAACAGCAAGACCTCCGGCACCTTCTTGCTCGGCAGATGTGCTCAGAATAAGGATGAGGAGCTTCGCAGAGCGAAAGTAAGGACCGCTTTAAAAGCACGTGCACTGGGGCAATTCCCAAGGCAGGGGGTGTCGCCCCATTGAGCCCTAGATAGATGCAAGAGAAGGAAGATTCCGATTGCCCTTTCTGAAGTTTGTCAGGCATCTGAACGATGCCTAAGCTAAGCTCCATCTCCCTGTAATGGTTTATATTATGACACAGCACCCCAGGGACCCATATCTTTCTCCTACCTTGCTTGCCTGTAACCTATAAATGTGGGGGGGGGGGAATCAGGAGACTATACAGTCCAGTGAGATGTATGTAGTCAGGCCTGTGGCTAGAAGGAAGCTGACACACTGGGATTGTTGGCAATGATACAGAGGTGCACGTCCCGCCCCCCCCCGCACCCCCCCCCGTGGGCCTCAAAAGAACAGCTCCCATGCAGAGGAAAGTCCACTGCGCATGGCCGGAAACATGCAGAGAAAAGGCCATTGCGCATGGTCGGAAACTCTGAGCTTCTTCCTGAACCTGCCAGGGATCCTTGACAGGTCTACTGAGCAGAGAGACTTGGGACTCTGAAGCCCCGCCCCTCTGATTTCAGGTTGGCATGTGGGGAGCACCAAAGTCAAGGGAGCAAGTAGCCGGCCACCGTGAGATGGCACTAGAAGCCACAGCCTGTGGTATGCTGACAACACTACCTGGGAGGTGATCAGAAAGCATGCCCCAGATCTGGAGCTTATATGGCCATTTATTTAAAATCCTCAGGCTCTCATGTCTCTGAAGAGATAACGCTGTCTCCCACATTGAGACTCATCCGGTAGCAGAGCTCAGAGCCGAGGCTGGACCAGAATCCCCATGCCTGTACCCTGCCACGGGCTGCTCTAAGGTCTGCCTAGACATCAGGTGTGAAGACTTGAGCGCTTCCTGGATTTTTCTCCGAAGTCCTTTCTATCATCGTTGCTGTATTCAATTTTAGCTAATACAGAAAGAGAAAATGGCACATATTTCTGAGAGTCCATGTGGCGTTTTGATGTCTGTATATATGCTGCAGCAGTTAGATTAAACACATACAGCTCCTCAAATACATATACTTTATAGATGAAATAGTCAAAATATTGAAAGAGACCAACATCCTTTTGCCTAGCCTTTCAAAATATACAATACACACTACACAGGTACCCAGATGTACTGGAATAACAGAATCTCTCGATCCTTCCTGGTAGTGACCTAGAACCCGTGACCAGCCTCTCCCCATCCCTCCATCCTCTCCACTAACTCCATTCTGGCAACAGCCATTTCACCATCGATATACAAGGGTGGGGCTGTGAGGTGCCGTTTCCCTGTGCCCGACCCACCGCACATAGCACAATGGTCTCTGCTTCTACCCCTATGGAAGCAAATGAGATGTTCTTGCTCTTCCCAGAGCGGAAGGGCATTCTGGTATTCCAGAGCGCGTGTGTGACACGCTTGCTTTAACCCTCAGTTGATGGCACCCCGTTTCTATTTCTCGACTGCTCCACTCTCATTTCTGTGGATGTGATTAAAAAATACCATGATGGAAAAAAATCAGCTTCAAGGGAGAAAGGGTTTGGTGGGCGAATGCTGTCGGATGGCAGCCCGCCAGTGTGGGGAAGTCGAGGCATGAGCTCGGGTAATCCCATCTAAGTGGAGAGCAAAGAGAAAATAAGTGAACGCGTGCTTCCTGCTCGGTTCTCCTCCATCCTCACCGGTGCAGAACCCCAACTTAAGGAATCTCAGGACCTCAGCGTTAAACGGCCCCCTCTTTTTAAATCTTTGAGGGTCCTCCACTCTGTTTCCAAGGACGGCTGAACTAATTGACATCTCCATTATACGGGGCACCGATTCCTTCCCCGCCCCCCCCCCCATCTTGTCAACATTTGCTCTATTTTGTTTCGGTCATTCATAATGGAGGGATGCGATCTGTACAATTGTGGTTTCGATTTGCAGTTCCCAGACCCAGTTCCTTCAAATGTCCAGCGCACAGTCTCATCTTCAGCAAGGCACTGTGAGATGAGTCCCACACAGAAGGCAGGATGAAAACATCCACACAGCAGCCTCTCTATCCGGGCGGTACCTGCTCTATTACGTCTTCCCATAAGGGGCTAAAGCAGATGACGCCCCGCCCCTTTCCCAGGAGCGCCCTTCCTCTTCCTGCGGAGGCCTTAGTTTCTACGGCCTGATGTCTAAACAGGAAGTATTCTTTAACTTCACTCTACAAGTGAAAAAACATTGTTTTAGCAAAACTGGATGCCAAGAAACCATTAAAAATAGGTGTATGAGGCAGGGGGACATGGGACAGATGGCTAGCAAAGATTCAGGAGAAATATTTGGTCAAAGCAATGACTCACGCTTGCATTGCAGAGCCCTGATATTTTCCTCCAAGCCCATGTTAAAAAATGTTGACAGCTGCTACAGGAATGCACTTCAAATTCCCTCCCGATATTGTAATTTCCCCCACTTTCTATAATTCTCCTGCTTTCTCCTTTGCCTTTTGCTTCCTACCCAAATAAGACAGTTCTCCGTGTTGAGGGTGGGGCCCTTCGCTCACAAGAGAGGGCCAAGGTCAAGCCGCAGAGAGGGCTCTTGGGCAAAACAGCAGCCAGCAGCAAGCTCCCTCGCAGGACCAGGAAAGCCTAGGATGCTGTGGTGAGGAGGAAAACTGAATGGGAAATGAGATGGAGCCTGCTGAGGGGGCGGGGCTGTCCCGGTAAGAGGTGAGGCCCGGGCCAGGAGAGGTGCACTGGGCGGTGGGCGGACACTGCGCAGGAGGAGATTGGCAGGGGAGTGGGCGGAGGAAGGCTGTGTGGCAGGGCCAGCCCTCCCCTTTAAGAGCCAGTCACAAGGTGAGGTTGGTTCCTGGAGGAGGCAACTGGGGAAACTTGAGGTGAACCTGGGTCACAGAGCAGCAGCATTAGTGGATGTCACGGACGGACGGAGTTGGGACAGGTTCAAACCATTGCTACTATCAATCCCCAGGGAGAAAGCATGGTCGGAAGGTGAGAAAGATGGAAACCCCGCCTGGGACAGCCGGGTGGAAGCTGACCGCTTAAACCTTCACTAAGCTCTCCACATCCAGGCTCACGCTGATTTCTTCTTACAATATATTTAAGTGTATGTCTGTGCAAACATGAAAGGGACCAAATACAAGGTTTTTACAATATCCCCCCCTTTCATTCTCATCCCTCCCCCAGTAGACTCCCTCCAGGTGAATGAACAACGTGGCTTTATGGGGTTCCCCGAGCGGCTGGGATGGGAGGACTTGCTTAAACACTCTGCTCAGTCCCTTAGTTTATTTGTTTACTTATTTCTTCATTTATTTATTTAGGCTTTTTGAGACAGTGTTTCACCTCGTGGCTCTGTCCTGGAACTCGTTTGTAAACCAGGGAGGCTTTGAACTCAGAGATGTGTCTGCCTCTGCCTTCCAAGTGCTAGGATCAAAGGCACGCACCACCACAGGGACCTGCCTGCTTCCACTAATTTCTTTAAACAGGGGCCTGTGAAGAAGCAAGGGCCCAGAGCAAGGAGGGGAGGGAGTGTGGAAGGGCATGTCAAACTGGTGGCACTAGATCCCAGGTGAGCCCTGTACAGAACAGATCCAGGGGTTAATCTCTCAACCGCTGGATCTTCAACAGAAGAACACAGGTAATCCACACCATGCGCCTGGGACTTCCTCCCACGGGGCGGCACGCACGGAAGCGCACATCCTCAGGGCTCGCTGACGTCAGCACGTCAGCACGTCAGCATGTCCCAGGCCTGGCCAAGTCTGTTTCTGTTACCTCTGGCCCTGATCTGCTTCATAAAGTCAGGGTTGAAGCCCAGACAGAGAGGGATTACAGGGCTGCCTCCCAAGCCTCCCGGAACAGCAGGGTCCCTGGCAACACGGGGCTCTGAACTCTTCCTGACACTTCCTCCCAGATGACTGGAGCAGCCGCGCTCATCTAAAAGGCTTTCAGCTGGCCTCGGGACTGTACGATTTGAGGAGAATAAAATCTAGTGGTCATCCTCGGCTGACCGCTGCCAGGGTCATTGTGAAACGCTGTCCTTTTTCCAAGGTGACACCCTGTTGGGGTTCTGATGGAGCCCCCTCCCACCCCAGGTCCAGCCTGCCTTGTGCCTTGTGCATCTGCCGGAAACCTTACATTAACTTATCCAAAGATTCATCAGGACAAAAGGTGGACCCGCTCCTTCTACTATCCAGACCTCTGCAGACAGTTTCTTGACCTCAGTTCAGGATCAGGAGTAAGACAAGAGACAGTGGCTTCTGGGGCGACTGGTATCCCTCTCTCCAAGGTTCCTTTGGAGAGTCATGTGTCCCTCTGTCTGATTGTAGATTATCTCCATCGGGCGTCCTACACAGATGACCCTTCCTCTGTGGACAAGTGTGCTGTCGGTCAAGTGTCCATGTTTGTCTTCCTCTCAGGAACCGCTCTATGTGGAAGCCTCGCTAAAACTTGCAGAAGTGTCCAACAGTCCACGCACATTCTTTTGACCCCCAAAAAATGAGCCTTAGGATGTCGGCATCTATCTTTGTCTTGCTTGTTTTGTTCATTCGTGTTTTTAAACTATTCTCATTACGGCCGGAGAGGTGGCGCAGTGGTTAGGACCATGTAGCGCTCTTCCCGAGGAGGACTCCAATTCCATTCCCAGCATCCATTTCGAGAGGCTCCCAACCACCTGTAACTCCAGTTCTGGGCTGGGGATCCTGCTACTATGGTCCCTGGGTCCTATAGGCAGCTTCCTTCGTGTGCCCATGCCTACACTCATACACAGAATTAAAGATAATACAAAGAAATCCTTATAAGTCGTTCTCATCGGTAGGCACTCGTTACTAAGATGACTATCAGAGAGCTTACAACCACCTGAGCTCATTTTGCCGGCTTACAGCTTCCACTCCGCCATCCACGGAGGGCCAATCACTCCCAGGGGTTATGTCCCTGAAATGGTTTTTTTTTTATCTGGCAAAACCAAGGCCACCGAGCATAGAAGCGCATAAAATCGAGTGTCGGAGAAAACAGAAGCAATGGGTGCTTGATGAAAGCAGCCATAGTTAGGGGGTTCTGCACAGCCGTGTGACCTCCCAGAGAATCACCAAATGGTGGGGCTTCTGCTGCGTCCAGGGCTTCTAGTCCATTCTGGGATAAGGAGCTGGTTCTCTGGACTGCCTTCCAGATGGAGGTAACTGCGTCTGATGTCCTCGTCCTCCTGAAGTGTTCTTTTGTATGAAGCAGTTTTAATCTTGACTATTACAAAAAGGGCAAACCGGGCCGGGCGTTGGTGGCGCATGCCTTTAATCCCAGCACTTGGGAGGCAGAGGCAGGCGGATTTCTGAGTTCGAGGCCAGCCTGGTCTACCGAGTGAGTTCCAGGACAGCCGGAGCTACACAGAGAAACCCTGTCTCGGAAAAACCAAAAAAAAAAAAAAAAAAAAAAAAAAAAAAAGGGCAAACCACAATGCTGGGCCCTGGCACAGAAGCCACGTGGGCAGGGCAAAGGGGCTCTGGCAGATGGAAGGCGTTACTCTGGGAAGAGGACAGACGGACAGGATGGCACCTTGAACTTATGCTAACATTTTTATCCTGTCATAGCACCTTTGTCCAAGAGGCCTAGTCCTTGCCTATTCTGTTACTGCCACGCCCAACAGGATGACTCAAATGCTTAAGGGATACCATGTTATAGTGCAAGTATAAATTGATTATTCTGAATATTAAATGTAGCAGTGAACTAATCTGGTAGCTGTATCTCTTTCCCTTATCCTGTTCCCCAATAATTACACAGAGAACTGAGATTGCTTTAAGACTGTGCCTCGATAGCTGAAACAGTTCAATGATCTGCTTCCACTTTCTATGCCAGCCTGGCTTCCTCCCAGCGCCATCCCATGACACTTGTATGTTACTATTGACCTGGCTCTTTGGCATTCAGGTGTGTTTCCATGATCTCCCTCCGGACCCCGTCCTCGTGGCTCCAATTCCTCCATCTTGCCAGCTAATCAGAATCCCCCTCTCTCCCTCTCTTCTTCCTCCTCCGGTTGGCAGATGTCCCACCCCATTCTCTGTTCTGCCTACCCATTGGGCGATCAGCATTTGTTGACAAGGCAGAGAATGAATAATGGTATACACTCAAGACAGGAGATTCTTCGTATAAGCATTACGGGGCCGTGTCCAGATTGAAATAAGATATTAGGACAGAGAAATCAGCATTTGAGCCACACAAGGGTAAACTTTAGACAGTGTATAAAAACATTATGCCCACATCATTTTTCCACAGTATGTAATCTTGTGATTTGTATTATAATCTCATCTGAGTAAGGTCAGAAACGGCTAGGAGAGCATTCTTTAATTTTCTACAAATAATTTTAACTCGTGCCTTTGATACCCAACCCTTCTCTCTGAAAATAATTCTGCAGCATTCCTAAGTCAGGTATACAGACATGGGCATGTCAGTGATTGGTTTTGGTTCTAGCAGGAAGCCTGTTGACAATCCTGGGGGTCCGCTCATCCCTTGAGATCCTCCCAGAAATAGGAGCCTCCAAATACAGCAGCCCTCTGGGAGCCAGCCTTTCTGCCTCCCTCGCCCACAAAGTAAACGTGGACTGGATTGTGACATGTCTTTGCTGCAGAAACACAGTAAGTGTAACATACAGCAGAAAGGGAAACTAGAATGGGGACTCGCCACGCCTTGGGAGAGAGGGTGTCGGGCAATGGTACATGGTTAATTGAGAGCTACCGCTGTTGAGAGCTACGGCTGTTGCCCATGAATTGGAAAAGGGGGATGCTTATGTAGAGCTCTGGAAACATCTGGAGTAAACAGGCTCTAACTCCCTGAAATCCTTTTAGAAATTGAGATTCACGCTGGAGAAACCAATAGCCTGTTGAAAGAGCTTGTTCACTAAAAGCTAAGGTTACCAGTGGGGTGTCGGGTCCATGACAATTGTTCTGGGTTTGGCTTGGTTTAACCCTTTCTGGAGTGAGTCATGCCTTGAGGCTGTTCCCATGAATGCCCACGCCATGTCCCTGTTTCCACTGTTGCATCCCGAGTGCCCAGATACCAGGAACTGACTATTTCCACTGGAGGGTCTTACATGAATGTTCCTGTTTCGGGTGATCATGAAGGATTCAGGGAGGACCAGTCAGGGCTTGTCTATGCAGCCACCTTCCTGGGTCCCTCCCATCCTTCCTTCGTTTCTCCTCTAGCTTGGGGCTGTCGCTGAACTACAAAGGCAGCCTCTACAGATGGGGTCTCTGGACAAACGCGAGGGAGATCTTCATGTCAGATCTTTGAAGGCACTGCTGAGCGTGCCCACCGGCCTTGTGCCTTCCCCCTCCACCAACTATGCCTGCTAACACCTGCCGTTGGTGACAGCCCTCTGAAGTCACACTATTTGCTGAGCTGGCTTCCCTTCTCCTGACCCGAGTCCCTGAACGAAATAGCCAATGATCAACTTTGCTCCTGAGGTGACCCTACAGGTGACATGTGGCCAGGAGGATCGAGAGCCCGGGCTAGGAGAAGTCTGTTCTCCCTCTGCCCCTGGGCCCAGGCTGCACAGTGGGGAACAACCCCCCGTGAGCGTCCCACAATTTACTGTTTGGGAAGTTGTCTCTGCGCATGCTCTAGAACACAGGCGCTCTGCTCCCGCCTCACACATGGCCGGAGAAAGCCTCTCAGAGACCTGCCCAGGGCGATCAAAACAGGGAACCACCACTTGGGTGAATTGATTGATGCCACGGCGCTCTCGTGTTTGAAATGCCCTCTTCATCAGCGATGATGTAGGCTTTCAGTTAGAAAGGCAGGCTCACATGCCTCCTCCACGGGAAGGGGAGACGTTATCACTGCTAAGATTCTGCTAGATCGCTGGAAATGGCGACATGAAGCATGGTGAGAGGCTTCGGGATCAAGCGGGAGCCCAACGTCAGGCACAATCACGCCTACCGGCCGCCAGGCATCCTGAGGTCTAGCACGTACATATGTGAAGTAAATGCTCCCGGCATGTGTCGTATTTATCTCAGGACCTCAGCACACACGTTCATAGCTCACAGGTCGTGTCCTTAAGAAAATTGTTTCTTTTTTTTTTTTTTTTTTTTTTTTTTTTTTACTGAGGAAGCAGATAGAGGCTGCCCAGTTCCCCTTACCCATAAAGCCCTGCGCCGCTCCTCTTACCCTGCAGCTCTGCCCACCTCCCCTTCCCCCTCCCCCTCCCCCCCAACACCCTCCCCCCCCTCCCGCTGTCGCTCTGCCACACTGCGCCCAGCCCTGATAACTCAGTGGCCCCCCACACCATCCAGACAATCCCCCACCTTGATGGCAGCATGAAGGAGTCCCTGTGTTGCTGAATGCCTTTCAAGCGCCCCCACAGGCACCCCTGCTTGCAGAGTTTTTGAAGCTGAGCTCTACATTTGAAAGGCCCAAGACTGGTCGTCTCTGCCAGACACTGCACACACAGCCCTTTGCAAGAAGCTCGGCTGCGGACCCTGTACAGTTCACTGCTTCCCACATACCTGAGATGTTCTTCTAGCGCCTTTCTCCCGAGATCCCTCCCTGTCACACCACACAGTTGGTGAAAACACCCATTCTCTAGCCTGCAGGCTCCCACAGAGCCCTGGGAGTTTTCTGACGGGCATATGCAGGGCTTCGCACTACAGCTGACTCCCAAAGCTTGGTGAAGACTCACTTCATGAACAAATCCCACAGATAAACCATGATGGAGCAAGTCCACAAACTTTTAACATTTGTAGGGAAAGAGGGCCAAGCTGTCAGGCTCTACAAAGCTCTACCAGCTGGCAAAACCCACAGTTGGGTGTCTATTGATATCAAGCCTGGAACAGAAGACCCAGGGCCCTCCACAAACTGCTGCATATGAAATAATTCTCCTTCTAAGCCGGAAGTCCAAAGCACTACCTCCCAAACGCTACAAAGGCAGGCTTGAGGTTTCCCTCGGATGATAAATGCGCCGTGAGCGTTGTCAGGCAGCATGTTGGCAGAACACAGAGGTTGCCTGGCAGGCAGTCCTGCTCTTGGGCTCTCTGGGGGCTCCTTGCTAGGACCAGGGAGTGCCTGTCACCAGCACCCTAGGAATGGAGTTTTCCACACCAATGTTCTCTGGCTCAAGACTTGGCAAGACAGGTGGTTCAGAAGAGGTGAACTGGATGGTCCCTTAAACTCTGTTTTAAAAAAAAAAAAAAGAAAGAAAGAAATTCTGGCAGATGAGGAGAACTGGACTCAAGTCTGAGATCCCTGTCAGACTCTCGCAGGCACTGTCCTGCTGACAGTTCTGTTTTTATTTTTGTTCAGAAGAAACGCCCAAAGTCTGCTGCGCTTGGACAAGGCTTGCTGGTTGGGCCAGGCCGGCTGAGCCTGGCTTGTTGGTTGACCCCGTCATGAGTGCGCCTCCCATGCATGTGCAGAAGATATGACTTCTCTTCCTCACGATGCCCTTTTTCTCTTCGTGTCTCACGCATGTCCCAAACGTCTGGGACACTTGACACTCATTAGCTAGCTACAATTTCTTTCCAGGTCAATATCACAAAGTGCCCAATATCACAAAGTGGCCCCAAACATTGGTGCGGGAAGGTTGACCCCCAATCCTGTCATCTCCAACAGGAAACCCTTTGTCTGTCTGTCCGCCCATCTACTGGCAGAGGCACCTTTCCCTACAATCATCTCTTTGGGAGATTTCCTCTTCCCTTCACGCTCCCAGCCTCCCTGTTTGTTGCACGGCTCTGAGGATCTTGAAACCCCAGTCTGCACAGGACTAGTCCCTGCAGACACTCCAACGATAGCTATCAGGTAGCTGGCCTTTTGGCTCCAGCCTGTGCTTCCTCACACCATCTTGGCATCCCTACACTAACGTAGAAGCCCAAATCCAAACTGCTTAGGAGGGAAGGCACCTAACTATTGCACACAGCACTCCCTTTTGCCTCTACACCAGGAAACTTCAGCCAGGCTGGCCTGGGTGAGGCTCAGGCTGCGCCCTCTCTTTCCGACCACCTCACCATGCTCCCCAAGCCCCACCTAGCCAACCCATCACTTGAGAAAGCTGCTCTCTTGAGTTCTCGGGGGAGTTCCCCTACCCCTCTGCTTCCTGCTGCTCAAAAATGAGTACCACATACTGTGTTTCTTTTTACTTATTTATTTATTATATGTGATCACATTGTAGCTATCTTCAGACATTCCAGAAGAAGGTGTCAAATCTCACCACAGATGGCTGTGAGCCACCATGTGATTGCTGGGATTTGAACTCAGGACCTCCGGAAAAGCAGTCAGTGCTCTTAACCGCTGAGCCATCTCTGGAGCCCCACATACTGGTTTCTAATCATGGGCCTAACTAACCTGCCATGGCTCTCCATCCCCCTGCTGGGGGGTGGGGAGGACTACTCACTACAGGCAACTCCTTATCAAAACCATTGATACAGATGGCTCGTCCCAGCCTATTCCATTTATTTGTTTCTTTTTCATTTTTCCCTTACAATGATGAGTTTTAGATGTAATGATCCAATTCCGTTATTTTAGGCAACGTCAAGTTTCTTGGGGGAAAATTGGTCATATCTAAATATGTCATGCATTCCTCATTGTATGAGATAGGCAGGAGGTGCCATATCAATATTTCTGGAAGGATAATATATTCAGCATGGAAAACTATATTATTTCTAATTGCTGGTACCATTATTCGAAGGCAGGTAGTTTGAATAACTTCTATAAAGTGGCTAAGCAAGGAATATGGAAGGTTCTAAGGGAAAAACAAACCAAGAAGTCCCACAGCTCTAGGCAAAATAAAGAAGCTAGCACTTGCATGCAGACAAATACTGGTTGTAGAACACAAGGCTGAAGCCAATTAAGAGAGAAGCTACCTTTTCAGAAGTTTGGATTGTTTCAGTAAAGCTTAAGGAAACTATCATAATTAATAAGCACATGGTAAAATGCATTAAGAACTCAAATTTAAAAAAAATGTTTAAAAATGTGCATTTCTACAAGCATCACTCTTGTTAGGGGAGAACTTGTTGATCTTGCGTTCATGTCTACATTCCAAGTAGCTCTCTACAAAAGCCCTGTGGTCTCCGTATCAGGAGGAAGAAAAAAAAAAAGGCCAGGACAATAAACCACCTTTGTCCCATAACTGCTAGTATGTCTGGAGGGAGAAGGAAGGGGACATTAGATCAGGGTTGTGGAGCAGAAGTCCCTGGATCATCCAGTGTCCTCTAAGCCACATAATTTCTAAACCCAATGGCTGTTAGGTCTGCTTAAAATGTAGAGGACGATGAGTCTTGCCAAGAGAAGCCATAAAACAATGATGTTCCTGAGCAGGAAGAAGGCGGTGTCAGTGTCAGGAGGTGGGATGGGCATGCCACACTCACCTTCCGGTCTCTGGCACAGCCTGGGAAGAATGGCCCAAAGGGTAAAGGCAGTAGTACTACCTTAGAGTCACACCTCTGTCTCTGGTTAGATGAGCCTAGAGAGGAGGTGACCTTGGTTCTTACTAACATGATTACAAGTTTAAACAGGTGATATGCGATGGTTGCCAATGTGATGAGACCTAGGATCACTTAGGAGACAGGCCTCTGGGCACACCTACGTAGGATTCTTTCTGTAGGTTAACTGAGGCTGGAAGGTCTGCCCACTGTGGGCGGCACCAATCCCTAGGCTAGGATCCTAGATCGCATAAAACAGGAAAAAAATGAGCTGTATACAAGCGGTCATCACTGTGACGGCACTTTTAAATGCTATAGAATCACCTGGGAAGACACTCTCCTTGTGGGACTGTCTAGATCAGGTTGGGACAGCCACGTCTGTGGGAGATTGTCTTAATTATGTTAACCAATGAGGGAAGACCCAGACTAAACATGGGTGGTACCATTTCTTGGCTTGGGGTTCTGAATCATGAAAGAAGAGAGAAAGCGTTCATCCTTTCTGCTCCTGACTTTGGGTATGACTAGACTCCTCACATCACTGCCTTGACTTCTCCACAGTGATGGACTGTGACCCGGAATCACAAGCAGAAGGGACTCTTCCCCTCCCCACAGTAGCTTTTTGCCAGGGTTCTGATCACAGCAACAGAAGTAAAGCTAGGACAGTTGTCATCTTCTAGACTTCAAATGCCATGGGCCCTGCTGCCGTGACTTCTTCCCCCCTGATGGTTGTCTTGTGAGCCAAAATTAAGCGCTTCTCTGGTACGTTGCTTTTGTCCAATATGTTAACCACAGTGATGAGAAAGTAACCTAGCCCTGTTTCCTTGTGGTTGTGGTTGTGGTTGTTTGGTGTTTTGTAATGTTTCGCGCTTGTTCAGTACTGTGTATTTTGAAGGAAGCCTGGAAGCTGGGTTAGTTCTGTGCACGTAGGAGAGGTAAGCATATGTAAGCATCTGGAACCCAGGAAGGCTATTTCATTCGTCCATCTCCACAGCGTATTGTTGTGGATAGCCCTGGGCTTATATTTTGATGCTAATTCCACTCCTCAGAGGGGCTGCAGATGAGGAGTTGTGAACCTTCTCCCCACCTTAACTTTTCAAATAAAGGCTTGAGCCAATGATTGGGGAGGAGGAAGTGGGAGGAGCTGAGAGTCTAGGGGAGGAGCCATGATCCGGATCTGAAGGAGAAGCTGCAGAGAGAGAGAAGCTCGTGGCCTGGAGAAACCGCAAGTTATATGGGATAATATAGATGGGAATAGAGTAGTGTAGAGGGAGATCTGCCCAATCTAGGCTTCTAGCTTGTTTTGTTAACGGTTTGAGTTGAGATTTCTTTTACCGAAGGAATTGGGTTGGAAACAAAGTAGCAATAGTGTATAACATGAGCCTGTTGGGAAGATGGTTTGCTTTGGAGCCCTCAGGTCCACAGTGAGGTGGACCTATTGCTTCAGGCTCCTGCTGAGGCGCTGGATGGCGCTATGGAAGCAGGGTACACGCCCCCTCCCCCCACCTCCCATCCCCCACCCCCACCCCCCTCCACCCCCGGAGTCAAGAAGCTAAGAAGCAAACAGAGAAGAAGGAAGAGCTGTGGTCTCCAGGTCCCCATAGAGAACATGGCCTTAAATACCTAAGGACCCCTCCTAGCCCAACCTCCTAAAGACCTCTCTCTATCCTGTTTCCCATGTAGCTAGGCCCTGGGGCACTAGCCTTCAGCACATAGGCCTGTGGGAGGTTTTCAAGATCTAATCTATCACGGTAGAGCTTCCTCTTGACGCAGAGTGGATACAGAAACACGGCTATCAGCTCCTCTCATCTGTACGGGACCTAAGGAGTCTTCCAACGAGGGAGAGAAGGGAAGGGAAATGCTGAGGGACTTCCGTGTGATGCCCCCCTCACCCTGAGTCCTGGCAAGTCTTTTGAGAGTGCACTGTGCCTCAGGTACCATCTGCTGCACAGTCAGGGTAACAGTGTAGACCAATGGAAGGGAGCACCTGGACCTGAGATATTTGCTACAAGATAACAAATAAAACATGAAAGTTCCTGTTAAATGTAACTTTCATATAGTAAAGGATTACAACATAACCCATGCGTCCTAAAGATGGAAGAGAATAAAAATGGTGCCAAGCCTAACATGTAAAGTCTACAGGATGTCTTATCGTAGATCACAGGAGGTTCACTCAGGTTGCTTGAATCGTCTGCACTTTTTGTCTTTGCTTTCCTTTTTTCTTTTTGGTAAGGCCTAGCTAAGTACCCCCAAGCTGCCCTCATCCTCCTGCCTTGGGATGCTGGGATTCAGGAGTATGTCACCATGCCCAGCTTTAATTTATATTTCTAAAATGTATTTCATTGGTAGTGGTGAAGAAAGAGTTCCTGGGACAACGTTTGGAAACATTAGATCAGTGAAGCTGATGGCTGTTGCTTCTGTGAGTTCTTGGCGGTGTGGTGAGCCCTGTCAAGGCTAGGTAGCCTTGGGTGTGGAGGTTCAGTCAAGAGGGTGGAATTGAGTCGGGTGTGGAGGGTGCTATGACACATATATCAACCGCCTTCCAAAATACAGTGGAGTTGGAGCTTGCAGATACATGAGGCAGGACACTATGGACCTGAAGGTCTGTAACCGGGGCCCAAGGAACGACAGACAGACCCAGGTAGGCAGCACGAGGTTCCCAAGCTTAGGAAGCAATCCACATTTTGTACACAATGTAAGATGTGAGGAAATGTTCTTCCCATTCCTGAGCTACAGCCCCACCCCATGCCTCACTTGCAAATCCAATAAAATATAAGAACCCACCTATATCACAATTCACAAATATGTTAAAGGCTCTATCCTAAAGCCAAAGTATGGGTCCTATGGAGAACACAAGGACTCATTTGTTTTCAGTAAATTAGTTCATAATGTTTTTTTTTACCACGTTCCCACATTCTTAGGATTGTAAATGTCTAACTGTCTGTTTGAAATTCGCATATAGGAACACAATGAAGTAAAAAAAAAAAATCAAATCCCAGAATCTCTCTTTGTATGGGCAGAAGCCTTGACATGGTGTTAACCCAAACCAGACCCATCTGGACAGTGACTGCAGGCGGACAAACAACAGTGCAATGTTTGACAGACAAAAGCCAATAAGGAAGGTAGACAGACCTCTGCAATTTCCTGGGCCAGTGAGTCGTCACTGTGTCGCCTGACTGCAGCATCAGCTCTCTGCCCAGTCTGTGTCCCCACACGCCTGGCATTGCACAGCCGAGGACAAATCAAAGATCGAGGCTCATTGTGCTTACTGGCAAACGACCCTGGCACCAGAAAACTGAATGAATCACACTATCCATGCGCTCCAATTCGAAAAAGGATACTGAGAGCTTAAAGCCTGTTTGCGATTGTGTCTCTCTTTGTCTGCTCTGACAAAGGAATCAGCTACATGCAGAAGTGGATACAACCGACCCACCGCCAAGAGAAGATTCCCTGCGTTTCCTGCCAGGCCAGCGCCCTGTGCTCAGCATTTCAAACCACAGCCTGTCTGTCAATCAGGGTCTGTCATGAGCCGTGTGGTTCCTAGCAGCAAAACCAACACCACCACAAACTGCCTGCCTGGGGTTTCACCACAGTGCATGGCAGGCATGATACTTTTTTTTTTCTCCGAATCAGGCATTATTAGGAAGGTTTTGAAATCTCCATCTCAAACAGAATGGTTTCATTTGATACCATAGTATAGGAAAAGAGGTCTGGAGGGCTGATGATAAATTCCGTCATGACTAATGGGTAAGGATATGCTTGGGAATCTATCCTGGAAAACACCCAGAGGTCTTTGCTTTCCTCAACTCTGATATTCAGCCCATCCCTCTCTGTCCCCTTGCCTGCTACAGTCCACAGGTACGAGGCACGGCCCTGTGGGAGTGCCTGACCCCGATCGTAGCTTGAGACCACTTGAGGCAGCACCTCGATGTCATCCCACCTGAAACCCTGAGCTGTTGTTCCCACAGAAGAACAAATGCTACATAAGGAAACTTGGGCAGAAGAATAGGAACCAGGAACGCCGAGCCTAGGGGCGCCCTGTCCTTCTCCGCTTCACGGGGGCATCCTCCTCTCAGTAAAGTAGAGCTTCTGCACGAAAGGGCATCCAGGCTTGTAAATACATCTGCAGTTTAGAGGTGACACCTTCAGCCATCACAGATGGGCCTTCTGGGGAGACCCATGCTGGGAAAACATCTATTGGCTTAGTGAAGCACCCACCCCTGAGTGGAGCACCATAATGGAAGGGTAGAGGTTCTCCCATTAAGGCCACAGGCTGGCAGCAAGGAGAGTAGCAGGCTAGGAACAGCACTCCTCTGAAGGGGCAAGTGGGCATCCAGTCAGAGACAGCCCCACATAGACCCACGACATCCCCAGGAGGACCTCAGAAAACACTGGATCCCTAGGCAGGGTCAGATGGTGGGTTTCTAGACAGGCAGCAAGGCATAGGCGAGACCGTGGGTGTATGATGTCTTTCTCACATAGTTATGAGGAAATCATAGCATGAGTCAATGCACCAACTGCTAGTCTACGCAGAGAAACGCAGGATGAATCAAAGGTCGTGCCCATCCGACCCAATCTACCTCGAAGCAGCTTGGGGCTTAGGAAGATCTCTCAACTGGTGCTTACTGACAAGGCCTGGGTGGTGTGAGTCCCATCCAGGACGGCTGGTTACAGGGTGAAATTACAGGGTGCAGTGAGGGGCTTCTCACTGGGGCACTGGGAAGAAAGTCAAAATTAAAGTCTTTCAATTCAAACATAAGTAAACATGTATGTAGAAAATGAAAGAAAAGAAAATCTCTCAGTCAGGTTTGATTTTAGATTAGAGTTGAAATACCACAGCTGAGAAACAGAACGAGCCCACGTGTTCACCACACAATGGAATTTTATTCAGTCACAAAGAGAAATTAAGCAATAGGATTTTTACAGGAAATACATGGAACTATATATATTAAGATAAATAAGGGGTGTGTGTGTGTGTGTGTGTATGTGTGTGTGTGTCTGTGTGTTTGTCCGTGTCTGTGTCTGTGTGTGAAAGTCATGGGGAAGAATGGAGGTAGAGGTAAGGCAGGAAGATCTAGGATCATGGAATACATGTGACATGAAAGCAGAAGGCGACATATTTGTGGGGGGAGGAGATCAAGCCAGAATTCAAACTTCACGATTGCTGGAGATGGGGGGTGAACACTTCTACATCTTCCTAAGTGACCAGGAAAGAGACTTCAATCCTGCTCTCTTGAGCAGTCATAGATTCATGTCTAGTTGACATGTATTTCATTCAGATCAGACTCTCGAGAAAAGGCTAATCTTGCCATGTCTTTGTTTCCAGGTTTAAAATGCACCAGGATGCACATAAAAGGAGACCGGCTGAGTGACACGCTTGACACAAGTCTGAGAGCCGCGTGGATCTTTCTATCCTACCGTTTATAGAGCTTCAATCACCTGAAACGGAGCTCCCTGTCCAACGACGGCGGAGCGGCCTGCAGACACCATAGACTCAGAGCTCCCAAACCTCCCATAGGTCCCAGCAGAGGCCTCTCCCTCCACATTCCTCTGCCACCAAGTCCCATCACGTCTACCTAAGCATGTCTTATTCTTTTAAGAATATAAAACTCAGATGCCCAACGTCACTCCCATTGGCTATCCCTCCCAACCCCAGGCCTCATCCCATATGGTCACCTGACGCACAGACCCATCACATGGGACCCACGCTCCACCTGCCACCCCGTGGAGATGCTCCCACATCCCGCCAGCATCCTTGGGCTCCAGGGTACCACAGTCTCCTTAACCCACTCAGGCGTCTGCTCCAACTGTTGGTTGCTGAACTGATGACTCTCCTTGTCTTGTCCTCACACAAGGCAGGGCAGGCTACCCCTCTGCATGCACCCCAAGAAGCATGTGACTCCATAGTACCTGTCACACATTGGGGTGTCAGGGGCGGGGGGGGGCTGAATGATGGAGGATGGGCAAGCAGAGGTCCCCACATTCCCAGGTACTGGGACACATTTTCTAGCCTGTGTTTAACAGTCTGCTAAGCAACACAGAGAGCCACCTTTATGCCTTCTATCTTATGCCTTATCTCCTTCATGTGTAAATTAGTCATTAAACTTGGCAGAGAACTTATTTAGTTTTTTTTTATTTTACGTATATGGATGTTTTTCCTGAATATATGTCTATCAACACTTTGGAGCAGCATTTAATAACCTTACAATATTGAAAGGTGTTAACAACCGACAAGCAGAGAAAATAAATTTAACAGAGGCTAGTCATAATTTACTTATTTATCACAAGGCTTTATTTTGTCTGGTGCCTTTTATGGATATGTAATCTCTTTTTTTTTAATTTTTGGAAACAGAGTTTTTTCACACAGTTCCTCCCAGATCTTCCCCAACTCCCCACCCACACAGATCTACACCTTTTCTTTCTCTCTCATTTAGAATACAGACAGACATCTAAAACACAATAATGAAATAACATTAAAAACAAATGGATACAGGATGAGACAAACCAGCGGAAGAAAAAAGAGGCAAAGAAGAAGCACAAGACACAAATATAAGCACAGAGGCATATGTTTGCACATCCAGATATCCCACAGAAACATAACACCAGACAGTATCACATCTATGCAAAAGACCTGTAAACAAAAAGAAAGAAAAATCATAAAAGTAATTCCCAGACACGTCACTATGAGACAAGGAATCTCCACAAATATCACCGAGTTAGTTTTGTGTTGGCTATTTATGGTTTGGCACAGGGCTGCCCTTAAGTGTGGTTTGTGTATCGAGTGACGCTCCATTGGAAAAACGCTAATTTTCCCTTTGCAAACAGTTGGAGATAGCTTCTGGGTTAGGGATGGGGTTCATGTCCTCCTCCTCTCTGAGCTGAGGCCCATCTGGCTAAGACCCATGTAGACACTTTGTACGCTGCCACAGTCTCTGTGAGTTCATGTCGGTGCTGGTCCTACTGTGTTAGGAAGGCCTTCTTTCCTTGAGGTCCTCCACCCCCTCTGGCTCTTACAGTCTTCCTTCTCCTCTTCTGCAGGGTTCCCTGAGCCCCAACAGGAGGGATTTGACAGAGACATCCCATTTAAGATGGAGTGTTCCAAGGTCTCTCACTCTCTGCACATTGTCCTGTTGTGAGTCTCAGTACTTATTTACATCTCCCACCAGAGGGAGCTCCTCTGATGATGGATGAGCAAGACACTGCTCTGTGCACCAGAAAGTGCGCCAGAAAGTCATGAGGAGCCATTTTGTTGCCATGTTCTTTTAGCTGAGTAGCAGTATTTAGATTTCCCCTAGGTTCCTGACCTATCTAGTATTGGGTTCTTGGCCACCTGAGCAGTGCCAGGCATGGGTTCCATCTCGTGGAGTGATCCTTAAATCCAGTCAGACAGTGGGTGGTTACGCCCACATTTCTGCCACTAATTTTGACAGCATACCTTGCAGCTAGGTGACCATTGTAGATTGAAGGCTTTGTAGGTGGGTTGGGTTTTGCCTCCTCCACTGGTAGCACAGAGTACCTTCCAGGACCATGAACACTAATCAGCAGGAGCAAAAACTCTAGTTAGGGACCAGCTTAGCTTCTCTGAGTTCAATGAGTTATGAGTGTTTTCTTCACAGTCAGTTTGTGGAGAACGACCAAGCTATTCATAATTTAGAATCAATATGTTTTAATATTCCATTCGGCTCAACTCAAATTAATTGCGTTGTCAATATTTTAATCTCAGAGATCATTCCAAGATGCCGATAAAGCTATTTATTAAGTGCTAGGCAACTTAAACCAAATATTGATCACATGTAGCTTGATGTGTCTATTCTAGTTCTTAATGGTTGAAAAGCAGCCAAGGCTATGTGGCTCTTTCTCAGAGCAGAGTCTCTTGAAGCCTCAAGCTTATAAAGATATTGATAGAAAGTGTTTCCGTACAGAATGGAATCTTGCATGTAGCTTTGGGGTGGGGGCAGAATTACTTTCGTGTTAGAGAGAGAATACATAATTCAAAACTATGCATATTAGATTGTCGCCCAGGAAACAAATCCCAGGCCTGCCCTGACTCCTAAAGCTGTCGCCCAACTTTCAGGAAGTCTATTGAATTATGGCTTTTTGCAATAAAGCCAGCCAGACCCCAAATGATTTTAACACAGATGAAAGGGGAGTATCTGGCCTCATCAGGCAAGGCTGTCGTGAGAAGATCAGAAGGGCTCCCTGTCCTGCTGATTCTGCAGAACTGGGTTAATTGGGAACCCACCATCTCCAGGGAGGCCAGGAGTGACATTCTTTTGATTAGTTCTCCTTCTGTTCAGAGTCTGCATTCCTCCCCCACCATAAGCCCCACAGGGAGAGGCCGGGTCTTTATGGGTGAGGAACAGAGCCAATGATCTAAAATAAAGTTGAGTAAATACATGGGAGCCTTGGAAAATATTTTTAAAAGAATCTAGTGTTTCAGGCACGGAGAGGTACCCCATTCAGTTCTGGTCCTTTCTTTCCCTCCCTGGGACTCTCACACATATAGGGCACCCTCACTGGGGTGGAAGAAAGAACTGCAGTCACCCAGCCTTCCCTCTCACTGCAGGCTTGAGGCTGTGGTCTGTCTGCTCAGAAGCGGGTGAAATGGAAATTTCTACAAACAATTTTCCATTGCAGAAGCCACATACACAGATAAGCACTTGTGTGTGTGTGTGTGTGTGTGTGTGTGAACGTGTGAACGTGCATGTGCACAATCAAAGCATTCCTGCCATGCTTATTCAAGTTTTGTTTCAGAAAAATGCAATCAGGTCCCAGTGTCTCCCCTGTTCAGGGCTACCTTTAGCATGGTGCAGAAGCCTTATGTCCAGGAAGAGCAGGCCTAGCAGAAAACCTAGCAGCAGGAACTGCTCAGTCAACATGCACCAAAAGGAGTCAGTAGGTGCTGAGCAGATTAAAATACTAACTCACAAATCTCTCCTCTTCCTCAGAGGCATGCATCTTGAATGGACAGAAGGCATGTAGTGACGGGGACTCAGAACTGAGCTGGGAAGCAGACATCTGCTCAGCGCAGTTCTATAGAAGAGTAGGGGCTTCTACTTGTTTTCTGTTCCCAACAACAAAAAGAAGGACACCAACTAGCAGCAACTAATTGCGACTCCTAAACTTCAGAGTCTTGCTAGAAGCCTGACCTGGATTCCCGGACTAATGACTCAAATCATGTTGAATTAGCCTCAGATAGCAACGCTCTCACAATGGATTTCCCCTGAACACCTCCTGTCAGCCCGTTCCTTCCTCCCTTCGTTTTTTTGCCCCTTCAGAGCAAAACTGAAAGTCATTATCTTGACAACAGAGAAAGAAGAAGAAGAAAAAAATCACCTCAACGGTGAAACATTTGATATTTTAATTACTGCTAATTGCGATGAGGCAGAAGAAGAGAAGGTGCCATTCTTTAAGTGGGGAGGACAAAGTTTAAAAGGTGCCAACGTGTTTAACGCGCCAATTGTATTTTGACAGTTTAAAGATTTCCATCAGTTGGCCGAAGCAGCTGAGTGCCTGGGTTTTCCTGCTCCCCTGTCATCAGAGGTGGTGACCTTGTTCTGTGGAGGAGGAGTCTCGAAACCACAGCTGCATAGGATGGACTCACAAAGCCCCGACTTGACATCCATCCGATGGGTCTGAGTCTTGTTTCCGAAGCCGGTCAAATCTCCAACTGAACTCCTCACTCCTGATTTTAAGTGCGAATGATTGAAAACTGTGTGTAGACCAGCACATCCTGACTCCTACAGGACAATACTGCCACATTAGAATTGGTTATCAGTTTTCAGTGTAAAGTCCTGGAGGTTTGGGTCTCTCCGTACTTGAAGAAAACTCACGGTTCTGCTGTGTCAGTGCTTAAAACCTGTAGGAAGTTACTTCATCTCCTAGAGGCCACTTAAATGCCTCCTTCAGGGGCAATGGAGAAACCACAGGAAGCATTATGCGGAAAGAGCCTGGCACCCGTCAGGTGTTTATAAAATAAACCACAGATGCCTTCACTTAAAATAGATTTTTTTCATTAAAATATGATTTGTGGTATTCATTCAGTTTTCAGATGTCTCTTCCGAAGAGAACCACACAATTTGAATTGGGGGGTGGGGAAGAGAAAGCAAAACCAACTATTTGCAACAACAACAACAAAAAAAAACGTTCTCATCTCAAAACACCAGAGAGCGGAGAAAGTTCAAAGAGCTGTTGAGTGGGATAGCCAGGGTTGGAGAGGGTTTTAGTTGGAGCGAAAACTGTAAATGTAATTTACGTAAATCATGAATGCAAAGATTAGGGACACCTTTCGCTCATGCATCTATCCATGTTTATCTCAACATGGCCTCTCGTTCAAGCTTCCCCTAACAGCATGTGCTTACAGGTGGCAACCTGGCCCAGACCCTCTGGCAAACACATCTGCCCGCAAAAGCAGTTGATACCACCCATTATTTTGTGGAAGTTTGGTAGCGGCTTCAGGATAGTCTAGTGAGTTTCTTATAGACTTTTTAAGAAGCAATGTAAAGAACTAGAGAACCCGCTCAGCGGTTGAGAGCACCTGCGGCTCTTCCAGGGGACCCAGGGTTAGATCCCCAGCACTCAACTTTAACCCCAGGGATCCGATGCCCTCTTCTGGTCTCTTTGGACATTGCACACAGGCGGTGCACGAGACTTAACGTTCAGGCAATAAGCCTACACACAAAATAACAAAGTAATTCTTAAAGCAACCTCGTTCGTCGTCACCAGTGCAACTTTTGGAGCACAGTTGCATACAGCGACAGGATATCTTTTCCGTAATGAGAGAGGCAAATCATCCCCCTGTGTTCTCACCCCCTTTCTGCACAGGGAGGACTCTGATTGGTCCTAAAGCGCTGATGGGCGTGGCATGCAACAAACCTGATCTGCTGTTGCCAAGTGAGGCCTCTTTGTGGCTCAAGGGAAAGAGGCTTCTAATTGCACAGGAAGGGGCGGGGCCCTGGAGGCCTGTCTTTAGCCATCACTGGGGCAAGTGGGCCTCAAGCTGTGTGGTCCCCGTGCCCCAGTTTAGATCAACTGAACCGGGCCAGCTGCACTGCGGTTCGTTGACATTTGAAGCAGGAAAAGCTAATGCCGGGTGTTTCAGGACATGTCCCTTATATTTAGTCTCCAAGAACTTCTACTGGGCTCCTAGGACCATCTGAGTGACCATGAAGGACAGAGAAGAAACGCATCCTGCCCGGAGTGTGGATCGAGGTCCTCCCTCTTAGATCTAAGAGTAAAAGAGACTCTTCTCAGAGGCCTGAGGGACCATGGGGACCCACTAGTCTTTGTTCTGGAAATCCTACGAAGGTTGGTCTTCAGGAGTGGGACCAGACGCCCTGTCTGTCCTACAACCACCACCTCCGGAGGCCTGAGTTTCGTCCATGCCAAGTTTGCATGTAGCAGCCACCAGTTTTTGGTCCTGTTATCTCTTTACCGTGTGATCTCTCTGTCTCTCTATCTCTGTGTCTCTGTCTCTTTGTGCATGTGTGTATGTGTGTGCATATGTATACATGCAAACCCACCCACAAAAACATTCACCAGTGTAGACACAGTGGAGGCCAGAGGCTAACATCAGGATGCCTTCCCCAAACGTTCTCCACTTCCGTGTTTAAAGACAAATTCCCTTGCTCAACCTGGAATTCACCATTTTGGCTAGACCGCCCGGTCACCACAGTCCTGCCCCACATTAAATGGATGCTAAGGTCCCTCGAGCTTGTGTAGTAAGCACCAGACCCAGCTCCCTGGCCCCTTGACGCCATTCTTACTGGTACATCCCCTTAAAAATTAATGATTATAAGAAAAACGCTAGGGCTGGAGAGATGGCTCAGAGGTTAAGAGCACTGACTGCTCTTCCAAAGGTGCTGAGTTCAAATCCCAGCAACCACATGGTGGCTCACAACCATCCATAATGAGATCTGACTCCCTTTTCTGGAGTGACTGAACACAGCTACATTGTACTCATATAAATATAATAAATAAAAGAAAAATGCTTATTATTCTCAAAAGTCCCCAAATCTTACAGTCATAACTGATTAAAAGAAATAAAGTCACTGTTAACCAGCTCCTGAGGGACCGGCCTTGGGCGGTTTCTCATTCCCTGCTAGCCCAGGGCTACCAAGCGAGCGTTATTGGTCCTCACCACACTGGCTTTTGAAAATCAACTTCTCTTAATCTTCTTCACAGGCTTTGCTTCCTGATTCACAGATTGATAAAATATCCTCTATTCTTTACCAACCTAGATTTCTAGGTCCTGGGTACCTCACTTCCCAACAAAAGTTTGGCCCCCTGCACCCCATCCCATCTTTTTGTTTGTTTGTTTAAGTTCTTTTTTTTTCTTTTTCTTTTTTTTTAATCTTTTTTTTCTATATTTTTTGGTTACATTCCAAAGGCTTTCCCCTTTCCCAGATCCCCCCACCATAGTCCCATAAGTCCTCTCCCCCCCAACTATTCCCTAATCATCCCCCACACACACACCATTTCTCTGTTCTGGATCTACAAAACTGGATCCAATCTTTTCAGGCCCAGGGTTCTCTCCTTTCTTCTTCTTGTGAATCCCATCCCATCTTTTAAGATTAACTGGAAATCCCAATCCTTCATCCGCTCAGACACGGAGGAATCCTCTCAGCTCCCTCTGGTGGATTCCCACTATGGCTCCCCCATGGAGCCGTTTGAGTCCATAGACCTGAGTCCCCTCTTGGACGAGCCCCTTGCAGAAGAGGGATGATCCAAATTATTGATGAGGGGGTCAAGTTGCATCTGGAGTGGCCAGGCTGGCCTAGAAGACACCTCCATGGCCGGCCCTGAGCCAGCGCGGCATCAAAAGCACATGCTGTTCTTCAAGAGCATGTGTGTATCCATGTGTGCTCATGGGCGCATGTTCACATGTGTGCAGGTACACTGCATGGAAGTGCACATGGAGGCCAGAGAACTGCTTTGCACACACGCCATTCCTCAGATGCTAGCTAACTTTTTTTTTTTAAGATATATAGGGATAATTTCAATTAGGAAATAATTTTTTTATTTATTTCCATTTAAAATGTTATCCCCTCTGCAAACCCCTTATCCCATTTCCCCTCACCCTGCTTCTATGAGGGTGCTCCCCCACCCACCTACCCACTCCCCTCCCCTTTTTTTAAGATAGTGTTCTCTCATTGGCCCAGAGATTTTCAAGTAAGCCAAGCTGGCCAGCTAGTGAGCTCAAAGATCCTTTATCTCCACCTTCTTAGGGTTGGGCTTACAAGTACACATCACCATGCCCGCCCCAACATTTTTATATGGCTGCTGGAGCTGGAACTGAAACCTTCAGGCTTGCAAGGCAACTACTTCATCAACTAAACTACCTCCCCAGCCTTCTGCAATTTATTGAACCAGATGTGGTGTGGAATATAAACAGAAAAATGAGTAAGTTTCTTGTTGACAAATATCCCAAAGCACAGGGTGGGGGTGGGGTGGGGGGGATCATTCCTTAGTAAACCTAAGAAGAAATTCACATGATTTGTCTGCAGGACAAAGCCCGTGAGGGAGGGGGGAGGTGCCAATTAAAGGTACACTGAGTACTCGCTTCCCCCTAGACAGAATGGCTGTTACCAAAATGACACCAAATGTTGGGTAGGATAGGGGGATTTTTATGCACTGTTGGTGGTGGGTGTAAACTATTGCACCCACTGTGAAAAATCAGAACAGGGCTTCCTCAAAAAAAATTAAAAACTAGAGCCACCATGTGGCTCAGCCGGGCATATACCCAAAGGACTCCAAGTCAACACGCCACAGGATTCTTGATTTCAATTCTTTGCTGCCCAATCGCTAGGGAGTTAAGCCAGAAGAATGGGTTATACACAAGATGGCATTTTATCTGTACCTGCGTGTGCATTTGCTATCAGATTCTGGCTTCTCCGATTTTGTGGAAATCATTTTCTCACTAAAATGACCTCCTTGCCCCGCTCTCTGGCCCTGCCCATACTTGCTGGCATTACTTACTCCATCCTTCTCGCGTGCCTCAGAGCGGCCCTTCCTCCCACTCCCACTCGCCAAGGTGGCCCCGTTTGGTTGCTTCACTTAAGACACAAGCCAACAATTGAAACAAAACAAGAGAAAGGACCTACAGGAAGTGCCAATGGGAAGCCAGGAGACCTCAGTGAATTGAAAGCACGGGAGCTCAAGCAAGCCGCCCCGCCCTTGCTAGCAGCAGCAGTGGCATCTACACTTCCGATGAATCTCTCGGAAACTGGCCTTACAGTGCGAGCAACTGTCATCATTGTTAAACCCGAATGGAAAACGATCGTCTTCCAGGGTGTATTAGCTGCCACGTGGGCAAACAAGTGAGAGGAGAGAGCCAAGCTGCTGGCCTGGCTCGACCTCCTAGCCTGACAGAGGAGGGAACCCTGGGGCAAAGGCACCCTTCCTTCACCCACACTTGTGATTGTTTGCGGAAGTGGATTTAGTTTCCTCTATTCCTTTATAAAGGCTGTGTTGGTGACTTTTCTTGCTTTTGTGGGAGGAGCCAGTTGGTGGGAGGAGCCTGGCTGGTGGGAGGAGCCTGTTTGTGGGAGGAGCCTGGTTCTCAGGCCCCAGCCCAGCCTCCAGCTCTGCCTTTCCTGACCTCTGCAGCCTCGCCATCCCTCCAGACATCATCACCTAACTGAGGTGGGGCAGGTCTCATATGTAAGGGGCTGTTCCAGGTTCTCCAGGCTGGACTATTGGAGATGTGATTGTGACAGCTAGCTGTGCTCTTCGTGTCTTCTGGTCATCTTTCTTCTGCAGAACTGACTGCCGAGGTGGGAGGAGCTAGGCACTGCCTGTGCTGTCCATTCGTGGCTTCAGGCTGTGCAGCTGTGTGCCAGTCGCCACGGGCACGATTCCTTACGCGGCCCTAACCTGTTAACCCCTCAGCACACCTCAGCAAGTGCGTCCAGTCGCTGATTTCCAATCATGGATCGCATCCGTCCTCTCTCTCTCTTTAGCCACAGAACCTCCAGCTGACTTTCTGTCACTCTCTCCACAGTTTTGGGTTTCGCTCCCAGGGTGTTAAGCAACAAAATTTCAAGTTATCTTTGAAGAAACCTGAGACAATGTCTCTGTGTATTGTGTGGTGCTCAGTGTCCTTGCCAAATGGTGATCGCAGACTGATCCACCAGGCCAGGGGACTGCAGAGTCCAAATGTAAACTTTATTCAAAGTCCCCTGAGGTCCCCGTGTGGGGAGGGACTATGCTGTCCCTTGGATAAAGGAAAGGGAGGCTCTGGGGGCCTGGTGACCCAGGGTACCCGCCAGGAGTCAAGGGAACTGTCTCTTCTCTCTACATCCATGTATCCATACATGGCCCAAGACACCAACCAGCTTCTAGCTCAATATCCAGGTGACACACATACTTTTTAAGATTCCATTTGGCCAGTAAGTCTTGGAACATAGAGGGCCTGTGTGCCTGGCAACTCTGATGGCCAACCAGAGCCAGCTAATTCCGCAGAGGGTCCTATACTGTGTCTGTCTGCACATTGTAGGCAGAACGCTTTATCCTACGTGCATGAGGCAAGGTGGCCCAACATGGGACAACAAGCCAGATGTCCATTAGCCCAAAGTCTACACGGGGCCCAAGGTTCTGACGCTATCTGGTAGACATCAGGCAGGGCTACACCGCCTGCCGATAGCCGGCATCCTCGGTTTGCTTTCCACAAAATCAATATGATCCATATAATCAAATGATATTAGGGCTGGGGCTGTTCTTTGTCTTTGCGTTTGGCTCAGATCCTCCCCCAAATGTTCTGGAGGAGGTTAGGAGGGTGTCATTATCTGAGCTACTCCCCAGAATTGGGGGAGGGACTGTCCCAGTCCAAAAGCCTTCCTGGGTATCCTGACCCTGTACCCTGTGGCCACACTGTAGGGAAGGGCACCGCTGCCCTTGTTCTTGGGCAGAAGGTCACCAGCCGCTCTGGCTGGGGGCCTGGAGACCTGAGCCCCTTGAGGCAGTGCCCACCCGGAAGGATGGCCTGATCAGACAAGAGCACCCAGGAGGAGGAAGAGAGATTCCAGAGGGCAGAGTGGGGCAGATAGAGAAGAAGAAAGGCAGGGCAGCATCGAGCTTAGCGGAGACAGAGACAGGCGGGCTTCCATCAGCGAGGACTACTTGATGGCCCCACAAGACAACTTTCAATGGCAAAAAAAAAAAAAAAAAAAAAAAAAAAAAAAAAAAAAAACAGCCCCTCGGCTGCTCAGTATGGTTAGAAGTAAATCCTGGGAGAGTCAAGTCAGCCCATCCTGAGCTACTTCATACGGCTCAGCCTGACTCAGGCCTTCCCCACAGCTGGTCACACTGCCCCGTCACAGCAGCCGTGGCCGCCTCTCTATTAGGGGAAGTGTCCATCTTGTCACACTGCCGCCACATCCGCTCCGTCCCCACTTGGCCCCTGTGAGGGGCTGGCTGCATTTCTGTGGCTATTGTTACTCTTACGGCTGCTGAGGTTCCTGGACCGGAGAGCCCTGCAGGTCATCCGAGGACCCAGAGGCCACTCCCTGCTCAGGCGTAGCCCTATCCAGAAGTCATCCTGATTTGTATTTACTGCATGTGCATGCATGTGAGTGTGTTTAAATGCCCATCTGTGTGCATGCATATATGTATAGATATGTGTAGTCTGTGTATGTGTGTTTGTATATACAAGTGCCCGTGTACATGTATATGTGTGTCATGTTTGTATGTGCAAGTGCCCATCTGTATATATGTATGTATTATGTGTGTATGTGTATATGTATGCACATTTGTTTATACAAGTGCCTGTGTGTGTACATGCAAGTACATGTGTGTATATGTGTGTCATGTTTGTGTGTGCAAGTGCACATCTGTGTACATATATGTATATATATGTATGCATGTTTGTGTGTAAAAGTGCCCATGTGTGTGCATGCAAATACATGTATATATGTGTGTGTGTCATGTTTGTGTGTACAAATGCCCATCTGTGTACATGTATGTATATATGTGTGTATATGTATGTATGTTTGTGTGTACAAGTGCCCATGTGTGTGCATGCAAATACATGTATATATGTGTATGTCATGTTTGTGTATACAAATGCCCATCTGTGTACATGTATGTATATATGTGTGTATATGTATGTATGTTTGTGTGTACAAGTGCCCGTGTGTGTGCATGCAAGTACATGTATGTATATGTGTCATGCTTGTGCACATACAAGTGCACATCTGTGTACATGTGTATATGTGTGTGTGTCATGTTTGTGTATACAAGTGCCCATGTCTGTATATGCATGTGTGTATATGTATACATATTTATGCTTTCATATACAGGTACCTGTGTGTGTGTGTGTGTATGTGTGTGTGTGTGTATGTGTGTGTGTGTTTGTGTGTGCATACTCATACACACCAGAAAACAACCTCAGCTGTCGTTCCTCGGGTACCATCCACTTTGATTTTTTTTTTGAGACCGTGTCTCTTGTTAGCCTGAAACTCTGGCAGGATTTCAAGTGTGTAGCACCACACCCAGCTTCCTCTTACTGGGTTCTGAGTGACCAGACTCGTGTCCTCGTGCTTGGGAGGCAAACACTTCACGGACTAAGCCTTTTACACAGAAGTCGCTTAAATAACATACCTTAAGCACCCTCTTAGCACGGCTAGTCAGCACTGTCCCTGCCCCTCCTGTGGTACTCCAACCTGTCTGAGTTGACATTCGTCCTCCGCAGCATTTCCGTGAGCACCGGAAGTGAGGAATGGGGTCTCCATGGCAGCCCGTGGATGCTCGGCCACCCTGCCCTGCAGGCTTAGCTTGACTACACTGTTTCCATTTCTGGGCACTCTGACATTTTTATTACTTTGCAATTACCTTTAAGTCAGTGCCAGCTTGGGTACAGGTTGCCGTCCAGGTGGGTGTGCCGTCACCGGCACCGGCCCAGGTGAGAACCAAGATGCTACCCTTTGATCGGTCCTCAGAACCAGTGCTTCAGCGGAGTTTGGAGGAGGCAGTGGTCTGGGGGATCCGAGACCACGGGCACTTCTTTCCCAAGGGGCTCAACTCTTCCAAAGCCTGAGGGTGACACAAATGCCACATAGGAAAACTAGGGGCTGGAGAAATAAAGCCCAACAAGGAAGAGCAAGACTTGACCCTCCTGAGGTATCTCATCTGCATATCAATCTGCATATCAATCTGCATATCAATCTGCATATCGCATCTGCATATCACATCTGCATATCTCATCTGCATATCCCATCTGCAGCCCAGACACTACTGCTGGCGCAACCAATATCAAGTGGCCGCTTAGTTTTTATTCCGCACCTCTTCCTTTTACTGATTGTTTTTCTTTCTAGGCTTTCAAACATTCCTTCCCTCGAGGTCCCACATTTGATATTGGTTCTATGTTTAAACTCTTTTGCCCATGTCTTTTCTTGGGCGATGTACACAAACACCAGCTGTCAGACTGTATTTCCATGTAAGGAGAGGGAGGGACGTGGGTGTCTCCCTCATGGTGCACGACATTAACTGGAGAGACCTCAGATTCCTCCGAGGGACCCACCTGTTCTGTGCACCTTACGTGCGCCTCGTGTTTAAGAGCGGTGCTGTACCCACAACTCATGGAAAAATGAGAGGTTAAAGATTTGGCAAACATACCGGCCGCCCTCTGCCCACGAGCTGGGCTGTATCTGCGCCCACTGTAATTGCAGGGCTCCGGCAACATCAGAGAGCAATTCTGTTCTCTTCCCACAATTTACAACCTCCCTCAAGCCCTTTGGGAGAATAACATTTCACTTTAAAATCATACCACGCCATTTGTCATTTCCTATAGTCATCGAGAAGCCCACACTCACGGAATGCCTCTTGGCCAGAATGAAATTAAGCCAGGAAATGGTGAATATAAACTGGGGTTTTCTAAGAGGCTTTTTTTAACCTTTGTTATTCTTTATGCCAGACAGTTTGTTTTCTTTTTGACATCCTATTTTTCCAGTTTTTTTAATTGAGATGTAACTCATATCCCATGACGTCCACCCCTTGATACGTGCAATCTGACAGTTCTCAGTAAATCTGCAAGATGGTGCAACTACCATTGTCCAATTCTAGACACTTCCATCATCACCAAAGAAATGCAGACCCATTTATGGATTTCCCCTTCCCTTCCTCCAGTAACTGTGGTGTCTGGGGCCGTGGTTTAGCTGGGGCAGTGTCCCTGGAAGAGCATTTTGGCATCTCTGGAGGTGGGAAATGAACCCTAACTTTAGGTCTTCCTTCCCACAGAGAGCTTGGACGGCCCCTGGGACCTTTCTTTCCTCCTCTATGAACCAGGGAAAAGCACAGTTCAGGTGGGGTATGAGGGTGACATGGGGACTCGGAGCCTAGCACTCAGAGGACACTGGCACAATTTAACAAGTAAAACTCAGACCTGTTCTCAGAAGGAGGGCAAAGGAAGGGCAGGAGGGCAGGGAAGGGCAGGAGGGCAGGGAGGGGGGAGAGGAGGGCAAAGGGAGGGCAGGGGATGGCAGGGGAAAGCAGAGGAGGGCAGGGGAGGGCAGGGGAGGAGAAGGGCAGGAGGGCAGGGAGGGCAGGAGAAGGCAGGGGAGGGGAGGGGAGGGCAGGGGAAAGCAGAGGAGAGCAGGGGAGGGGAGGAGGGGAGGAGGGCAGGAGGGCAGGGAGGGCAGGAGAAGGCAGGGGAGGGCAGGGGAGGGCAGGGAGAGGGTGGGAGAGGACAGAGGGACAACAGAGGGAGGGAGAGGGAGGGCAAAGAGAGGGGAAGGGAGGGCAGGGGATAGCAGGGGATAGCAGAGGGAGGGCAGGAGGGCAGGGGAGAGCAAGGGTGGGCAGAGGTAGTGGGTTCCTTGTTTGCAGGGCATCCACATGTCCTGCCAAGGTGCCCAAACACCCAATTGTCCGTGTAGCTCCTGTCCCGTACCAAACCCTCTTGGAGCCCCAGAGGGAGCCATCAAGGGACAGGGAAGCCACATCCCGCTCCAAACTTGTTCAGTGAGTCTGGAATTTCTGCAACACTTTGAGCAGTTACGCCAAGAAGAACCTCACCCAGGAAGGTGGGGAGACCAGCAGGGATGGAAAAGACCTGGAGCGTGCGTGCGTGCGTGGACCCAGGAGACGCGGCCCTGCGCTCTCTGCTCTGGGAGCCAGCCAGTATGTGTCCTGCCATCTGAGTACATGTCAGCCAAGGAGCAGCACCCGGCCTTTATGTAAGCTCCTGCCTCCAGGTCCCTGCCCTGCTCGAGCTCCCTCACTTCCTTCAAATGATGAACAGCCAAGTGGAAAGGTTAGCCAAGTTAACCCTTTCTTCCCCGAGTCGCTTTTGGCTGTGGTGCTCCATCACCACGACGCCAACCCTGAGACACAAGGCATGCTTGCCTCCTGAAGGAGCTGAATGCGGGCTTTGAATAGTAAGTCCTAAAACACACACCAAGGAGGCCCCCCTCTGAGTCCTGACACAGCTGGTGAAAGCCAGGGGCTGGGAAACCACCAACCAAAAGACCCCTTGCTGACGTTTCTCTACTGAGAATTTCTACAGTCAACTGAGTCCCATCGCAGGCCTGGGATCGAGCCATGCTCCTGGCATGAAGCCAGCCTGAGACTGATGGGCCGATCCTCCCCCTGATGTCAGAAGTCACTCACCAAGGTTGAGTGACATGGGCTCTCTTACCCCCCTCCCCTGCTGGATCCTCTACTTCCCCCCCCCCCCGAGTCCCTGCTCCCTGCTCCCTCAGATGCACTTGGGCATCAAGAGGAAACCAAGTCCTGCTGACCCCAGGCTGGCTGCATCCCTTTCCATCTTCACCGGCCTTCCCTTGGTGGGCGGCACCGGCGGGGCTCACACCTGCAGTTCCCTGCACTAGCGGTCCTGGCCCTTTCCTCTCCTTGGTCAGGTCTCATTGTCCCAGCCTTCTCCCCTCACAGGACACTGTCACAAAGCGTTTGCTTCCCACCGAGGGACTGGGGAGGTTTGGGGATTGTGTAAGCAAGGAGAACCATTGTGGCTTTCAATCCCGGAACACTTCTGGGGGCAGCATTAGATGCTTCTGTGGGGGTCATAAAACCCAAGGCTCTAAGTAGATAGATGAGGACCAGACAGCACACCGGGCCACTTAAGGCAGGAGGTCCTGAGAGGCTGCAGTATGGAGTGGCATTTAAGTACAGTCATGGGGCTGCACCTGCTGTCATCTCTGCCGTCCCCTCCCCTGCCTGTGCTCCCTGAGACAATAATGGTCCACTATGACACACCCACTACCGAGTACTAATGGGGAGGAGATAGGTTAACACTCTTTTTTTTTTTTCCAAACCTGCTGTTCTGTAAACCCCTAGCAGAAGGCTCCTTCCAGGACTTTCAGTGACTGGCATGGAGAGAAAGCCTGTCTGGGGTTTATTCTTTGCTGTCCAGGGTTCCTAAAATCAAGACCAGCTCTTGCTCTGTTCAGAGTGCCTTCCCTGGGTTCCTGACAGGACCATGTGACCGCCAGCTAACCTCTGAGCCTCCACAACCATGCGTCTCTGCTTTGAAGTCTCAGATTCCTCCGCAGACAGGAAGAACCCTCCTGGCAGTTAAAACGGACCTGTAGCTTCCCACCCCGGAACAAGACAGGTTTAATTAAAAGAATACTTTTGAAAACTCCCGGAAACTCTTCTTCCTCCTGCCAAACTCTCTCTGCTGTCTAACTAATGTGACCTTGAATGAGTCACTTTGCCACCTACCTTCCCTACAAGGGTGTCACTGGAATCATGAGTTAATATGCAAAAGTACTTTGTGCTTTAAATAGCGCCTTTCAACAGAGGAACTCAAAGAATCATAATCACCACAGCAGCACGCTGGCTTCCACGAGACACTCCGCAGCAGCTGCCATGTTCCTCCGACTTTTACCGAGAAGCTGACGACATGGTGATGGGGTGAAGATAGAGATCCCCTCCATCCCAATCTCTATCCTCACCTCCATCCCAATCTCTATCCTCACCTCCATCTCCATCTTCATCCTCACCTCCATCCCCATCTCCATCCTCACCTCCATCCTCATCTCTATCCTCACCTCCATCCCCATCTCTATCCTCACCTCCATCCCCATCTCCGTCCTCACCTCCATCCGCACCTCTATCCTTACCTCCATCTCCATCTTCATCCTCACCTCCATCCCAATCTTCATCCTCACCTCCATCCCCATCTTCATCCTCACCTCCATCCCCATCTCTATCCTCACCTCCATCCCCATCTTCGTCCTCACCTCCATCCCCATCTTTATCTTTACCTCCATCCCCATCTCTATCCTCACCTCCATCCCCATCTTCGTTCTCACCTCCATCCCCATCTTCGTCCTCACCTCCATCCCCATCTTCGTCCTCACCTGCATCCTCATCTCTGTTCTCACCTTCCTTTCCAAAGGTAGCATCTCCATGCTACCACCAACCTCCCAAAGGTAGCAATCACCATGTTTGAGCTGGTTGCGTTATCTTAGGCTTTAAATGGTAGAAGCACAAGAAGGCCTAAGTCTTGAACATTTTGCAGAAATCTCCTCTCTCTGCATCCCAGAGCATATCTATCTTTTCCGAAAACATAACTTGCTTATTCTTTTCCTTGCCAGCCATTTTCTTCTTTACCATGTTAGAGAACGCAGCTGTCCACGTGAGAAGAGCAGTTGACCACGGCTGCGCCCACTGAAGGTGCTGGCTGCCTCTGAATAAATCTCGTAAGTCATCCACACAGCAAGAGATTGATGCGGGGAGACGCTGGGAGGTTCACGGTCTCACACATGCTGTCCCAGCATAGAGACGTGTACGACAAATGATATGGAATTGCCTCTGCCAATCAGCAAAATGAAGTTAATACTTCACAGTTTGGTGCGTACTTTTTAGTAAGGTATACACAAAAGAAAGCGCCAACCTACTAACAGCATGCCCTATGCATTAGGAAATACACATTAACATTAGAAACTACACAAAGATAGCATTAAAATACCTGTTGGTTCAAATATTCATACGTTCTCTTTGCTCCCCCATGGGATTCCCTAACACCACTCTGGGGTGAGAGTACCCATTTGAAACACCCCTTTAAAACTCATCTTGGCAAGCATCTGTCCTCACTCTCCTGCCATGTGATTCACGCTATCATTGCATACATAGAGTCCCATACAATCTTGAGTCATATGGAAAGCCACATTTGCCTGGTTGGAATCTCTTGCATGATACCCTGCAGATGGTAGGTGCTAGTCGAGCCCTTGAATCTGTGGACTCTGAATAGCTGCTCCTCGGATTGACGTTTAGGCATTCTCGGTTTGGGGTTGTCGGCACTGCCAAGTCTAGTTTAAATTTGTTTCCAGCTCACTAGTGAAAATCAGCACGTTGACGTGAAGAGAGCCCGGAGCAGAGAGGAGTCCCTCCAGAGACGCCTTCGCCCCATCCTCTCCTCTCATACCCAAGTACATGAGCCCACCACTCACAGCACGGGGATGGACTCTTCGTTGGCCTGGGCTGGTCCTCCTGCCTTCAGCCTTCCCTATTGACTTCAGTCCATCATGAAGTGTATAGTATAGGCAACACTTCCAGTCTCCCAGTGTACAAACCCTGACTGACTGGGGGCAGAGGGCATGCCCTGGGGTGGGGCTACCCTCTACCTGCACATTCAACTGGTAAAGCGGTGTGATGTTGGCACTTTAATACCTTCAGGGCCCACAACAGCCCTGACTGTAGACAAGCTGGTGGCAGGGCACTCCCCCCTTGAAGACAGCAACATTCTTGCCTGAGGAAATATGAAGCCAGAGGATAAATGTACCACCTGGCCCCAGAGGCTGCCACCTCAGTGCCAACACCTTGCTGGTCCGACGGAAAGGGCAGCCCGGTGGGTGCATTATCTATACCATGAATAGGATGTAAGTTGCACCGCAAGCATTGTGAGTTATCAACCCAGATTGGTGAGGGGCACTGCTGCTCCTCCTCGGGACTCCCCAGTGCCTTCGACTACTTTGCGAATAGCAACTATTGGGAGAAAAAAAGTGTGCAATTACCATTTTACTGGTACACTTACAAAAGTGAGCTTGGGTTAAATGGCAGCGGTCCCTTTCCTTCTGTAATTACACGTCCTCAATAACTTGATGCAAACAAAATCCTCCTGCATTTGTCCTTCCCAACGAGCGAACCTTGAGGAAGAACGTTATATGTGTGTGTGTGTATGTGTGTGTGTGTGTATACACACACACATATATATACACATATATAACAACCTTAACATATATATATATATATATATATATATATATGTTAAGATTGTCACAATCAATCAAACAGACAAAGGCAGGTAATTCAGAGTCAGATGACAACCTTGATCTCTTTATTTTCATCCCTCCTGCGGAGGCAAGAGTTCCTTTAAATGAGCCACTTAACGTACCCACTAGAATCCCTCCGTGGTTCTGTAATTACAACCACTGAGGAGTCTTTGCATAGACCGAAGAGACGCGGGGCATTCATATTTAAATCCAGCTGCCTTGCAGCGGCTCCCGCAAGCCAGCACTTAAACTCTCCAAGTGAGTTAAAGTGAGCAGCCGAGAGGATCTGCGCATGCTCACTTTTAGAGACCCGGCCCCCAGGCCGCCTCCTCCTCCTCCTCCTCCTCCTCCTCCTCCTCCTCCTCCTCCTCCTCCTCCTCCTCCTCCTCCTTCTCTTCCTCCTCCTCCTCTTTGCCGAGTCTGAGGCAGGTGAGCGCTTCACCACAGTGATGTTGCCTGAATGTGGTCAGCGTTTACTGAGGGCGAAAATAACTGCAGCCGATCCTAAGTCAAACTTGTAAACAGAATATAGCAGGGACTGACCGAGGGACCCGACTGACTGTGTGCACAGACGCTCTGTCAGCAGACTGGAGGCAACAACCGGATGAGCAGGCCTTTTATGCCCTTTCAGGAAGTTTTGTTTCTATCATCAATATTCACTGTTCTCTAGCCATCATCTGACACCTAAACACATACATGTAAAATACTTAAAAGAACCCCCCCCCTTTCACCTATAGTCAATGTATGGCCGACTCTCCATTATCTACGAGAACCTAACTGACATACGAGTGAATTTCTTTCTGGAGAATTTTGATACTTCGACAGTTTGATACTGAGAGAGTTGGCTGTACACTGACTACCTATTCATGAGGCTGAGCCTGTCGCTGAGGGGCTGCAGGAGTGATAAAAGTGAACTGGGGCTGGACAGGCTCACCGTGTCAGGAGGCAGCCCCGGGAAGCCGGACAGGACCGGTGGCCAGCAGAGACTCAGCAGGGAAGGAAACTGCTTCCCCCAAGACAGGAGACGGCTTGTCTGCAGGAACTATCAGTGAACATTCTGGGAAGAAGCTGAGCCTTCCACGGAACCTTCTGCAAGGCTGATCGAAAGACTAGACCCTCAGTGATCGTGCAGAATTTGGAGTGTCCCAAGTCCAGGGCCAGATTGTCCTGGGTCATCTTTAGCTCTCTAAGTAGTCACTGATTGGCGTCTTCTGGACCCGACCACACGGCTTTGTGACCAATAGGTAAATCCTTTGGGATGTCTATGCGGTGCACAAGCTTTTCCTGTGTAGCCCTGGCTATCCTAGAACTTGATCTATAGACCACGCATGGCCTTGAACTCACAGAGATCTGCCTATCTCTGCCTCCCGACTGCTGGGACTAAAAGCGTGCGCCATCACCCAGCAGAACACTGTTTTTCTAACCACCCAGAAAGCTATGCACATTGTCAGATCATATCTGAGATGTCTTAAAAACTCCATGAAACTGCTACCTCACTAGATCATAAACATAAGTCTATTTTCCAGGGCTGTGGGCATTTATATTTGCCTCCAGAATAAACTTGTATACTTTCAAGGTGAGAGCTGACTTCTCCTCCCTCTGCCCATGGACAAATCAAAGGGCCTGGGTCCCTCACGCTGGCTTATAAATTTACAAACACATAACTCTTGCACACACATCTGAAACTAGGAAGAGCAAGCAAAAGGTGTCCACAGATCTGGTATCTGGTAAAGCCTGCTTCCCCATACAGTCTGGAAACGTGCATTACCAGAAACCTAGAATTTTAGCTTCCTTTACGTAAGTGTTCATTTAAAAATTCCAGCTATCTGGGAACCAGAGACCAGAATAAAATGTTCATTGTGTCCTCATTTGAAACCAGCAAGCTCGTTTCGATCGTTGAAAATTGCCTTCAGTTCTGACTTTTGATGTTCAATTACAATTTAAGGAGAATAAAAGAAATCTTTTAAGAGGAACTATTATATCATTCCTGCAAAATTATATAGGGTGAGGACTCATAAACTTCAGTATAAAGAAATGGCATAAAACTTAGTAAAATGAAACCCCAGTCCCACTCGTGGGTGGGTGTAGCTTGCCTGGGTTGGGTACAACATAGCTCAGTTGAAAAAATAATTAACCCTGGAGCACGCTTTATGATGGATTTGTATATTCTCAGTGGGTCGCATGTCTAAGTGACTGCGACGTATGTATGTGCACCTGTGTGCATGTGTGTATCTTTCTTCTTTCTCAGCTGCTTGCCGCCTCTTCTTTCCTTTCTTTTCCTTTCTTTTCTTTCTTTTTCCTTTCTTTTTTATTTCTTTTTGTTTTGTTTTGTTTTGTTTTGTTTTGTTTTGAGACAGGGTCTTTCACTGAGCCTAGAGCTCTCTAGCCAGTAAACCTGTCTGTCTTTACCATCCCAACCATGGGGTTATTGACCTGCCCTTCTCTATGCAGCTTTTACATGAGTGCTAGAGATTGGCTCTCCGGTCTCTTGACTCACTGAGCCATCTCCAGCCTCCACCCTATATTCCGCACTCAGCTATGCAAGCACCAGCTTTCCTACATAGTCACATCGGCACTTACTTAGGAGTTGTTAGTATAATTCCGGACCTAACTGCAGCAGCATTTGTGTGGGTCACACGACGGGCTGTGCACTGCAAACTATATACGGTATAGGTACAGCATCTTTCTGAGCCAGCAACATATTAGAAGTGGCTTTATCCGCCCAGTATGGGTCATAAAGGGTCCAGAGACCTCTAGACACAAAAGTGGGCGTGCGAATTCCATATGCACTGTGAAACTGATAACATATTTGTATAATTAAAAACATATCACATGAGGGGATCTATCAGAAATGGGAGAGGAGAAATGATGTCATAATATGTTTTTTCTATAATTGATCCCCAAAAGGGCTTAGGTTGAGGTTCTAATGGCAGTAAACTTCTAAACAAGGGTTCCTGGAGAGACCTCAATTAGTCATTCTCTAACACAAGGAACAAAGGGCCACCCCTGGTCACTAAGGGAAGCTGGAAAGCAGAAACCCTTCCAGCAGAGGAATCTTCCACTGGCTTCCTTCTTGTGCTCCGGGGGGGGGGGGGGAGCCATTTAACCTGGAAAAATGAATCAGAACTCACCCTGCCAATGTGTCTACCCAACTCTGCTCAGTCCAAGAGCTGCGCTACTCTTTCAAACCTAGAGCTTGCTTGTGGGATGTTATTTATGATATGTTCAGCCTCCCAGGGAGATGATGGAAGCTCCCCGAACCTACAGAATGGAAGAAATGAGCACTAAATCACAGTGTCCACCTCGTAGATTCCTATGGTACACCAATCTGCCAACATCTGCTAATTCTGCGTCTGTGATTTATTATACTCTCCTTGGTGTATCTAATTAAGAGATTGTAAAGTTGACTGGTGACCAGGTCTGGGGCCTCCAGACAGCCATTAATTAATTACGCAGAAATTCTTCTATGCAACAAATGCTGTCCCATGGCAGCTGCCTGAGATACTTCAGGGAAGGCAGAGGGCTGTGTCTGGCTTTGGAGAGTGAGGCTGGGGGGAGCTGGTCCCGTGGGATGCTTTTCAACCTGTGTGACAGCCTCAGATCATTGGTGAGGCTCGTAGGATCCACAGAAAATGTGCCCTGTGAGCTGGGCCACTATAGTGGTGCCCACCTTTAATCACCTGGCAGTGGCAGGTGGATCTCTTGGGAGTTTGCAGCCAGACTAATGTGTTCCAATCAGCCAGGGCTAGGTAGAGAGACCCTGTCTCAAAACAGCCACAAAATGTGCTCTTTGTGCCTTGAGGGCTCAGAGCTGCCAGTGCCTATGACTTGAACAGACCCGATAAGTGCAGGCAGTTTGTATCCTAGCATCAGAGAGAGGAAGCACTACAGAACCCCCAGCACAGCCATGGCTGTCCACCCATCCCTGTCTGCGAGGCACAGCGTCTTCAGAGTTTGCATTATCTGAACAAGCTGATCATTAAAGAGGTATAGATTCTCCACCCCCCAAGGGGCTGAGCTGCTGTTAAAGACTTCTGCAAACTCGCCCAGGCAAGAAGGCAGGAAGGGGACTCTGAGGCAGAGCTGGACACTCCCTGCAGGCACCTGCCCGCCCCTCCCCCTCACCACTTCTCAATGCTTCAGCCTGGAAAAAAAAAAAAAACCATTTTAGTTCGCTAGCTAAAGATGGGAACCCCATGAGAAGTCCCAAAGAGTGGGCCAGCCCAGCTCTGAGCTGTCTGTGGAACGGAGCAAACCAGCAGAGGAAGAAGGAAGACCACAGTGAAATGCAAATGAGAATAAAGCAGAGAAGGAAGAGCAGGAGAGGGACAGGATGAGGAGAGGCTGCCCTCCTCCTGCCCTCCTGATGCCCTCCCTTCCTCCTCCCTTCTCCCTCCTCCCTCCTTCTCCTCCCTCCTCCTTCCTTTCTGCTGTACTCCTCCTGCCCTCCCTCCCACTCCTGCTGTCCTCCTCCTCCCTCCTCCTCCCTCCTCTTCCCTCCTCCTCCCTCCTTCTCCTCCCTCTCTCTTCTTCCTCCCTCCTCCTTCCTTCCTGCTGCCCTCCTCCTGCCCTCCTCCAAACCACCTCTCCTCCTCCCTCCTCTTCCTTCCTTCCTACTGCCCTCCTCCAGGCTACCTCTCCTCCTCCTTCCTCCTCCTGCCCTCCTCCCTCCTCCTCCTCCTTCCTGCTGCCCTCCTCCCACCCCGCCCCACCCTGTGTCCTCCTCACTCTGGGAAGGAAACCCTCCACAGGGAAATCTGTCCAGTCTGTTGAAGAGGCTGTGGTTCCTTCTATAAACTCCCTGTCTTGTTTTACAGGCTTAACAAATGCTGCGTCTACTTCCAAATGATCTCCCAACTACATTCAAATAGAAAACAGTAGTCAGGGTCCCCAGACTTTGGATCGGATGAACCCTAAGACAGATACAGATCCTGGTTCATATATGTAAATGTAGTATCCATGGCCAACACCAGGGTTCACTGGGTCATCCCCCCCCCAAAAAAAAACAATTTCTTACAGAGTAAATTTCTTACTCTGTCAAAACAATCAAATCCCCATGGATGCAACCAGATAAGCTAGAAGCAGCGGAGGGTGCCTGGGCCACCATCCAGACAAAGTTAAGGGCCTGCGAGCGGGAAGCTGGAATCGAGATGCTTGGCTGTGTGTGCAGGGCTAGCTGCGATGTGCCGGGCACCATCAAGGCGGGACCAGAACAGTTCTTTCCACTAGCACAGCGCCTGTGATTAGGCTGACCCCAGTGGCTGTAGATTGCTGGAATAGCTTCTGATATACGAGCAACATTTGTATCACAGGGGCGTCCTCTGACATTGTTAGAAGTCGCAGCACTGAAGTAAGCAGAAATGTCTGGCCTGGCCGAGTGTGGACAAGCGATCCAGCAGGAAGAAGTGCAGCCTGTTAGCAGGGAAGGATGGGGAAGGTGCAGGCAACTGCAGGGCCAGACTGCGACCTGGGGAACAGTGTGAGCACGATCAAGCACAAACGAGCTCCCGCAAATGCACACCAAACACCTCCCTCCGAAGCCAGCCAGTCCGCGGGCTGTAAGCCACTGAGTCTGTCCGCTGTCCCGATTATGGGTTTATTTCTGACAGCGGTTGGTGAGACAGTTTTCCTGATTTTGAAAAACACCTTTCTCTGACATTGGTAGTTATCGAAGATTAAAAACAACACAAAACAAAAGCAAAAACAAACAACAACAATAAAAAAAAAACCAAAGTTAAATCTGAGCCATACAATTGTGAATTACTGTATTCCTTTGAACACAAACAAATCAACCTGAACCTAACTCATGCTTCTGCTTCCCTGGGTTGCCTGGTTACATGCCATCATGTTCGGTCTAAGCTTACTTTTAGGTCGCACAGGTCAAGTCTTGGGGACCTTTCAGAAAACATACACAATAGCAATTACCAAGACACTTCTCTTTCCTGCCAGCAGAGCCGTTGATTAAATGTCCGGGTAAGGGGGATGGGCTCACATGCAAAGCAGATCATCTGTGCTCCACCCCATTCATGAAAAAAAAGAACTGAAGGCATGTGCTTTTTGTGCGCACTAGTCTCAAGAGAGTGTGCAGGGGAGGGCGTACAGGGCAGGGCGCAGAACCCCTCGGGGTCATTTTTGGTTACATTGTTAGAGATAGTCATTCAATGATAGTAACTTTGTAACAAAGATCTTAAAGACCAGAAACTCTCTACCTCCTATTCTTGAGACTGTATCTCTTCTGAGCCCAAAGCTCATGGTTTCAGCTGGACTGACTGGACAGGAAGACCCTGAGACGCTCTTGTCCCTACTTCCCCAGTGCTGGAGTTGCAGGCACATACCGTGACACCCATCTTTATTTACGTGGGTGTAGGAGATGGAAACTCAGGTCCTCAGGCTTGTATACCACTCACTGGACCTCCTGAGCCATCCCTGGCTCAGGCTATATGGTTTTATGAATCAATATTACTCTTTGATTGAATATTTTATTTACATTTCAAATGTTTTCCCCTTTCCAGGTCTTCCCTTCAGAAAGCCTCTATCTCATACTCCCTCCCCCTGCCTCTATGAGGGTGCTCCCCTACCCGCCCATTCCTGTCTTCCCTCCCTAGCATTCCCCTAAACTGGGGCATCCAATACCATTAGGTCCAAGGGCCTCTTCTCCCACTGATGTCCAAAAAGGCCACTCTCTGCCACATGTGTGGCCAGATCCATGGGTCCCTCCACGTGTACTCTTTGGTTGGTGGTCCAGTCCCCAGGAGCTCTGGGGGGGTCCGGCCAGTTGACACTATTTTTACCAGGCACTGGGAGAACCTCTCAGGAGGCAGCCATGTCAGGCTCCTGTCAGCAAGCATTTCCTGGCATCCACAATAGCATCCATGTTTGGTGACAGTATATAGGATGGATTCCCAGGTGGGGCAGTCTCTGGATGGCCTTTCCTTCTGTCTCTGCTCCACATTTTGTCTCCATATTTCCTTCTGTGAGTATTTTGTTCCCCCTACTAAGAAGCACTGAAGCATCCACACTTTGGTCTTCCTTTTTCTTGGGCTTCATATGGTCTGTGAATTGAATCTTGGGTATTCCAAACTTTTGGGCTAATATCCACTTATCAGTGAGTACATACTGTGTGTGTTCTTTTGTGACTGAGGTACCTCACTCAGGATGATATTTTCAAGTTCCATCCGTTTGCCTAAGAATTTCATGAAGTCACTGTTTATAATAGCTGAGTAGTATTCCATTGTATAAATATACCATCTTTTCTGTATCCATTCCTCTGTTGAAGGACATCTGGGTTGTTTCCAGCTTCTAACTATTATAAATATGGCTGCTATGAACATAGCAGAGCATGTGTCCTTATTACATGTTGGAGCATCTTCTGGGTACATGCCCAGGAGTAGTATAGCTGGGTCCTCAGGTAGTACTATGTCCAGTTTTCTGAGGACTTGCCAGACTGATTTCCAGAGTGGTTGTACCAGCTTGCAATCCCACCAGCAGTGGAGGAGTGTTCCTCTTTCTCCACATCCTCTCCAGCACCTACTGTCACCTGAGTTTTTTATCTTAGCCATTCTGACTGGTGTGAGGTGGAATCTCAGGGCTGTTTTAATTTGCATTTCCCTGGTTATCTAAGGATGTTGTACATTTCTTTAGGTGCTTCTCAGCCATTCCAGTTTCCTTACTTGACAATTCTCTGTTTAGCTCTATTCCCCAGTTTTAATAGGGTTATTTGGCTCTCTGGATTCTAACTTCTTGAGTTCTTTGTATATATTGGATATTAGCCCTCTGTCAGATATAGGGTTGGTAAGTATCTTTTTCCAGTCTGTTGTGGTTGTCATTTTGTCCTATTGACATTGACCTTTGCCTTATGGAAACTTTGTAATTTTATGAGGTCCCATTTGTCAATTCTTGATCTTAGAGTATAAGCTATTGGTGTTCTGTTCAGGAAATTTTCCCCTGTGCTCATGTGCTTGAGGTTCTTCCCCAGTTTCTTTTCTATTAGTTTCAGTATATCTGGTTTTATGTGGGGTCCTTGATCCACTTGGACTTGAGCTTTGTACAGGGAGATAAGAATGGATCAATTTGCATTCTTCTACATTTTGATCGCCAGTTGAACCAGCATTATTATGTTGAAAAGGCTTTTTTTCCCCACTGAATGGTTTTAGCTCCTTTGTCAAAGACCAAAGATGTGTGGGTTCATTCCTGGGTCTTTAGTTCTATTCCACTGATCTACCTGCCTGTCACTGTATCAACACCAAGCAGTTTTTATCACTATTGCTCAGCAGTACTGCTTGAGGTCCGAGATACTGATTCCCCCAGAAGTTCTTTTTTGTTGAGAATAGTTTTAGCTATCCTGGGTTTTTTGTTATTCCAGATGAATTTGAGACTTGCTCTTTCTAACTCTATGAAAAATTGAGTTGGGATTTTGATGGAGATTGCATTGAATCTGAGGATCAGTTTGGCAAGATGGCCATTTTTACTATATTAATCCTGCCAATCCATGAGCATGGGAGATCTTTCCATCTTCTGAGGCCTTCTTCTGTGGCTATTGTGGAAGGTGTCATTTCCCTAATTTCTTTCTCAGCCCATTTATCCTTTGAATATAGGAAGGCTACTGATTTGTTTGAGTTAATTTTATAACTGGCCACCTTGCTGAAGTTATCAGCTGTAGGAGTTCTCTGGTGGAATTTTTGGGGTCACTTAAGTTTACTATCATATCATCTGCAAATCTGATATTTTGACTTCTTCCTTTCCAATTTGTATCCCTTTGACCTCCTTTTGTTGTCTAATTGCTCGAGCTAGAACTTCCAGTACTATATTGAATAGATATGGAGAGAGAGGGTAGCTTTGTCTACTCAATGATTTTAATGGGATTGCTTCAAGTTTCTCCATTTAATTTGATGTTGGCTACTGGTTTGTTCTGTATTGCTTTTACTATGTTTAGGTATGGGCCTTGAATTCCTGCTCTTTCCAAGACTTTTAACATGAAGGAATGTTGAATTTTGTCAAATGATTTTTCAGCGTCTAATGAAATGATCTTTGAGTTTGTTTATGTAGTGGTTACCTTGATGGATTTCTGTTTATTGAACTATCCCTGCATCCCTGGAATGAAGCCTACTTGATCATGGTGAATGGTCATTTTGATGTGTTCTTGGATTTGGTTTGCAAGAACTTTATTGAGTATTTTTGCATCAATATTCATAAGAGAAATTGGTCTGAAGTCCTCTTTCTTTGTTGGGTCTTTGTGTAGTTTTGGTATCAGCATAACAGTGGCTTCATAGAACAAATTTGGTAGTGTTACTTCTGTTTCTATTTATGGAATAATTTCAAGAGTATTGGTATTAGGTCTTCTTTGAAGGTCTGATAGAATTCTGCACTAAACCCATATTGGTCCTGGGCATTTTTGGTTGGGAGACTTTTAATGTCTGCTTCTATTCCTTTAGAGGTTATGGGACTGTTTAGATGGTTTATCTGATTCAGATTTAACTTTGGTACCTGGTATCTGTCTAGAAAATTGTTCATTTCATCCAGATTTTCCAGTTCTGTTGAATATAGGCTTTTATACTAGGATCTGATGATTTTTTAAATTTCTTCAGTTTCTGTTGTTTTTCTCCCTTTTCATTTCTGATTTTGTTAATCTGGATACTTTCTCTGTGCCCTCTGCTTAGTCTGGCTAAGGCTTTATTTATCTTGTTGATTTTCTTAAAGAACCAGCTCCTGGTTTTGTTGATTATTTGTATAGTTCTTTTTGTTTCTACTTGGTTGATTTCAGCCCTGAGTTTGAGTATTTCCTGCCATCTACTCCTCTTGGGTGTATTTGCTTCTTTTGGTTCTAGAGCTTTCAGGTGTGCTGTTAAGTTGCTAGTGTAGGCTCTCTCCAGTTTCTTTTTGGAGCCACTCAGAGCTATGAATTTTCCTCTTAGTGCTGCTTTCATTGTGTCCCATAAGTCTGTGTGTGTTGTGCCTTCATTTTCATTAAGTTCTTAAAGGCCTTTAATTTCTTTCTTTATTTCTTCCTTGACTAAGTTGTCATTGAGTAGGGCATTTTTCGGCTTCCATGTGTATGTGGGCTTTCTGTTGTGTTTGTTGCTATTGAAGGCCAGTCTTAGTCCATGGTGATCTGATGGGATGAATGGGATTGTTTCAATCTTCTTGTGGTTGAGACCTGTTTTAAGTCCGATTATATGGTCAATTTTGGAGAAAGTACCATGAGGTACTGAGAAGAAAATATATTCTTTTGTTTAGGATGAACTGTTCTAAAGATATCTGTTAAATTCATTTGGTCTCCACGTCACATCGAAGAATTCCCACAATTCCATCTCCTAGCCACGTGACTGCATGATTATCTATGGTTCTTAATATCAATCTGAATAGCTATGCTCCAAATGCAAGGGCACCCACATACATAAAAGAAACTTTGCTAAAGCTCAAAGCACACATTGCACCTCATAAAATAATAGTGGGAGACTTCAACACTCCACTCTCATCAATGGATAGATCATGGAAACAGAAACTAAACAGAGACACAGTGAAACTAACAGAAGTTATGGACCAAATTGGGGTGGGGGGGGGGGAGTCAGAAACAGTCTTCACACCCTTGTGTTCTGTAGTTCATTAAAACCCAAAAGCCAAAGCTCTCCGCATCTCCGGTGTGTAGATCACACGTGGGTCTCTGGGAAGTCCTGGCTCTTATAGCACACAACATAAAATGTCACTTCAGGGACACGATTCCCAACCGTGTCACAGAGGGTCTATGTTGTTGAACATTGCAAAAATCAAGTTCACAGTGACTGGTTTCAAGTCCGCAAAATGTCGACTTTTTCCTTAAAAGTCTGAGATTTATTCTGGGCCACAAATACCAACAATAAAGAACAAGGTTGCCCCTTTCTGAGCTGTTGTCTGCCTGGCACTCGGGTCTGAATGTTGGCCGCAGGTGTCGGGGTAAAGGGGCCGGCCCAAGGGATATTCATTCCCAAGACACGACGATGTTGCTTTCCAGTACTTGTTGTGACTCGGCGGGTCCCGGGAGGTTGTTGTGCCAGCTTCCCATTTAGTCACAGGAAATGTTGCAAAAGCTCCTGTAAGCGTCTGTGTTGAGCACCTGCGCTCTGTGCTTCGCTAGTGATGTCCTGTTCTGCGTTCTTGGCTCCGAGGACAGACAGTAGCGGGGAAGACGGGGACCCTGGTAGAGCTGGAAATACTGGAGAAGCACAGGCGTGTCTGCCCCCTCTGTCTACCCGACCCAATCGGCCCGCACAGCACGAGAGCAAGAATGCTTTATGAGACTTCTGGCCTTCTAAATTCCCTGAATGTCGGCAACAGCCCTGCCCCGCGGCCCTCCCCAACCCCCCCCCCCAAAAAAAAAAAAAACCCAAGGAAGTAGATCATTCCAATTTGATCCAGGAGTGTCTTTGTAGAATTATAGCCAATAAGTCTGGCCCATCTCTCACATTCTGTAAAAATTATACACATTAACTAGCTTCGAAGTTATTGAGCCTCCCTAGGTTTAGCGCGTGCCCTAAAAACAAATTTGGAGTGTGATCTGCTTTGTTTCTCTTCATCCGGACTGGAAGGAAATGGAGGTTGCAGTTCTGAGTAGTGGGTGCCCCCTGCTGGTCATGACTGGAAGTGGCACGGTAGAGCGCGCCGGCTCGGAATTGCAATCCCGTCTCAAAAAGGCAGGTTCGGAACATTTTAGAGCACCCGGGCACAGATAGTGCCTGCCCTCAAGCTCATGTTCAACAGTTGAAACTGTTTTTTAAAAAAGATTCAAGGTTGCTTCTCACGATTCTAAACATCTCTGGTTTCCGGTAAACCCGGGCACTGCCAGCCCTAAATCTTAACGTCTGGGCTACACTGTCACATGAGATCATAGAGTCTGTGTGTGCAGGCGGGAGGAGTCATTGGTCTTTCTCTCTCTCTCTCTCTCTCTCTCTCTCTCTCTCTCTCTCTCTCTCTCTCTCTCTCTGTGTGTGTGTGTGTGTGTGTGTGTGTGTGTGTGTGTGTGTATGCGTGTGAGTTGGGGCAGAAAGTAAGCAGGGAGATGAAACACAGTACAAAGAAAACTCGTATTTATTCTAAAGCGATGACGTCGTGTCTGTATCTCTATGCTCACCTGCCCACCCATCCGTCACCCCTGCACACTGAGATGGGGCTGCAGCCATGGCCATGCTGTACTGGCGGCACTTATCAGGTCTGCATACACTCTCACGGACGGTCTTCCACAAACTGTCCCGCCCATACTTGTTGACTTAGAACCACCAGAGTCCATCCCATCTCAGCAAAGGCTCTTTTCACTGGAACACGGGATTCCACCTACCCACCTCCACAGGTCGGACATGCCGGGGGTTGGGGGGTACTGACTGAGCACACAGTGCATGCCACAGATTAATGGGGGGCTTTGCTATCTAGTTACTCCCAATCCCAGTGGTGCCTGGGTAAGATAAGCTTTGTGGCCTCCGAGGACACTATCTGGGGTCTGAAAACTGGGAAGGTTTCATCACTTGGGAAAGAGAAATTTGGACTGTTTTTGCAAAATCAAAATTGCAACAGGCAGGAAGGGAAGGTAGCTTATTTCAAGTTAATAAAGCCTTCAGGCAGGTGTGCTCTGGAAATACATACAGTGGGGACTGGGGACACAGCTCAGCCTAGCATGCACGAAGCCTTGGGTTTTGTACCACATAAAACGTGATGGCACCAAACATCCCAAAGGCACTGTCTGATGGTGTTCCAGTGCTCATATGACTTGGACCGACACACACCTTTCGCTTCTATTTCTCACTGTTAAAGGCCTCTCCGACAGCTAGAACTGGGATCACAAAAGCCGGTACAAACAAGAATGAAATTAATGAAAATTCCCCGGAAAGACAGTTATGCAGCAAATCAAGTCTTTCTTAGAACTTATTACTTAGATATACTTTAGATCATTAATGAATGTTATTAGCAAGCATGAGACAGCATTTGAGGAAAGAAGAAACAGTCTTTCAAATCCACAGCTATTATATTACAGCCTTTTGGGACAGAGCAGGAGAAGGGCCCCCACGGTTTCCATAGTTGGATAAATTTTTCTGAGGTCCTAGAGCAATGTCCATCTTCCTGATTTCTTTTCTTAATCATAAAAATTGGAGTATTCCAAGGACTTGTGGTAGGTTCAATATGGCCTGCATCTAACTGCTCTCGAACTAGATCTTCTGCTGCCTGGATGTTTTTCTTGGGTTAGGGGCTACTGCTCCACCCAGACCTCCACAAGACCTCCATCAGACCTCCACAAGACCTCCATCAGACCTCCACCAGACCTCCATCAGATCTCCACCAGACCTCCATCAGACCTCCACCAGACCTCCTCCATCAGACCTCCATCAGACCTCCTCCATTAGACCTCCATCAGACCTCCATCAGACCTCCACCAGACCTCTATCAGACCTCCACCACACCTCCATCAGACCTCCATCAGACCTCCTCCATTAGACCTCCATCAGACCTCCTCCATCAGACCTCCTCCATTAGACCTCCATCAGACCTCCTCATCAGACCTCCATCAGACCTCCTCCATTAGACCTCCATCAGACCTCCTCCATCAGACCTCCTCCATCAGACCTCCTCCATCAGACCTCCTCCATCAGACCTCCTCCATCAGACCTCCATCAGACCTCAATCAGACCTCCTCCATTAGACCTCCATCAGACCTCCATTGGATCTCCACCAGACCTCCAGGTTATAGGGTCAGCTGTTCCACAGTGGCCTCAATTAAAACTTTTGATTCCCAATTCTGCTTGTTTACAGGTTCTATTGGAAATAATCTTCCTTGACCATCTTTTCCTAATCCTTTTGGGGGAATCATACTAACATTTGAGAAGAAACAATTTCATTAGGGCTTACCAAAAGGAGGACCATTTGTCTTGCTGCTCCTGCATCCACCTGCTCCAAGCTCCGCCCTCAGCCAGCCAGGGCTGGTCTCCAGCAAAAAAAAAAAAAAAAAAAAAAAAAAAAAAAAAAGAACATAACAACCCAGGCCTGTAATCCAGGACTTGGAAGGTAGAGGCAGAAGAATGAGAAGTTTGAATTTATCCTTAGCTCTGTAGTAATTTTGAGATCAGAGTGGCTGTTTTCTCAAAAAAAGGAGAGGGAAAGAATACAAAAATTCTAGAAAAATAAGATATTTCTTTCAAAGATATATCACTATTGAGAGACACAGCTTATTAATAAGAGGGTGATATCTGCTATACCATCTGTTTCAGGTACCCAGATTCTGCAGCAGTTTCGGGATGTGCACGTTCCAAGCCAGCAGGCACAGTGGCCTCTCTTCTTAACAGCATTGCCCCCCAGAGGCAAAGTCCCACCTTCCTAGAGCATTCAAACCGAGACCCTCTGGTGCTGGGACTGTCTGAGCTGGCTCTGGAGTAGAGCACACATCCAGATGTGTCAGGCCACTGAGCTGGGTGGCTCAGGTTAGCAGACAGCGATAGGGCGATTGTCTCCAGAACATAACGAAACACACGTAAGGCTGATTATATCACGCACAGGTGCTTTTCGATCATGCTCAGTAGGTTCTGGCATCCAACAGCACGTTTAGGGAACCATAGGTCACTGTGGCCTGTTATCCATGCCTTTGGGCAAAAGAGAGTAGTCACTCAGGATCACCGAGATCCCAGGGTTGGTTCATTCTGGCATGATCTGTGCCAGGGAACAATTCTGATCCTTCCTCTTTGCACACACGGCACCCTGTGACCGAGCATGCCGCCTTTGCCATCCCAGAAGGTGGACACACAATTAGAGGAGGTCCTGATGGAAACTGGGGCATCGTGCTCCGGGAACCACAGTTTAAGCAACGGCCACAAAGACAGGGGAGGCCTGGGCTGGATTCTCTTGGCACCAACTGTAACGCTAACTACGGAGGATCCACCGTCCACCTACACACCTCCGCAACCCTGCTGAGGGAGGCGCAATTGGCAAAGGAGAGAAGCAAGAAATTCTTCCACGGGAGCTAGGAAACATGCCCTGAGAATCTCCCTATGCATCTAAAACCACCTGAGGATTTTCCCCCAGGCGCCCTGAATATATATGTCTTGTGTCGTTCAAGGTGCCCAGATTCCTGTGTGACGTAAAGTCAAGAGACCTCACGAATGGGGCAAGCAGTCTGAAGGGCAGAGAGGGGCTGGAGAAGGCCAGGCGTGGCTCCCCCGGGGAGCAGCATTTCACCCTGGGCACTGTTCTGGGTAAGGTTCGCAGGTCCAGAGTCTGGCGGTTTGGGCAGAGTATGAACAGGAAGAGTGTGAACAGAAGAGTGTGAACACCGCGTGGATCTCACAAGCTCAAGGGCACGGTGAGGATGAACTCTCAGAGGTTGGTACTCCAGAGGCCAGAAGCTTAGCACGCATTGCCCCATTGGCCAGGACTGCTGCCCCCCATGGCAAAGCCAGCTCCCTCCGCCCTCCGTGTGCCTTTTGCTGAGTTTTGTGCTCCGATGGGGCCCAGGGCTCGGCTTTGCTGGTCTGGTCAGTCACACACAGTGGACCCATATGCACAAACCTCCAGCAGCTCTGAGCAAGCTCAGCACCTTCCCTGATGGACAGACCCGAGCTCCGCCAGGCCCTTTTCTTAACAGAGAACCAACCCCAGTCACTAGGACCAGTGATGCTTCTAGGGCATTGTGGGCCAGGCCAGGTTCTCCCCGCTGTGCTTGCTGGCTTTGGGTTTGGATACTCCTGGCCTTCCACAGCCCTGAGCCTCACCATGTGCCTAAGAAGAAAGCTGCCCTCATCACTAAAGGCCTTCATCCAAGCCCCATGCGAGAATCGAGTTTTGGAGCTAAAGCCCACAGAGTCAGCTTTGCTTTACAAGGAAGAGGGGGCTTCAACCTCTCCAACGGAGAGCTGCCTACCTCCCGTTTCACTCCGGCAGACAGTGCCCAGCCCAAGCAGGCATAAACTGTGCTGACCATGCCATGCAATAGAGTACATTCACTCTAGTTGGTTTGTGTGCCCCCCCTCCTTTGAGTCAGCGTCTTCTTATTCAGGGTGACTCTGCAGGTTTAAACTCATTTTTTTCCCCATTCCTGCTTCATAATCTGAGAACCAGCCATAGCATTCCCCCCGCCCCCGGAACAATAAGCCAAAGTGATCGTGGATAATACAAAACACACACACGACAGCTCCTAAAATCTTAACCACAGTGCAGGAAAGAGACCACTGCAGATGTGTGCTTATGGCCAGGATCTCGGTCAACGAAGAACCAAAGCGAACGCTTACGACTGCTGTTGAGAATAAGTAAGAATGGGAACGGATAGGTGACCGCAGGTCGCCAAGTCAGGAGTGCGGCACGAAACTTCTCGGAAGTGGGAATGTGTGTTAGAAATGCCGGAGCCACAGAGACGACAGGAATACTGGATATCTGTAGAGCGTGTCACTGGAAAGTGCAAAAAAAAAAAAAAAAAATTTCCAAAAATATAAAAGCAATTGTATAGATAGTGATAGAATACTATATAATGATGAAAGGGGGTACATAGAAATTTTTCAATGACAGAAAAGTATTTGAATGGGATCTATGACAGAAGAAGCACCAGCCTATCATGTTAACTGCACAGGAAGGCGCGAGATTGCCCAAACATACGATGGCATTTAGATGTGAGGCTTTCACTGTATTCTCAGTGTTCTGCAGGATAGAAAGACAGGGATGGGAAGCAGCCAGGACACACACACACACACACACACACACACACACCCCAGGTTATACCCATAGCTGATGGCACAGGACCCAGGGAATGACGGCAGAAGGCAGGAGGAGTAGATGAACCAAGGAAGCAGGACTATAATGGCTCTGAGGAGCTCCAGCAGCGGAGGCAAAGTTGCTGAGGCTAGACCAACCACACCTGCCTGGGATGCAGTTGAGGCTAGACCAACCACACCTGCCTGGGATGCAGCCAGAGGCGGAAGGCAGATGTTGTGCATCTGGCAGTACTGAACATTCTCAGAGTGACTCTGACCCGTTCAGAGAGGCCTAGGATAGACATCAGAGCGATGGCCAACACTCACTAGTGCTGTTCTGCATACCTACTCTCCAGTTTCTGCCCGCGTAGACTCCCAACCAGGGTGGCCCCAGTACAGGCCAGGCAATGCCTCCAGGAAACCCACTACACACTCCTGCTGGGTCGCTTTCCTCTCTCATCAATCTATTTATAACATATACACGTTATTTGTGCAGTCTAGGACCCATACATCCCACAAATTCAAATGAAGAGAGCATCGCTTCCTTCGGTGGCCACCAGAGACTGAGCATCTGTAACGGTTAAGTACCAATACGATTCAGCATGGGAACCACCCCCCCCCCCAGAAGACCTCACAAAGAACAGCAATCGTGCCCACAGATGCACAGAAAACTAGACGGAGTCACCTTTAGGCTGTGTCCAGGAATGTACAGGGCTTTGGTGGTGAGTCTTGTATCTAGCCCAGGGTCCTATGCCAAAGATACTGCATTGCATGTAAGTAAACTTAGTAAGGCAGGGAAGAAATCCCAAAGCAAAAGCACCCGTGGTTCAAGCAATTTTGGATGAGGTGCTCCACCCTATAAAGTCTAACAAGAAGTTCTGCCTACCTTTAGCAGGGGTAGGGGGTCAGGGCTTATCAACAACAGAGAATAAGGAACTGTTCTCTATTAGAGGGGCAAAAATGCTCACTGTCCAAATTGGAAAGGGCCACTTCCTCTCACCTCTGCTCTTCCTTTCTTGTAAATAAATCTCCTACCCAAGCAGTACAGGTGATGATGTCCAGCCAAGCCCTAAAACCACATGACCATGGGTAAGAGGCTCCTCCAACCAGAGTGGCTCGGGACAGAGGTGTTTGTAGGTGAATTGCTGCAAGGAGCCATGCTTTCATAGAAAGCGTTTCATGTCATGGGGTGATCTCTAGCAAGGGGGAGGGGATTTTAATACAAATGGATCAAATAGCCATGGAAGACACTGCACACAGCCAAGTCTAATCCAGATGCCCAGGATCCGTGGCAGGCTACAGCACCAAGGTAGGGATTGCTTACTCCCAGAATAAATGTGGGTGACCACGCCCTTCCCGTGCTAAGAAATGGAGCTTCTCCTCAGGATCACATATGACTTGTTCCTTGGCAATGGGGTGCTCACGGGAGAGGCAGAAACGGGGTTCAGCAGGACATCCGGTTCCCTACAGCAAAGAACCAGTCTCCGGTGAGGTCTGTACTCGGGAAAGAAGCTGCCTAAAGTACCTGCTGTCTCGGTTCCTTTTCTGTTGTGGTGAGAAAACACCATGACCAAGGCAACTTTTAAAAGAAAACTTTTAATTAGGGGTTCACGGTTCCAGAGGGTGAGCATCCACAACCAACGTAGCAGAGAGCATGGCAGCAGGCAGAGCTCACATTTCGAGAAAACAAGACAGCTAACTGGGAATGGTGTAGCTTTTCCAACTTCAAAGCTCACTCCAGTGACGTACCTCCTCCAACAAGGCCACACCTCCTCCAACAAGGCCACACCTCCTCCAAGAAAGCCACACCTTTTCCTACAAGGCCACACCTCACCCAATGAGGCCACACTTCCCACAACGAGGCCACACCTCCCACAACAAGGTCACACCTCTCACAACAAGGCCACACCTCCTAATTCTTCTAGAACAGCTCCGCCAGCTAGGAACTCTTGGCGTTTAAATATATGAGCTTATGGGGTCGTTCCCATCCAAGCCCACCACAGCCGCTTTGTTCAAATCTTGTTTTTCAAATACCTATCCTCTGAATTCCATCACTGAAGGCTGATGAGCTCTGGAGATATCCAAAACAAGATGAAGCTGTTAAGACAGTTCAGGGAAGCAAGTCAAAGTCGACGGAGAGAAGGTTCCTTTGGGATTGGACTCCCCAGGGATAGCCTGTCACTCGCTCTGAAAACATCTGGACATCTGTAAAGGCAGCAGTCACTTCTTGAATTGTTTTCTGAAGTCCCCTTGAGGGACCCAACCTATCGTCTTAACTCTGACAATCTGGCTTTGCAATACAAAAAGCCTGTACTCTGTGTTTTATTTAAAGAGACTTTCTTAGCTCAAAAAAAAAAAAAAATCTTACTTGGGATCAGGCACAATGTTTGAGTTTGACATAAAGTTCTTGTTATAGAATCATATGTGTTTTTAAATGTCATGGACTCGTTTAAAGCTTAGATGCAAAAGCAAACATGTGGTCCCCTTAGATCTGGATGATAAAAATAAGACTTTTCCTTCCTCACACTGCTCTCCAATTCACTGAAACACAATGAAGAAGACGTGCAAATGTCTGAGAGTAGGCTGCTCGTTTTCTTCTTTGTTTTTTTAAAAGATGATTGTTTGGAGTTCCAAGTACATACATGTTTAAGATTCTGTTTTGTAAACTGATGAAAATGTTGCTGTTTTTCTTCCCTAACATAATAAGTCCTCTCTCTCTCTCTCTTTTTTTTTTCATTGCTTTGATAAAATATCTGACAAAATCAACTCAGAGAAAGGACTTATTCCCGCCTTTCTGGAGGATACAGTCCATCAAGACATGGCAAGAGGCAGGGAAAGCAGGTTGGCAAGGGAAGAGGGCTGTGGCCACAGGCTGTCCACATCCAGGAAGCAGAGAGTGAGCAGAGAGTGGAGCCAGCCATAAAGCCTCAAAGCCACACCCATTAACCCACTTCCTCCAGTGAAACCCCACCTCCTACATGTTCCACAACTATCCCAAACAGCACCACGAGCAGAGACCAAGGGTTTAAATACAGGAGCCTAGGAGGAGTCAGGGAGTATGTGCATGTGTGCATGTATGTGTGCATGCACACAGGGGAGCATGTGCATGTGTGCATGCATGTATACATGTATGTGTGTATACAAGTATTGTGCATGTGTGTATGCATGTATTGTGCATGTGTGTATGCATGTGTGTGTATGTATGCATGTATGTGTGCATGTATGTGTGCATGCGCACAGGGGAGTATGTGAATGTGTGCATGTATGTGTGCATGCACATGGGGGAGTATGTGCATGTGTGCATGTATGTGTGCATGCACATAGGGGAGCATTGCATGTGTGCATGCATGTATACGTGCATGTATACATGTATGTGTATACATGTATGTGTGTATGCATGTGTGTGCATGTATGTATACGTGTATGTGTGCATGTATGTGTGCATACACATAGGGGAGTATGTGCATGTGTGCATGTATGTATACATGCACACAGGGGAGTATAAGCATGTATGCATGTATATGTGTATACACAGATGTGTGTGTGTGTGTATATCTCACAGTAAAACCATCACAAATTCAAATCACCAGAGAATCACGTATTCCTGTTGCCCCCCCACACACACACCTTCAGTGTTCCAACTGACATACAAGGATCCACACAGCAGGAACTAGGAGTGCTGAGCATTTTATAGGAAAATTGAGTATGCCGTACCATTACCACGATGACCAACTCATCAGAAAGTCTAACATCCCCAATGGATCCCTGCTCAGGGAGGGCTGATAAAGGTTTCAGTTAACCACAGTGACATGTCACAGGCAGATGGCCAATGTCACAGTTATTGCATCAAGGTCTCTCATTCTGTCTTCACCAAGTCCTGCTTTGCTGACTTTGAGAAGGAAATTCAAAGCAGGCAGTGACAGGTAAGAGCATCCACTGTCACTAGCTGTCCTCCGACTTCCACACAAGTGCCACAGCACCTGAGTGTCCCCACCCCTGCTAAATAAGTATAAAAAACACGTTTAACGTACACCCTTTTCCTCAGAAACACATTCATTCTCACCGATGCTAAGAAGCCAATAGGAAAGAAGAATCATTTGCAAAAGCAAGCCAGACACATGGCCTGATGCTCGAACCTGTCAGCTCTGAAGGGCTTGAATTTATTCTGTGAATTCATCTCTCCTTCAGGACAAGATAAAGATGACAGTGGCTGGCTTTTCAGAATGGTGTAAGTAGAATGATTGTTAGACAGCCTGAATGCAATCTTAAAATCTATAAATTGTACACCAAGTTGGAAATAAATGTTAAAATAAGCATTCGTTTATACAATCTCCTGTGTGATTTTTGCCAAGATCTGCAGAGTCCTAAGTGTTCGCAACGGAAACTGAGTATGAGAGGGAAAACCTAAAATAGATGTTTAAGTCCACTAAAAATATTTCACAAGACCCTCAGTGGTTCCGCTGATGCACGGGGATGTTGGAATCCCGAGGGGCCGCAGCAGATCCAAAATCCCCAAAGGCAGCCAAGCCGAGTTCACTTCCTCACTGACCCACCTCAGAAAGAGACAAGGGATTTGATCCAAGAATTGGATCAGTAGAGACACGGTATTTTAGCTAATGTGAAACTGGTAATTAGTTCCCTAGGGGAGAACAGGAAACAAAAGACAGAGGCAGGGGACAGGGAAGAGAGGGAGAGGGAAAGGGAGAAGGGGTGAGGAGAGAGAGAGAGAGAGAAAAGAGAAGAGGAGAAGGAGAAAGAGGAAGAGGAAGAAGGGGAAGAAGAGAAAGAAGAAGAGAAGGAAGAGGAAGAAGAAAGAGGAGGAGGCAGAAGGAAGAGGAGGAGAAGGAGAAGGAGAAGGAGAAGGAGAAGGAGAAGGAGAAGAAGAAGAAGAAGAAGAAGAAGAAGAAGAAGAAGAAGAAGAAGAAGAAGAAGAAGAAGAAGAAGAAGAAGAAAGGGGGAAAGCTTGCTGGATTGGGGTCGCTGGGTCTATACCTCACATGGCATTTGGTAAATAAATTTGTCTCCTCTGACTCTTTGAAGCCCTTGATTAGGGTATGTTTGGGCCTGTGGCCTCCACAGGACCGGGGAGGGGGGAGAAGGGGGTATCAGGATAGATAGCTGCTCTGGGTGTCCCCCTGGGTCATTTAATCAGATCAAAGAGTTAGACTGCAGTTCAGTCAGTCTGGCTCTTTTATAGCGCCCAGAATGCCCCCGGCAGATGGGATTACCCCCCTGGTCCTTGGGAAAGTCCCAGAAGAATGAAGTAATTTTCCTAAAACTGCAACCCTACCCTACAAGGTGGTATACTTGGGATTCCAACAGAGGCCTTTGCATTTAAAAAAAAAAAAATCCACACACTATGCTCCAGAGAAATTCCCATGGAGATCTGAAGGTGCTAGCCACTCAAAAGCCCATTTAAAGATACTCAGTGTCTTAGTTAGGGCTTCTATTGCTGTGGAGAAATGCCACCACCCAGAAACTCTTATGAGGAGACATCTAATGGGGCTGTCTTACAGTTTCAGCGGTTTAGTCCATTATCATCGTGATGGGAAGCATGGTGGTGTACAGACAGACATGGTGCTGAAGAGGTAGCTCAGGGTTCTACACCAGGATCAGCAGGCAGCAAGGAGAGCGAGCCGCTGGGCCTGGTATTCACTTTTGAAACATCAAAGTCCACCCCCATCGACACATTTCCTCCAACAAAGCTACCACACCTCCAGTGAGGCCACTCCCTGGGAGTCAATGGGGACCATTTTCATTCAGACACCACAGCCAGGATGACACCCACCTCAACTACAGAGAGACAGGCTGCAATCAGGGGTCCCACCCTGCCTCCCATAGCCGGTCCAAGATGGTGTGAATCTAACAGAAACCAAGCCAGAGAGGCTCAGAGCCAGCCAGACGCTGCAGGATGGAGATTGCCTCTCGCCGAGCGCCACCCCAGCAGCCCCAAAAGCGGCTGAGCTGAGAAGACTACAGGGTCCTTCAGCTGTTAGATAAAAGGATCCAGTGGTGAGGACGTAAGTTCCAATCATCCACGGTCATTCTGCACAAGCAGCAGAAGTGTGTGCTCGGAAACTCAAGCCCCCATAGCATCTGGTCTTCCTCCCCAGCATGCCAGTCTCCAGAAAGTGTGACTGTGGGTCCCTGCAGAACGACAGAGACTCTGCAGATGAGATTGGGAATCAAGGGGTGAGGGCAGGTTACCTGGGTAACCAGGGTGGGTCCAGTATCGTGGCAATGATCCTTCAAAGACAGAGGCAAGGCTGGAAAGATAAAGTACTCAACTCATAGAGCACGAGGATCCTAGTTCAAGCCCCAGAACCCACGTAACAAAGGCAGGACGTAGTGGAGACAGGCCGGTCCTAGACAGGGTCCTGGGGGATGACACCCAAGGTCTCAAAGAGACTGTCTCAAAAAATAAATAAATAAGTAAAACAAGTGGAAGGAATGATACCCAAGATTGGCCTCTGGCCCCCACACTCATGTACACACACGTGTACATGTGCACCTACACACGCATGTCTATCCCATCACGTGAAACACAGACATACAGCAAGTGAGAGGCACGTGTGCTTCCTCCATATAGCATGTGCCATAGAAAAGCACGATGTCCCCGCTGAACACGGAAAGCACACGAGTCAGGAACTGACATAGGGCCTCGGTCACATACCGGGAACCCAAAATGGCCAGAAAAATAACCAAAACCTCAAGAAATTCCCATATCACCCACATCACCCAGATGCCCGGGGTGCCCATGAGCCTGGCTAGAGAGGACATTTTCAAACATGACCATGACAGACTGTCTGTCTGTCTGTCTGTCTGCATGACGAGAGCAATGTAGTACACTGTCCCAAGAGAGCTGATAGCATGTCCACTCTACAGAATGGATTCCTTTCTATATTTACCACACAGTCAGCATTTGCTTCTGGAAACTACGGTGGATTATAGCGTTGCTCCACAAGGGCCCCTCCATTCCCAGAGTGCAGGACACACCATAGTGTTAGTGTTAGATGATCAAAGGAATTAGGCCAGCCATTAATATCATCCTGCATAGAAAATCCAGCTGAAAAAGAAACCAGCAAATACATCTAATTTAATATTTAATTTTGTTGTGTGGGTATTTGACCTGAGTGTATGTCTGTGGACCACTTGCATGCCTAGTGCCCACACAGGCTAGAAAAAAAAGACATCAGATCCCCTGGAACTGGACCTACAGAAGGTCATTAGTCACCTTCTAGATCCTCTGCAAGAACAGTCAGTGTTCCTAACCACTGAGCCTCTCCCCCGTTCCAAATCAATCTAAGTGTTAACCCTAGTCCTGGGGTAGCTAAGACCCAAGTGTTTCTACTTTCAGCTAAACAGGGACAAAGCTCACTGCCAAGCCTTTTCCTGAAGTTTTATCCAAGCTCTGTGCAGCCACGGCTGCAGTCCTACTGTGCTGGGACCGTCAGCAGGCTATGAGCTCCTGGTTCTGCCTCTATAAATGCACACAGGTGTTCTATGGTGAATAGCACATGGATCTTCCAAAGCAGCTTTTAATACTTAATAAGCACTTAAGAGGGCCACCCAGAAGACAGCCACACAGTCCCCACTCTGTGTGTAGCTGTGACATCTCCCAGAGTGTATCCCCGGAGATCTAGGTGACATCTTTCTGGACTGAACCCAAAGCTTCAAGGCCCCATCTCCCATTGCACTCCTCTGGCCCCAGGGAAAGCTGTGGGGCTCTGATGTCCTCTCTCTTCCCAACTAGAGAGGCTGAACCACGAGAGGGAGAGAGGCTCACGGGTTACTGTCGGACACTCACAGAAGGATACACCCACCCCAAGAGGGCACTGTTGGGGCTGTTGGTTTCCCAAGCTCTATATGCCCTGGGGTATCTCAGGGTAACTGAGAGTATGGCTTGACTTGAAGGAAGGGCCTGCTGCTGACCCATGCTCCTCACTGTGACCCCATTGATTATGGCGGGGACTGTTGAACAGCCACTGTGATGTTGGTTTGGGGCCGGCAGTATTGCCTGCGGCCTCAGGAACCTGAAGGAGCAGCTGGTGGTGCAGGATCCAGTCAGTCTGTGCGGAGACAGAATGCCCTCCCAGGGCAGTGGCTCGGCACAGTAGGAGGCTGAGCTCTGTGAGAGCCATGTGTGACCAAGGGGTGGGGTCGAAGAAAATGCGGGGGTGTGGTCCCTTCTGGGAGATATTGCGTAGCAGGTTAGGGTGAGAGGAGGGGGATGGGGGAAGAGGCAGGCATGTGAAGTGACTTCTTCCTCTTCCCCAGAGCGCCCTATTGCTTGGTGGGATAAGTATGTTGTCGATTTCTAGAATGATTTTATTAGGGCATATTTATTAACATAATGTATAATATAACGATAAGCTCATATCCCACCTGCTTACACGTAGGTAAGGCACTTTGATCCTGTCCTCCCTCCCTCCGACTGAGCCCCTTCTCTCCCTCTCTTCTCTAACAGCCCCTTTCTGCTTCTTTCTTCATTCCTTCTGTCTTAGTTAGGGTTATACTGCTGTGAACAGGCACCATGACCTAAGCAACTCTTATAAGGACAGCGTTTAATTGGGGCTGGCTTACCAGGTCCATTATCATCAAGGCAGGAGCACGGCAGCGTCCAGGCAAGCGTGTTGTGCAGGCAGAGCTGAGAGTTCTACATCTTCATCTGCGGCTGGCAGAACACTGGCTTCCAGGAAGCGAGGATAAGGGTCTTACTTGCCACACCCACGGTGACACACCCACTCCAAGAAAGCCACACCGGTCTAATAGCGCTGCTCCCAGAGCCGAGCATAGACAAACCATCACACCTTCCTTCCTTCCTTCTTTTTAAAGATTTATTTATTTTGTGTATCTGAGTACACTGTGACTGTCGCCTTCAGACACCCCAGAAGAGGGCATCCGATCTCATTACAGGTGGTTGTGAGCCACCACGTGGTTGCTGGGATTTGAACTCAGGACCTCTGGAAGAGCAGCCAGTGCTCTTAACCACTGAGCCATCTTTCCAGCCCTTATTCCTTCCTCCCTCCCTCCCTCCCTTCCTTTGTCTTTCTTTCTCTCTTTCTTTCTTCTTTTAGTTTTGTGGATGGAGAAGCATGTGGTGTTTGTCTCATTGGGTCATTGTTTCACTCCACTCTACTTATATCTATATTTGAGGCGAGTTTCCCGTCTTACTTAGCATTAATGAAGGACCCTGAAGAGCATAGTTGCCAGGGCGCCGGTGTCTGCTCCATGGAAGGCTCTGACAGGGGCACAATAATGTGATCCTCCCATAGCCACAGAGCTGGGTGACAGCAGGCTGGCACTACGTCTCCTGTTGGGTCCGCCCACTGAAACTTTCAACCGCGGCTCTGGTTTTTAAACAACCCTGCACACAACCCCTTGGATCAACTTGAACCACCCGTGTTTTCTCTAATCACACGCAAAAACCTCAGATGATGTAAACTGTGTGTTCCTGATACTACTGGGATGTTTAAGTGATGTGTCCTTTACAACGGAGGGAGGAGCCCAGACGGGAGCCCGAGTAACAGATCAGATTAACTGAAAACCACCCTGATCTAGGCTCTGTTGAAGCAATTATTACACACGTCCTAAACTGAGGGAGGTTGGGGGATAATTGGATACAACAGAGGAATAATTTAGGGGAAGGACACCAACACAGAGGGAGGGCAGACCCAGGCAGGCCAGGCTTGTAATTACCCAGTTGTTATGTGTCCTCAGATTGGGAGCAATTACGGAATTCTGCAGACTGTGTAACACGGCCTATGCCGCTGTGGACCACTAGGTGGCAGCAAACAGCAGATAAAGACGTATCTGTATCTGCGGGATACAGACTGACATTTAGCGGTTAGGCACACTCTAAAACAATGTCTATCAACATTTCCTCAAGTCCAGTCGGGATGTCATCAAAGACTAAATGGGGGATGCAGCAGAGAAAGTGCCACCTAGCTGGCAGGCAGCTGTGCTGTAAAGGTGGAAACGAACAGGGTTTGAGGAAGGATAGCCTCTTGGGAACCACCTGGCAGTGTTTCTCAACCTGTAGGTTGCGACGCCTTTAGTGGCCAAAGGACCCTTTCACGGGGGTCGAATATCAGATATACCAAATATTAGATATTCATATTATGATTTATAATAGTAGCAAAGGTACAGTTATGAAGTACCAATGAAATAATCTTATGGCTGGGGTCACCACAATGTAAGGATCAAGGGGCCCCAGCATTAGGAAGGTTGAGAACCACTGCTCTAGAGGAGAATGAGAGCCACAAGCTTCTCAAAGATCAGCCAGTGGTGTGACGTGACAGGTCTGCTCTCCAAAACCCCTGTTAGTTGGCTCTCCCCTCTCAAAGGGTCCTCACCTGAGAGTCTGTAGTCCACCAGACAGAACTGTAAATGACCCACTGTGCTTCTCTCATGTCCCTAAGATCTATACATGCATAGTGTATGTAGATACATTATATCTCTGTGTGTAAATACATTATGTCTGTGTGTGTAGATACATCATATCTGTGTGTGTAAATACATGCATATCTCTGTGTTGTTTCATGCATATCTGTGGATACATCATGCCTGTGTGTATAAATACATACATGCCTGGCAATATCATGTTTGTCTTGGTGTGTAGACACATCATGTCTATGTGTGTAGATACATGCATGTCTCTGTATGTGTAGAAACATGTCTGTGTAGATATATCATGTCTGTGTGTAGAAAAATTATGTCTGTGTATGTAGATACAACATGTCTGTGTGTATAGATACATGCATGTCTATATACATTCATGCCTGTGTGTATAGATACATCATGTACTATGTGTAAATACATCATGACTGTGTGTGTAGATATATATATGTCTATGTGTATAGATACATCATGTTTGTCTATGTGTATAGATACATCATGTACTGTGTGTAGATACATCATGTCTCTGTATATATACATGCATGTCTATGTGTATAGATACATCATATTTCTGTGTGTGTAGATACATGCATGTTTGTGTATATATATCATGTCTATGTATACAGATACATGCATGTCTGTGTGTAGATACATCATGTCTGTGTGTGTAGATGTCTGTGTGTGTAGATACATGCATGCTTCTCTCATGTCCCTAAGATCTATATATGCATAGTGTATGTAGATACATTATATCTGTGTGTATATATACATGCAGGTCTATGTGTGTAGACACATGATGTCTGTCTGTATAGATACATTATGTCTGTATATATACATACATACATATATGTATATATATGCACACACATGCACATCTCTGTGTGTAGATACATCATGACTCTGTGTGTAGATATATCTGTGGTGTGTCAAAAGGTTCTTAAGAAAAAGTAAACGAAACAGCCTGTTAGGCTCCAGCAGGGAATGGTACAAACAACTACAGTTAAGTAGCCTATGTGCTTATTTATCTCCTCAATGCATATTGGGGGTCTAGAATAGACCATAGCTAAGCCAAGGCAACTGTAAGGATAAATGCTTTATCTGGCAATGATTATAGTGTAGAGGGTCTAAAAGCTGCCACCAGACAAACGGAAAGTTGTAGGTACATGTGCTTCCAAGTGCTTCCAATTGCTTTGCTAGAAGCAGGCTTGGGGGCTCTGTGGTTGGGTGTGCTTGCTGTCCTGGGGGGGACTGATGACCCCCCAGGAGGTAAGGAGGAAGGAGTGTGTGTGTGTGGTCAAAAAGTAGCATCTGGTCCCTCCCCAGAAAATCTGTAGTTAAGGCTAGCCCTAAGATATAAACTAAAGATGAAGGCTGAAAGTGTCAAGTGTCAGCCCTCATGAATGCTTAGGAAACCAAAATAGAGAGCCTTGGTAGATAGACAGACCCCCGCTCACGTCTCCTGGAGCTCCACAGACAGACACCTCTGTAGGAGTGTCACGAGGAGGAAATGGCAGAGATTCCAAACTGCAGAGAGTGGACTCAGTTGCTCTGGTCACTCAGAAATGGAAATACAAGCTACAGTACTCAGTGGAGTTTTAAATAAATAAGCATGTGTTTACCATACTTGAAGACTAAGTGAAAACATGAAAACATAAACAAGGTACAGCAACGACTCCAGAAGACCAGGGAGACAAAAATCAAACCAAATCAATCGGTTAAATAGGCAAGTAGTAATCAATGCATAGGTTCCACAGTGGATTCGACATAGCTAAAGAGAGAATTTTTAAACAGGAAGACAGATGCAGGAGTCATGGGGGCTTGCATGTTTTCCCTTGAAATGATCCCACCATCGGAGGATATAGAAGGGGGGTGGTCCTACACGGTTGGTCAATTCCCACCTGACCCTCAAAGCCTCAGAAACACCATCTTCAGCACGTGTCAGGACACCCCACTGGCCTCAACTGTGTCAACAACCTTGTCACGTGTACAGATAGATGATCTTGCCTTCTCTATTTTAGGTGTGCACTCACTAACCTCTATTCTAGTTTCATTTCCGGTCACTGTGTTAAATATACAGACCCATCATTGTGGGGAAGTCAAAGCAGGACTTCAGGCAAAGAAACATATCACAGCCATAGTCAAGGGCAGAGAGAAATGAACCCATGTATGTCCACTACCTTGTTTACCGTGTTCAGTTCAATTCCTCCACTCTTATGCTACTTAGGAATCCCTGCCCAGGGAATGATGCCACCCACAGTGGGCTGAGTTTTTCCACATCCATTAACTTAAGACAAGCCCACTGGCTGGGCGGTGGTGGTGCACGCCTTTAATCCCAGCACTTGGGAGGCAGAGGCAGGCGGATTTCTGAGTTCGAGGCCAGCCTGGTCTACAGAGTGAGTTCCAGGACAGTCAGGGCTATACAGAGAAACCCTGCCTCAGAAAAACAAACAAAAAAAAAAAAAAAAAAAAAAAGACAAGCCCACAGACATGCTCACAGACAAAGCCAGTGCAGTCAAATCCCTCAGAGACTTCCTTTCTGGCTGACTCTAGGTTAAATCAAGTTGACTTAAGCTAACCATCCCAACTTGCAACATTCTAAGTCACTAGTAGACGCCTAATTTTATCAATTTTCCACTTTCCTATCTCCATTTTCTGGAGCATTGGGTCCACGGTGGCTGATATCTTTGCTTTGTTTTTCTGGACAGCACGTGGCTCAGAGGAAACATCCCATTTGATTGTAAGAACAGACAGAGCATAATCTAAAAGCTGTTCAACCAGAGACCCTGAAGGAGCGGAGCTCAGACACAGACCAGCTAAGTCACGAATGTTAGAGCAGCATCACGCCTGAGACACAGGAACTATTCTGAACTGTGGCCTGAAGAAGTAAGCAAAAAGCCTGAGAATCCCAAGCAAGGCAGAGCTCAAGCAATCAAAAACCCCTCTAATGCACTCACAGCACCAGCCCTACAACATCAAGCCAATCAACACTCCAGAATGGATGAGGGAGGAACTTATGCAAATTTAAGCCAATCAACAATCCAGCAAGGATGGGGGCCGGAACTTATGAGACCACGCCCAGCTGAGGAGCTATTGGCAAGTGGTGGCTGCTGAGGGCGGGCTAAGCAGGTATCATTTCTCTTCCAAGGTGTGAACTATGGTAAACTGCCCGTGTTCCAGTGGATGGTCTCACGCCTGTGGGCATGGAGGCAGAACAAATTGGATCATATTTTTAAAAAGCAAAGAACATGAAGGTGAAAAGCATTAAGGGATCTGGGAGGAGTGGGGGGGTTGTATTAGAAATCAAGACACGTTATATACCTGTATAATATGAAATTATCAGATAACAAGTTAAGATATTCTAGAATGGAAGGTCTTCCAGCACAGCCCTCTGTGATCCTGAGCTCTGGGTTCCATCGCGTCTTCCAAGAATCCACTGACAGCCTGCACACACACCACATCTAACTAGCAAAGCAGATTTTGTGGGATAGAGTTATCTTCGGAGATCTCCCTCAAGAACAGATGTCTAAAGGGCCTGGTGGCACATGCCTCTCATCCCAGCACTCAAGAGCCAGAAACAGGAGGATTTGTGTCTGAGGTAGCCTGGGCTACATAGCCAGACTCTGCCCCCAAAGGCAAAACCAAACAAACTAACAAACCAAGATGATTTGTATACACTCTCCCCAGATGCAGAATCCAGGGTTTGGATCGCTATGCCGAGAAACATGGGCTACAGCTACCCATCAAGAGAGAGCACTTTTGAGGGGGCTGGGTGTGAGTTCACGCTGCTGTTTTTATGTGAACTCACTGACAGCCGGTTGCTTCCTGGGTTCACACGCAAGACATGCCCCACGACACACGTCCTCACAGCTTCCTGGTGAAGCATGCCTGTGACAGAGAAGCCAATGGCTCTGCCAGGCCCACAGCAAATCTTCATGTAAGCATGAGCACCGGGAGGACCATATCCCTCCAATACTTGCCTGCCATCATTCATAAGACACTCCTGAGCTGTCGCAGGAAATCCATTCAAAACTGGCCTCTCCCCAGACCTTGCTTGCTCTTCCTTCCACAGAAAGCAGTCTGGAAACTTTCCTCAGTTTGACGCGAACAGCCTCCACCCAGGGATGAACCGCTGCTGGACCCGGCTTCCCGGGAAAGCAAGCATCCCTTCATTTCTGCCTTCACGTGCTTGTTGCGCGTTTGCTCGCCCCATCCTTCCCAGTTCCCCATTCATCTATGCCCGCGAGCGCGCTCAGTGCTCGCTCGCGTGCCCGGTGCTCCTTTTTACTCTCCACTTCACTTCTTCCCTCAGAGCTGTTTCCAGAGACTTTAGAGGGACTTAGAGTCTCTGTGGTGGAGCTAGGGCTCTCCAAGCTGCCACTCTGCAAGCTGAAACTCTCCCGTGGAGTGCATTTCCTCCTCTCCCACCAGATGGCAGCAGAGACAGGGATGACCGTGCCGGGAGGGAGGATCTAGTGACGCCTGAACAGTTGGCCAGCGCCATTTGTATTTTAAAGAGAAGTTGGACTGGGGGGAGGATTGGTGGAGTGGAGCCGACAAAGCTCCCAGCAGCGGCCCAGGGGTGATGGCTTTAGCTACGTGACCCGGGCCCCAGACCCTCAGCTTTTGCTACTGTGCTAAGTTTGAGCATCCTTAGAAGTTCCTCCTTAGGAGGGAGCCCTGAAAGACAATTGAAGTCGTTCCCTCCCCTCGGGGCAGGTAGAAGAAACCTCCCTTCTCTGCAGAGCCCTACTAGGTACTAGGGGGTTTCCCTGCTTTCCACTGAGGACCTGTGACGTCATAACACCTAGGAGAACGCAGTCTTCAAGTGAAGATGTTGGATGGGTCTGTGTGTCTGCTACAAATTCACTCAGAAACAAAGAGGACCTCGCCTGCCTGTATGTCCGGACTTAGGAAAGACGGGTGTCGTTTCTGTATCACTGAGGGGCCCCCCACAAAACCCAGGCAGAGGACTTTTACATGGAATTCTGGGCTCACCTGTCATCCCCTGGTACCTGTTCTCTTGCACCCCAAGTTCTAGAACAAACGAGACCCCTCTCTCACCTTCCTCAACACTGTCTCTTGCAGACTGTCCTTTTAGCGGAAAAGCCTTCAATGCTTAAGGCTTGTGGCTGGAGCACTGCATAGCTTTCATGGTCAGACGGGACCGTAAAGGGACTTCTGGGATCTACGCCTCTAGTAAAGAGACATGTGGAGGCTGAGGTCGTTCTAAAATAATGAAGAGGTCCACCCAGTAGGGGCCCACCATCCTGTCTGTCCCCCCTCCGCTTGCTGGAATACAGAGACCGGAAGTTGAACCCATTCCTCTGCAGGCCAGTGCCTTCACCCTGGGAACAGAATAAAGGTTAAAGGGCAAATCAGTGATGAGCCCCTCTCCCTTCTCCCAAGCCACAGTCTCAAAGCCAAGTGTACTATATGCCTTATAAGGACAAGCCACTTCATCCTGTGCCGCGAGCCTTAGGGTAGATCCTTAGGGTAGTAGTCTTGGTCAAAAATAGTGCTGACTTCATGGTGGTACCTGAACCAACCAGAACATCACTATTTGTGCTCTGGTTAAGGTCACCAAGACAGTTAATGCTGCGATCCAGATGAAGTCATGAAGAGGGGTCTCTCTTCTTACTCACAGAGACAATACTGTAGGCCCTGGCAGCTGTGCAGAGTCCTGAACAATCGGAAATGAGAGCAGACCTTTATCCTTCCCTTAACCCTCGAGGAGCCAGTTGTCAGTCAACTCAGAGGGGCAAGCGTCAGTCAGGGTTCTCTGGAGTCACAGAACTTACGGGTAGTCTCTTTTTAGTAAGGGAATTTGTCGATGACTTACAGTCCGTAGTCCAACTCCCCAACAGTGGTCAGCGGCAGCTGTGGATGGAAGTCCAAGGACCTAGCAGTTGCTCAGTCCCACAAGGCAAGCAGGCAAAGAAGAGAGAGTGAATCTTCCTTCTTCCAATGTCCTTATGTAGGTCTCCAGCAGAAGGTGTGGCCCAGATTAAAGGTGTGTGCCACCATGCCTGGGATCTGGGACTTGCTTTGTCCCAGATGACCTTGAACTCAGAGCTCTCCCTGTCTTAATCTTCTGGGATTCATAGCCACTGTGCCTCAAGATCTCCAAGCCAAGATCCAGGTCACAGTTCATTCTGGATATATTCAAGTTGACAACCAGGAATAGCCACTACATAAGGGAACACAGGATCTAGCCTGATTCTAGAGCCTCCCTGCACTGGGCCCTCCCAGAGTCAACTCAGCAGTCCCCCAAAACACTGACATACACATGTGTCCGTTACACGCATGTACACAAACACATGCCAATACACATACACAAATACATACACACACATATGCAAGCACACACGCCCTATATAGACCATATATATATATATATATATATATATATATATATATATATATTAAGATCATCAGAAACTTCATGTCACATAGGATAAGCTCTTCAGTAAAGCTAGATACCCTGCCAGGCCCGCCTTCATCCCCCAGCCTCACCACCACCTAATCACCACTCAGACTGGTCAAACCCGCTCAGATTATTTGACAAGTGAGACAATTGTGACCTAGGGAGGTAAAGTAACTAGCCTCGTGGTCGCAATCCCAAGCCAGTGACCACGGCCTCCGGTACAAGGGGACAGCAGACAAGTGCTGTCACTTACTCCTCGGCCTCCTCCGACGGTCACTCTTGTGGACACTCGACCTTATCTGGGCAGCCCAAGCAACCCAAGCGGGGTCTTGGGCTCAAGCGTTCCCTCCTGACTTCCACTGAATTTTGCCCAGCCAGGACGAGAAGGCTTCTTGGCTGCTATAGAGCAAAGGTCATTTGGGACGGGGTCTCAACCTCTCTGTCACGCGTGACGCCCTGTAGGAGATGATAGTGTGTCTCATGTCACGCAGTTTAGCTGCCCTATGTAGCCTTCGGCTCTATAGCTTAAGGACGAGTGGGAACCGGAAGTGGGCTCCTGGCTTCCTTAGGACCCAGATTCAGGGGGAAATGAATCCTGCTGTTCTCAGAGGTATCTCAGGTGCCACTGCAAGGGACATTCAGAAATAGTTTGGAAGTCTAACTGGCCACCCTGATAGCTCCAGGTGCCAGCATCAGAAAGCAGATGGTTTCTCGCTGGGGCTGGGGCTGGGACTGGGGCTGGGACTGGGGCTGGCTGGCTTTATGGGAGCTCCCACGGCTTCCTTCACCTCCTTCGTTCTACACAGCTTATGTTCCTGTCCCTTCTCCCCCTGTACCCTTCCCGTAGTGAATCTCTGCCCCACCTATGCTGATAGAGCTGACATTTATTGATTTTGTTTCTGTTCTCCTTTCTCTCCTAGAATAAACAGCCCTGTGTGATTCCAGCAGGTTTCTTCTCGACTATCCTATGATACTCAGGAGTGTGTCTACCATGGACCGGATGCTTAGCAAACGTGGGGAATGAATAATATAGGCTGGGAGGCAGGGAAGTCATCACAGCTCAGTGGAGCAGCATGAGAGGAGCAGGCCAGTGGTCGCAGGCTTCAGCAAAGTGCAGCAAGGCCACCAAAACGCAGGCAACAGGAGAAGTGACGTGGCCACCGAGTCGTGAAGTCAGAAGTCAGTGTCCAGGAGCAAATAATGGGGCGGTATGTTTGCACCCTCTGATGCATAGATGAGAATGTTTTGATCGCTCATCAGAGAGCCTCACTGCCACTAAACCAAATCCCTGACAGATTTGCTGAGTCCAGGACTTTTTCTGTGGAAGATTCATAAGGCAACGTAGTGCACACACCTCTGTGAGGACAGTGCGCATCTGACCAAAAGCGACACCTCAGAACAAAAGCAGTATTCCCAAGTTCCCCTTCACGTCACTTTTTGTAGTACTTGCCCTATAGATTAAAAGAGAAAAATGACTATTTACTTAACAATTTGGGGCAATAGTTCACCCAACTAATAGAGCAAACTAAGAGTATAATACATCTTAGGTATTTAATCCCATCGTACCCTTTAGGGTTGCATAAAGATACGCACTCCCTTTCCCCAATGTGGGGGTCACCTTTAGGCACACCCCTCAGACTTCCATGATGGGCTTGGGGTATTGATCCCATGGATTTAGTGGCCTTGTCCAGAGAGGGGCTATCTCAGAACTGATTTGCCTGCCTATGGACAGATCAACAGCCTAGCCTAGCCTAGCCTAGCCTAGCCTAGCCCCCTGCTAGCCTCTGACTGAAACCATGCAATGCATCCTGAAGGTCACTAGAGCTCCTGTTGACCTCCAAAATGACACTCACCAGTTCACTGGCTATGCAATAACCAGTCAGGTGGTGTGCAAGCAACCACTGGAAAGGCTTCAGATCAAGATTAATTGAGAGAAGTTATCTCCTGTCACCCTGGTGGGCACACAGAGCCTTCTTTTCTACTTCCCTCGTATATTCATAATCTTTATCATCTATAACTCCATGCCTTTCCAAAATACTCAAAATCCCCCAGAGCAGGCATTTATATTCTAGGAAGTATGTCACATCCAATGTCAACCTCGCAGGTCCCGCCATGACCGTTACACACTCACACTTGGTGAACAACAGAGCAACATCAGAGACGAGCTGGCCGGTCCTTTGGGTTAAACTTCCTACATTTTGGACAAGGAGCCCTTTGGATGCTGACTGGCGAGTTCCAAGTCAGGAATTAATGTAGCAAAGTGGCCAGCCCGCTTGCTACGTCGTTCTTCAGAAATCACATCACTGCTTCCAGTGAGTCAGGTCTAGGGAGAGTTGAGGGGAACCGTCAGGGTTGACCGCATCACAGTGATTGGCTGAGCGCCGGCCTGTGGATAGACTCTAGTTTTAGCTTGGTGACCACAGAGCACACCTCTGAGGAGAGGGCTCCACAGTCTGTTTTCTCAGGTTTGTCTAACTGCGCATCATCTCTCACATGAGGTAGAAGGTGGAAATTTGAGTCTGCCTGTGAGGCTGTCCTTGGCGGCATACATGGAAGACAGGATTTCTCCTCATCGGAAGCAGATAGAAACAGCAGATGCCTGGTGAACGGTGATGAAACCTTGCAGGTTTTTCTTAATACTCTTCTTAACGCCATCTCTTGAGAAGTCCATTTTGTTTCTGACAAGAGTAGCTCTTTAGTGGCCGCTTCTTATTTTCCCATCACCAACAGGAACACTCACACTTCCCGAGTTATCCAGCTACAAACCCAACTTATATTTAGACTGTCAGAGGCAAAGAAAAGGATTCCAGTTTCGTGACCGGGCACAGCAGGGTCTGAACCGTGGCTCAGATCCACCCTTGGAAAAGGATTCCAGTTCCGTGACCGGCACAGCAGGGTCTGAACCGTGGCTCAGATCCACCCTTGTTGTTCTGAGTCTGCATTTCAGCATCCGAGAAATGGACCTTGTACCACTCATCTTGCAAGGATATTCACAGAATATTATAAATACTCTCAGAATGGGTACCGCTATGCCTTGGTCCAGCACCCAGAACAGGCTACCAAGTAATGGCCAATAATCTTTGTTTCTCTAGTTACTGAAACAAGCACACAAACAAGCAAGCAATCACATCTAATCGTTATGTCTGTTGTATGTTACAAAAAGAATTTTCAAGAATTATAATGCTGTTATTATAATTAAAAAACCTTGCAGCTTTTAAAAATTCAGGCCAGCAACATAAGACATCAACATGTTCTCCAAAAGACTGCTTTATTAAATCTAGTTCATTCTGTAATGAAGAGCATGGAGACACACACGTGGTATTTGCTAAGTCCTTGCATTAAAAACAAGTAGCACATCATCACCCTGTGAGGAGACCAAGTGTCTCAGAGTCACATCACTCAAAACCACCACCAAGTCTTGGGTGCACTGGCATCTCCCTAAACAATGCATCTCCTTCAGTTGATGGAGCCCAGGTCCTCTCTTGACACTCAAGCTGTTCCCAAAGTTTCTTTTCCTAACTCAAGATCCAGCCTGTACCTTGTCTTCACCATAGCTGGGCATCTGTAGCAGGAAGCCAGCACTGAGAACAAGGACTCCTTCCTCCAGATGACACTCATGTCTGACCACCCACAGGAGCTGAGAGCTGGGTGAGCTTCTGAGTCTGAGATCCTTATCCTGCCTGGAGACACTGTTTCCACACATCACAGAAGCATGCACCCTGGTGGAGGGGAAGGGGGGCTGAACACAAGCTTGGGGTGCCCGGGGGAGCATCTCTGGGGCCATGGCGAGAAGCAGCCTTTGGAGTTCGGAATGTGTGTTTGCTATCAAGAATCTTCACTAGATTCTCATGTGGCTATGAAAATACACACACATGTATGTAGATGGGCTATGAAAATGCATACATAGCACATGTAGATGAGCTATGAGATGCACACATACATGTATATACATGTAGGTGGGCTATAGAAATGCACACATGCATGTACACACATTTAGGTGGGCTATGAAAGTGCACACCTGCATGTAAATGCATATGCACACATGTACACACATGTAGATATGCTATGGAAATGCACACATTTATGAATATACATGTAGATGTGCTATGGAAATGCACACATGCATATATACACATGTAGATGTGCTATGGAAATGCACACATGCATGTATATGTATGTAGGTAAGCTATGGAAATGTACAGACATGCTTTTTAGCCATAACTACACCTGCGCAGTACAGAGTATTTGCAAACCCCCAGCTGCAGCATTCAGCACACCTGACTGTGCGGGCTCAGTGGTGGAGAACTTGAATCTTACAATCTTGTTGGCATCCACTGAGACTACGGTCCACTTTCTCGACTGAGCCCACATTTTTTTTGTTGTTGTGTTTACTCTGAAGCCTCCAAGCAAAGATGGTGTCAATGATGGCAATGCTGATAAAGATGACGACGACGATGACGGTGATGGGAAGTGACAGAAATGATGGCAGTGACTACCTAAGTGGTCACGATGATGAAGATGATGATGAAGATGGAAATGGTTGGTGATGGTGATGAGGATGGAGATGGTTGATGATGGTGATAGCAATAATGGTTAGTGATATTGCTGTTTGCGGTGATGGTTTTGTCACCACAGTTATGGTTAATGATAGTCTTGGCTGTAGTGATGCTGATGTTACAGTGATGGTGACATCATAGTGATACTGTAATGATGGTGACGTCATAGTGATACTGTAATGATGGTGATGTCATAGTGATGATGATGCTATAGTGATGGTGATGCCACAGTGATAGTGATATCATAGTGATGATGTTATAGTGATAGTGATGTCATACTGATACTTTAGTGATGGTGATGTCTTAGAGATGGTGATATCACAGTAATGCTATAATGATGGTGACATCATAGTGATGCTGATGCCATAGTGATGGTAATATCATGGTGATGGTGATGTCATTATGATGATGATGCTATAGTGATGGTGATATCACAGTGATGGTGATGCTGTAGTGATGGCAATGTCATAGTGATGGCGATGTCATAGTGATGGTGATGTCATAGTGATGGTGATGTCATAGTGATGGTGATGTCATAATGACGCTGATGCTGTAGTGATGCTGATGCTGTCGTGTTGTTGATGCTATCTATAGTGATGGTGATGTCATAGTGATTGTGATGCTATAGTGACAATAATGCTATCGTGATGAGTACATGCTAGTTGTGTGAGCTCCGTGTTGGGGGATCAATAGCAGGTATCCACTGAGACCTCCTTAAACAGAAGCAGTAAAACAAGTGTTGATCAGTGGCCAAAGCAGGAGCAAAAGCTGACAAGAACCTAACCCTGTGGGCTCATTTAGTGTGTTCAGTGTGAATTGACTGTATATACACATAGGCATGAGATACATGCGTGGGTACTGGTGTGTCAACATATGAGCAGTTATGAGAGGCTAGAGCACACGGAACATGGCTGAGGCTGTGTGGTAAAGGCAGCAAGAGAGGCAGTAAGCCATCGGATAACATTAACTGCTCCCTGGAGATGGTGCGGAGGCTGACAGAATCCATGATTGGTCCTTGCAGTGCCGGCACCGATGCCTCCAGCCCAACAGAAAATGCAGCTAAGGCGGCCTCCCGCAGGTCTGCAACTGCATTGTGCATCTTCCTGTAACAGGCTCTCACCTCATTAGCCTGCTGTGGGTTCCCAAGATTTTAAAATCCTGAGTGTGTAAGCACCGCGCACCATTATCCCCGAACATCTGCATTAACAGAGTCGAAATGCCAGGCTTTTCATGCAAACACCCGCCCCCCACATACACCCATGCTGCTTGCGGTACACAGGAAGGGGTGGCTTCCCACTGTCTGTGTTTGGAAGCTGTGTGATCACACAGCTTGGTGTCCCCATAGCAACACATTCCATTGCCTAGGTGACAGTGATCTTATGATGTCACCAATGAGCCAAACTAGCTTGGAAACGCACAGACCTTTCTTCTGGGTACACCCACATCTTAGAGTCGCCCTCCGAGTCTTCTGGGGTTGCCGTGCTGAGCACAGCCCCGGGGAGAGTCAGGAAGACATTTCACAACAGGATTTTTGTCCGGTTGAGCATCTTCCGTGCGAGGGGATTCACATTCACCCTCGAGTGTCCCCGTTTTCCCAGATACTTCCCCAGCTCAGAAGAGATACCCAAACAAACAGGGGCTAGGTGACCACCTCCCAGAAACCTTACCAATATTATCACACACATGGGCTGAAGGGGTCACTCTAGTAAAGTTGCTACGGTCTAGGAAACATCCCAGGCCAGTCCCTCCTTCCCCAAGCCACATGTCCAGCAGCATAAGGTAGCGTTGTGTGTGGCTTCAGGAGCACAAATCCCAACAAGGTTGTTCTCCCACAGACAAAGGTGCTGTGCTGTGGCACAGAGGCCAGAGAGGCGGCCACAGAGGAGAGAGGGATCTAAGTGTGTCTAAAAACCAGAAACCTGGGGTTGGAAGGGAATTTTCGTTCCATGGGCTTCCCAAATCCCTCGGAGCAACTGGTGTGTTTGAGAGGCCATAAATTCTAGAGCAAAGATGACACTGGGAAGGTGACAGGTGATTCAGCTGGTCCCACCATGCGGCGCCACAGCCCTAACAAGTGTTTTGCCTCTAGCAAAACCAAAGCACCTTTAAGGCACTTAATAATAATCAACACGAGGGGACTTTACAAAGAGCGTGAGACCCCACTATGACAATGAACGATTCGCATGCATCCAGAACCACTTGTTTTTGCAAAATAAAGATATACCAGCACTGTGTGTATTACAACACAAGCGTGGTAACCCAGGCCACTGTAGAGCCTGACTCCCAGGGTGAGATCCTACAGGCACAAGGCTACTGACAGTGACAACATCAGGCCAGCAAGGGGCCCTTTTTGTGGCTGTGGCACTTGAGAAAACAAAACAAATGGCCAAAGAGATAGTTTAGGGGTTAAGAGCACTGGCTACTCTCTTAGCGAGAGGATCTGGGCTTGGTTTCCAGCCCCCATACAGCTCACAATTGACTGGAAGTCCAGTTCTAAGGTATCTAGCGCCCTCTCCTGACATCTACAGGTACTGCATGCATGTGGAGCACAAAGGCAAAACACCCATATATAAATCTTTTAAAAAGACAAAACTTCAGACTAAAATGTATATCATGATAAAAATAACTCGAGAATAAGACAAGAAGATATGAGAAATCTGAAGTCCTACTGCACTTCATGATCCACACAAAGGCCAGAACGCTTTCACAAGAAAAGTCTTCTGTAATTGTTCACGGTTCAGGCTGCAGTAGAGGACACCAGGTCCGACCGGTCAGTCCTTCCTGATGTGGGTCAGAGTTGCACGCCACTGCTCTGACGATCCGGGCTTCCATTTCTATTTGGGGGTGTTACTTTTTCTTTTTCCTTTGTTAAAAATACAATTTTATTAATTCTTCGGGAATTTCACGCAATGCATTTTGATCTCTCCCTCACACACAGAGAGAGACGGGAGAGAGACAGAGACAGAGAGAGATCCTCCTCCTAACTGTTCATTCTACCCCCTTTCTACTTCACACCCTTTGGTTTCCCAATAACCACTGAATCCAATCTGTGCCACTCATGGGTGTGGAGACATCCTACGGTGACGTCCACTGGAGCACGATCAACCTACCAGGGGCTATGCTCTTAAAGAAACCTGGCTGTCTCCCCCAGAAGCCAGACTCTCCCTGCATTCTCAGCTGTGGGTGGGAGCTGTTTCCCTCCTTCTCCCTCCATGCTAGAATGTTGGCTGGCTTGATCTCGGTGCAGGCAGCCACGGCTGCAACAAGTTTATGAACACAGAGAACATCATGTCTGAAAAAGACATGGTTTTGCTCTGCCCTCCCCAACCGCAGGCTCGTACAATCTTTGTCTCCTCTCTCTCAAGATCCAAGATGGTATCTGAGCCTTTGGGGACGGCTGGTTGATGGAGACAGCCCACCGACAGGTGACGGCTCCACTGACATGTTCTATGGAAATGGGTGGTCAATTTTTAAGTGGGATTAAAATACAAGAAGTTCACCAGGAGAGAACGATCCAGAATGAAAGTACTACCCAGTCCCACCCTGCCGTCAGGCCTGGGCCCCATACTCCTGGTGTGAGCAGTGATAACCCTCAGAAACCCAATAACCCTCGGAAACCCCAGTCGCAAACAGCCAATGGCCGTGTTGATGTCTCTGTGGAAATATGGATTTGGTGACCGGATGGATAATGGTTCCTTCTTGCATATGCTTTAAAAGCCATGTCAGAACCAATGCCGGTTACCAATTTGCAATCTGTTGGTTTGGACGCATTCCTATAAAACGTAACGGCACAATGACAAGATCTTCAGGCTTCATGGCCCAGTTCTGAGTTTGATTTCCACATAACCCGCGCTGCTATAGTTAATTGGGCAGGAAGTGTTCAGCCCTAGAATCAGAGCTTAAGGCTTAAGGCTTAAGGCTCATATGTCCGGTCTCCCCGCGTGGCAATCCAGCAGCCGGCATTCATGACAGAGGAGAAAGCAGCTATACAGTCCTCGCCCCTAACACCCGGAAGCTTGCAGTGCATACTAAACCTCCATTTATATTGATCTCGGGGCTTTTGTCTAAGAGATGGTAAAAATAAACAGAGCCCACACTGACTCCTTTTCTCAAACAATTCTGTCTTTTCTGCATTGCCATACAAGGCAAATTTCCATTTTCACTGAGGGGCGTGGCCAGTCACGACAATACACAGAGCACAAGGTCTGTCCATACCCCTTACCCCAGAATGGGATATTCAGCTGGTCCTCTCCCTAGCTAGTTCCTCAAGGGTCAGAACGCTCAGCAGTTGGCAACAAGGGGCTAATTGCATAGCCGGGATTTAGTACTTCTAAGAAGTCTTGGGAATCAAGCGATTTCGGACATAGTTAATTCCACACCTCAAAATCCTCATGTCAGCTTGGCTGGAATCCGGAATCCTTACACCGTGGCGACACGGTAACGGCGAAGGCCAGCGCCAGGCTCAAACCCAGACACACACGGGAGGGGGGATGTTCTTCTACCTCTGAGCTGCATTCCCAGGGACTGAGTACACACTTCCTGTTCTGACGACAGGGGTCAGCCAAGGTCATTGTACTGTAGCTCACACTTGGGCGGAGGTGAGCCGGGCTGTCTAAGATCAGTTGATTCAACCCCGCACTAGAGGGTGTCTATCAACCCAGGGTGGGTAGGAGGTGAAGACATACGTGACAAGGGAACTCAGAGACACCTGTGGAGAAGCACCTGTCCCGCCCACAGCTCAGGTCTCAGTCACAACCAAGGGAATTAAGCAACAGGAGCTACAGGTCTAGATCAACATGTTCTCTGTCTCTCTAAGATGGCAAATGGTAAACTAACAAAGAACACAGAAAGCCCAGCCAGGCCAGGCAAGGTGAAGTCAGATCCAGTCATTGCCCAGTTTTCTTCTGTGCAACCTGCCTAAGGCTCCCTGTGGTTAAACAGGTCTGTTCACTAAAGTGTCCATGCTGCCAGGTCCCAGGGCAGCACACGCAGTCTCAGGGTAGGGTGAGTTTAGGGCACGGGGACTGAGGCCTGCTCACTTCTTCTTGGTGCCCCTGATGTGTCTGTGCACTGGCCAGGGTGTCCGCTTTCCCGTCCCTGCAGTCCGCCTAGTGCTTAGATCTACTCCTGTACTGGCTAGACACCAGTAAATACAGGACAGCCACTAAAATGTCACAGATACTTGAAAAGCAAAAGCAACATTATAACCCACTGATGGCTATAAACTAAATAGCAAACAAGGTAAATCAAAGTAGTCACTGTGTGGATACTTTTAATCATGTTGGTCTCTGGAAGTCTGAATCATTCTCTCCCTCTCTCTCTCTCTCTCTCTCTCTCTCTCTCTCTCTCTCTCTCTCTCTCTCTGTGTGTGTGTGTGTGTGTGTGTGTGTGTGTGTTATAGACTTTATTTTTAAGGGCTGGGTTTCACAGCAAAATTGAGTGGGAAGTATACATTTTCCATATATTTTATGACCTACCCACACATAAAGCATTATTCAATTACTCACAATGTTTGAAAATATGGATAATTTTAATATAATACACGTTTTGGGGATTTTTTTTAAGTGAATAGAATGGCTTCTACTCCATTCAGAATACCCCTCACGCCATTTAATTTCTACCAAGTCAAGATAGAATGCTACTGCTATTTAAACAATTATTAAGTAGTAACAGAAATTCTTCTTCCCAAACAATAATTGAGAGCTGTGAATTCAACTGATATTTACAACTGTTTTTTTTTTTTTTCTTCATAGAATTGTTTAAATGACAGGTTTTATACTGGAATGACTTGCCTTTTGTAAAATAGATTTTGCTATTCCATTATGTGTATAGGTGGTGGTATAAAAAGCATATTTGTTTATACTTTCGTATTTGTGTGATGTGTGGTATTGATACATTCATGGGAGGGCACATGAGCGCCACCACACGTGTGTGGAGGCCAAAGGGCAGCCTCTCCATGCCAGGCTTCACCTTTCTGCCTTATTTGAGACAGGGTGTGTCCTTGATATAAGCTAGGCTACCTGACCTTCAAGTGTCTGTCATTCTACTGTCCCTGGCAGGACCCAGTGAGAATATAGACATTTGAGCGACTGTGTCCTACTTTGATGTGGGGTCTGGGGATCCGAACTCAGGTCATCTGTCTTGAGTGGCAACACGGAGCCTTCCCATCCATGTTCATTATTTTATGGCTCCCTGTTTCTACTCACACACATGATAAATGCCTTTCCAAGCAACCCAGACACAGTCAGCCTCACCCCACGTGGGAAGCCCTCTCTTGGGGTATCAGTCCAAACCCCAGGAAGATAATAGTAATGTGACTGACACATTCTCATTGATTCCTGACAGCTGTCTGTGGCCTGAAGACTAACGGCTGTGTGCTCAGGCAGGAAGTGGTTCCCACCCAACAGTGAAAGTGTCACTGTCCCCAGAGGCCAGGCACAATAAACATCAGGAGGTTCAGGCACTCTTGGACAACACCTAAGTCACTTAGCTTGGTGATAACGGTTGGTGACTTCCTTGTGGCTTTGCAACACAGATGAATGGTGTATTTACTGAATATGAGAGAGGCAGAGGCAGAGCCAGACAGATGAGAGACAGAGAGAGGAAGAGGAGAGGGAGAGAGAGAGCATTGTGTGCCTGTGTATGTGTGCCTGTGTAACGTGTGTGCATGTGTGCTTGTGTGCTTATGTGCATGTGTGCCTGTGTACGTGTGTGCATGTATGCCTGTGTGCCTTGTGCATGTGTATGTGTGCATGTGTGTGCATGTGTAACATGTGTGCTTATGTGCCTGTGTGCCTGTGTACATGTGTGCATGTGTGCCTGTGTACGTGTGTGCATTTGTGCCTGTGTGCATGTGTACTTGTGTGCTTGTGTGCCTGTGTGTGTGGGCATGTGTAATGTGTGTGCATGTATGCCTGTGTGCCTTGTGCATGTGTATGTGTGCGTGTGTGTGCATGTGTAACATGTGTGCTTATGTGCCTGTGTGCCTGTGTACATGTGTGTATGTGTGCCTGTGTACTTGTGTGCATTTGTGCCTGTGTGCATGTGTGCATGTGTACTTGTGTGCCTGTGTGCATGTGTGTGGGGGCATGTGTAACGTGTGTGCATGTGTGCCTGTGTGCCTGTGTACATGTATGTGTGTGCCCATATGTGCCTGTGTGTATGTGTGCATGTGTGCACATATGCACATATGCCTGTACATGTGAGCACACATGGAAGACCGCATCTGGATTCTGTCTGGAGTCATCTTTAATTGCTTTCCACTTATTTTCTTTTCAGATAGTCTCTCACTGAACCCAAAGTTCATGGACTAGGCTAAATTGGCTGGCCAACAAGCCTGGGGATTCCCCTGTCTCCTGTGTTGGGCTTTACAGGTCTAAATGGCTATAAACATATTTTTATATGGTTTCTGTGGGATAGAACTTGGGTACTCACAGTTGTACAGCAAACCTGTTCCTGACTGGATTATCTCCCTGGTCTTTTCATTATTTTAGAGAGAGAGCCAGATTCCAGTCTTCCCATCTCCCTCCCAAAAATGCTATCTATCCACCCATGGCATGAAGACAGACCACACCCTCTCCTGGGGAAGCACAGCACATATGGGCTCACCAAGCAGCCACTGGGAGATGGGTATGTAGTCATCAGAGTCCCTGTGTGTACCACACTGCATTGCCTGGGCCCACGCCAGCCTTGCAATCTAGCCGCTATAACAAGAGGACTGCAGACTCCTACAAGGAGGCCTCTCCTGTATCAGAGCACTCCTTCCTTCCATTGTCCAGCCAGGGGTCCCAAATAATTTCTACAAATGCCACATGGGCAAGCAGCCAGGCTTGGCCGCCGCCGGATAGCCTGCCTCATCTCTGGCTTCTGAGTGCTCCCCGTTCTCCCCTTCACCCCTTTCTCTCTCCTCTCCTGCTCACTCCCTGTCAGGAATAGAAGAGCCATTGTAGCTCCTATGCTGCACCGGGGACGGAGGATGTACAGTCTGTGTGCTGTGGACCAGCGGACCAATCCAGGCAAACCACAGTGGGTGTTTACAGCGCGGTCTTTAGAGCGGCCCCTCTATTCTCCCCTCCTCAACTCTCCCTGGGCTTCACTGGGCAGGTGAGGGCAGCGCAGCCACTGTGGACAACACTCCAGTAAGGGCCTGACTGAGGCGGAGGATGCCCTGATATGGTAGGTGTATCATGTCAAGGGAGGTGTAGCATCCCTGTATTCCCCAGAGTCGCCCCACTTTTCTTAGAAATGTTCAGTTATAGCGTCACATGACATTACAAAGTCTCTACCACCCTAAGGCTGTCGGCTTCTGGTTTCTTTCTGCTTCATAAATAACATAAATAACTGCCACGTGCCACACATGCCGGTGACAAAGAGGGAAGGCTGGGTAGTTTGTAGCAATAAATAGTGTGGCTGGGGGATGAGACTGTCCGCTGGGCCTGCGCAGGAAAGGCTTGCCGGCTCTCCGTCTAGCTTCAACGTGGCCTGGAGGACACGCCACCGCCCGTGTGCGCCACCAACCGTGTGCGCCACCAACCGTGTGGCTTTGCATGCAGTCTTCCATCCCTTCTTTCTTCAGAACACCCTTAATACACTATCTATGCATGTGACACATGGCTATGGGCAGAAGGGAACGGAGTCTTCTATCCTAGTGTACACACATTAGAAAATGAACAATGTGCTTTGCTTACCTTTACACATACTCTCACACACACACATATGTACACACATGCATGAAAGCCATCACACCACACATAGATACAAACACATGACACACACCACATACACATACACACACATATAAGCATCATGCCACACAGATATACACACAACACATACCATATACCATATACTACAAATACATATACACGCACTGCACATATACACACACACCACACATATACCATGTCTGGACAGACTCACACACACATGGCACATCACTCACACACATGACACACACATACCATATACCACATACCACAAATACATATACACACACCACACACATCATACACATATACCATATACAGGCGCGCACACACACACACACATGACACACAACACACACATACCCACCTTTTATAAAGTTCAAGATAAAAATCCCAATGACCCCAATGGCCTAACTTTGACCCTTATTTCTTATATTCTCCCTTATTCTCCATTTTCTTGTTTTGTTCTGCGCATGTAACTCATGGGCACGCCCTTTATCTTCCACTAGCAGACCCTCACTATTTGAAAGCTTACCACAGGCACTCGATAAAAAGGTTAATTTTGAAGCCATGATGTCTAGTCTCTTTGTGATAAAAATCTGCAGAGAAATAAGAACACTGCATGAGGATCGCCCTAGTGTATACTGTGAAACCGACGGAACACTGTGGGGTAGATAGCATGAGATCAGGGCAGTGACCTCGAAGTCTGAGGCACAAGGATCCCTTCCCAGGAAGTCAGCTCTGGATCACAGATTATTACCCCAGTTCTCATGCTGGACCATGCCCAGCAGTGAGGGTTGAGAGACGCAGTCACTGGACTGACAATAGGCTAAAACTCAAGCAGACCTAAACTGGAAGGAAATGTCAACCCATAGGGTCGGCCTGGAGACAGCAGAGACGACAGTCTGGTGGTGATCTTGCATCCACAATAAGACACTGCAACGGGTAGAGAGCCAACCACACTGGACGTGCGCGGTGTCGAGCCCTGCTCAGCAGTATACCCAGCCTGCATGAGGCTGCAGAGCGACACTGAGGCCATCTCTGGAGACTATGCACTGCAGGAAGGCGTGGCAATGGACCTGAAGTAACAGAAAGAGAGAGCCAGGGAACTAGGGAACAATCCGCTTTGTCAGAGACAGAGGCAGGAAGGGTGTTGGCTGTATACAACGGACCGTGTAGACTCTAGATGGGGGACCAGGCTATTTACTGACTGTGTTGGTGGTCACGCAGGTTCTACATGTGTGAAGACATAGAACTGTACGCATATGTAAGTATCACACACATACACACATAACTTGGAGACTCTGAATGAGGTGCATGGTTTACTACAGAGCCAATCTCCTGACTGTGATTTTTAAAGGCCAGAGTCGTTGCAAAAACGTTGCCTCTGGGGTAGGGAGGGGTGATGAGCATGTGTAAAGAGTTCTACAAATGTGTCTTTGCAATTGCCTACAATCTGCAAGTTTCTCAGCATAAATCTTACTGAAGAGACAGTCACCAGTGCATCTTTCCCTCTGGGGAGGGACGATCCTGGAGCCCTCTTGGGACAATCTCTTGTGCTCTAGGAACGAAGCATCACCTGTCTCGATGTCTTGCAAACATCTCTGATTGGATGCTAGTTTCCCTAATGTTTCCGCTCTTGGCTTCTGCCTGGGGAGCTCTCCAGCAAGGCAAGGTGGATGAAGACTGGTGACACAACCCATTGAGGATGCTATCTTCGATGATTTTTTTTTCCTTGTACTTAGTCTCTCAACTAGAGTAGGGCTCCGCAGAGATCATGTGATGGGAAGACACCCAGTTTGAGCCGAAAGCTGCAGACTCTCTCCTGTCTACCCAGAAACACTCCTGAGACACCAGGGCTGGAGACCACGTGTCGCTTGTCCTGAGAAAGCGCCCCTCATTTTGACTTCTTCCAGCAGAAGTCTGCATCAACTCCTCACTTTTCAAAGGCAAAGGAGGTGTTTTCAAGTGGAAAAGTCCAACAGAAAAAAAGTTAGCCTTTAAACACGAGAGTCTGCATTTAAGTTGGAAATCCTAGTTGTTAGGTTGGCCAAGCCTCAAGTTTGCATACTTGTCACATGACCCCAAGTGGACAACAGGAAGAAGAAGAAAAGCCAGGCTTCCAGCCCCTGGCAGTGAGACTGCTCATGTCACTGAGAAAATCAAACTATGAACAGAGACATACTCAATGCCGTGCACCACGGCGTACGCCCTCATCCTCAAGCCTCTTCCTAGGTCATAGTGTGTTAGCTTCAGGAGAGAATTCCTAGTTCTGTGAGGATTTGTACCCTGCAGGAGATGAAATTTCACTCCTGTTAGGTTGCTGCTTCTCAAGGAGGATGGAAAGGTTAGGACAGAAGCAAAAGTTCTAACAGACAAAAGTCTATTAGAGCCTCTTAGGAAACCCACCATTAAACCTGACTATCAGAAGTCCACCCTTAGGTGACTGTGCAGGCGCCAGCAAGTACAGTCATTACAGGACTGGTAGAAACAGCCCCAAAGCCAACTATGGTGGGTCAAAGTATTTACAACTGTATTTTAAAACAACAACAACAACACACACACACACACACACACACACACACACACACTATTCAAACTTCAGTAGATAGCCCTAAACCCATGAACATACTAGCAAAATGCATCATATGCATGTGTGAAATTCTCAAACAAGAAAAAAAAAAAAACCCTATTCAACTCACATGCAAAGCTAACAGCAGTAGAGTAAGATTTCAAAGGGAGCTCACAAACGGTAACCATGCTCCAATATCACAGGTAGTGTCTACACTGCAATAATACAATATTACATTACAAACAGTAGCTACGCTACAGAATCACGAACAATAACTATGTTGCAGTATGACAAAGGTAACCAGGCTACGATGCTACCGTGTTAGTCTCTCAAAACTGAACACGGCACAGACGAATGAGGCAGAAGCCTGCTCACCGGCCCACACGGCCGTGGGTGCTGCTCTGTGGGAGGACGCCATTTCCGTCTGCATTTTCTCAGTTTCCCTTTTGAAAATACTAACTTTAAAAGGATGACATGTTTCAAGCAATATTTTATTATTCATAATTACAAGTAGTTATATGTTCATATATAATTATATACTGTTTATAATATAATCTTCATAATAAACATATACTTACTATATATGTGCTGTGTCTTTATGTAATAGAAATATATATTATGTCTATTTGTACTAGTCAGGGTTCTCTAGAGAAGAACACCAGTTGTGTGTGTGTGTGTGTGTGTGTGTGTGTGTACGAACATTTGGATTTACTGGACTGGTTTACACAATTGGAGGCTTAGCATTTCTACAATAGCTGTCCGCCCAGTGAATCCCGAAAACCCAGTAGCTGTTTAGTCCAAGCTAGAAGCCTCAGAGTAAGGCAGTCTGATGGTACCGTTCCAATCCAAGGCCTGGAAGCTCTCTGGAGGGAGGCAGGTGTGGGTTTGCATCAAAAGCTGGAATCTGATGTCCCCAGACAAAACCAGCTGCAATGACCTACCAGCTAGGGGAAATCAGGACACACACACACCAGCGAAGTTCCTTCTCTCCCCCTTATTCCTTTCGGGCCATCGGCCTATTGGACAGGCTGCCTAAATTCAGGCTGGTCTCTGTCCCTCAGCTGCTGACTTCTAATTGCCTCTGGAAAGTTCCTCACAGACACACCCCGAGGCATGCTTTCCTAGTCCCCCATGCATGTGTCTCAGCCTGTCCAAAAAAAAAAAAAAAAAAAAAAAAAGGCCATCACAACCTCCAAAGCAAGTGTGCTTAAGTCCTGGCTTCCCTGCACTCAGAGACAGACAGTGGGTAGGGGTCAGGTTACCCCTGCACGTGTTCACAGTCACCTGCCTGGGTCTCTGGCCAATGAGCCGATCTCAGGGGTACTAGTCATGAAAATCAGCTTCAGAGGCACTGAGTGGATCCAATAGGAAATGAACGCAGGATTCAAGGGCCCCGGGGACAGCAAAGAAGAAAGCAGGCTCTCTGTGTCTGCCGTAGCCCCGTGGAGCAGCTGAGCTGTAGAGCTGGAATAACCCCTTAGCTAATGGTGGCATTGAAAACTGCCCAACCTGTCACCCTACACATAGAGCTGGCTTGTTATCCTCCTGGAGTCAGAGACTGAGCGTGTTCTGAGAATGACAAGAACACAGAGGGAGCCTAAGAGTCTACTCTACAGGGAAATGGAACAATCCAGTCCTCAAATGTAAAATCCAGAGGACCCAAGATCCTGGGCAGTGGTTGCTGAATATCTGGGCCATGTCTAACCCTCTCACGTTCACTGCAAACTCAATGGACTCAGGACCATTGAGCTAAGTGTTGGGCCCTCAAGAAGAAATACGGTGTTCCTAAGACAACCAGTTCTTCCAAGTGTGCAAAGTGAGCCCAGGAGGAGAGGGAAGGTTGAGCTACAGTCTCAACACGAGGCTTGCTGGGAGGGAGACGCTGGGCGGGCAGGATGCCCCTCATCAGGGCCCTCTGGTCCTGTTCCCATCTGAGTTCCTCCCCCTTGAGAAACAGCATCCTCGGGCAAGGGAATCGGCTTCCTTCCCTGGCTGCTGGCTTCTCATCTGTGAGGGACACAACCCTAGCTCACACGGGCTCCTGTCTCCACAGCGCTCCAGCCTGGATAGGCATTTCCCCTCAAAGGATGGGTCCAAAATAAAGCCTTCCTGCCTCAAGCTGTTTCTGTCAGGAGGAGAAGGAAAGTCGCAGGCGCTAAGGGAGCCATTTGCTGACGCTGAGTTAACGACTGCTTAGACGTGCTGACCACAGGCAAGGACCTCTCAGGACTGGGAAGATAAAAGCAAAATGAAGGATGAGGCCGCGGTACTCAGTGGCCACGCAGGAGAACTCAAGTCCAGTCCACGGGCTAACTGTTAGCCTAGCATAGGACTAACGATCATTCCTGTTAGAACAGTGACTGGCACAGACACAAAGACCATTGCAGCTGCCACTGGGAATTCCCACACATCATCCTTGTCTGTGGATTCATGTGAGTAATCGGGTACCATTAAGAGGGCCAAATGGTTGGGGTGGGGGGGGTGACGCAAACTTTAATCCTCAGCACTCAGGAGGCAGAGACAGGCAGACCTCTGAGTTTAGAGCCAGGCTTTTCTACAGAGCCAGTTCTAGGACAGCCAGGGCTACACAGAGAATCTCTGTCTCAAAAAAAAAAAAATGGGGATGGGGGCGGTGAATGAGTTCTTTCTCTGGCATCGAATATTTCTCAAGGGAGCGGAGTTCTCAGAGACATGAAGACGGTTGACGCCCTTGCCTGGTTGTTGTGGATGAGTCCCCGTGCTTCTCTATGGAATCCAACGTTCCTGGGAAGGCCCATTAGAACCGTTCCGGCTCAGCCGGTCTGTTTCGGTTGACAGAGTGGTTGCCCCCACTCAGCAGCTCTCCCATGAACATGGGTGTGTGCCCTGAATTTGACAGGGGAAACAATCACAAAGTTAAAGATCTCATCTTAGCGGGATCCGGTCCTGCCGGATTTGGGTACGCGTGGACACTTCACAGTTTGGCAGTCACCCTGGACCACGCCCCTCCAAGAAGCTGATCCAGCATGGCAGTGGGAGAATGCCGCCAAGGACCAAGTACCAAGATGGTACGACTGCATGGGGGGGGGCAGAAGAACTGGGCTACAGAATCAGCCTAGGGGTCCATCACAGACCCATGGATAAATATATGAGGGAAACTCACACCGGGGTATATTATTTGGTCATTAAGAAGGGCAAAATTATTAAGGAGCAGGCACATAAATTTTTTGAGCGTTATTTTAGTTCTAAGAATATGGACGGAAGCAAGCCTGCCTTGAATGCCCTTCAGAGACTTTGTGCTGCAACCGAACAACTCAAGCTCCAGGTGGATGGCGGAGCTGAATGCCTTGTCGAAATCCATAGCATAGTCTCCGGGTCAGACGTCTCTTCATTTGAAACCCAACACGGTGGGTTTGTGAAACAACTGTTGCTGTATTTGACATCTAAGAGTGAAAAAGGACGCTGTCGGCGGAGAGATCCCATTAAAGCGTTTCCTTCAAGAATTATTTTTCTTCTCCACTTCCTGGAGAAGAGCCTGTTGGAAGAGAAGAACCAGTGGGCCATGAGCCTTGGTTGGCACTGGTTCCCAAGATGAACAATTGTCTCAGCCAAATGGAGCAATTTCCAGTCAAAGTACATGATTTCCCTAGCGGGAGGCAGAGGATCACAAGCATTCAAAATTTTCAACACACATCAGTTAGAATGTCAGTTACAAAGACACCCTGACTGGGCAAATGTAAAGCATTGAAAAGGTGTGCCTGTCAAGACTGATCCCCTGGCTCTGGTGCAAGCCATGGAGAGATACCTTGTGGTTAGAGGCTATGGAAGAGTAAGAGAAGACGGTAAAGACAGTGATGATGATGTGAAGACAGTGGTGATGATGATGATGATGATGATGATGATGATGATGATGATGAAGAAGAAACAGATGAGTCTCTGGCTGCTCAATTCTTTTCTTTTTTTTAAAGATCTATTTTATTTATTTTGTGTGTATGACACACCAGAAGAGGGCATCAGATCACATTGTAGAAGGTTGTGAGCCACCATGTAGTTGCTGAGATTTGAACTCAGGACCTTCAGAAGAACAGTCAGTGCTCTTAACTGCTGAGCCATCTTTCCATCCCTGCTCAATTCTTAAATTCAGGAAATATAAGGCACAGGCTGCAGTTTTATGTTGGAGAACATTTACTACCCTATGACATGACCGTGTCTCAGGCAGTGGGGCAGTTCAGCATTCAGGCTGCGGATGGAAGAGAATCTGCTGCTGATGGCAGCAATCCTCTGGGAAGAGCTGGAATTTGGACAAAGACTCCTGCAATATGGTACAGACCTGTGAGGGGGGATGAAGAAGAGAATAAAGATTGTGCTTGGGCTCTGTTGGGGAAGAGCCCAAACAGCTCCAACAAAAACCTCCCCCAGAAACAAGAAGCATGGTGAGTTACAGCATGAAGGGGTGTGCCCGCCAGTAGCAAATCCTTTAGAAGTTTACCTCATTCCAACGCCACCTGAAAATGTCACCTTTGAAGGACCATCCTTAGATGTTCTACTTCTCTTAAGAGGTTTAGATGCCATCCGCTGATGTTGGTATTACTTGTATTATAATTCGATGCACAAGGAGATTATTCCAACCAGTGAATTTATTAACGGCACATTAACAGCAAAAGCAAGCAGGCAGCTGCAAGGTCCTCTAGGAATCGTGACAGGAAACATCCCAACCTGGCTCTGAGCTAGGAAAAACCTGCCCAATTTTCTTTCCTTTGGATACCCAAACAAATGCTTTTCTATGTAACTACATTTGATCGGGACCAGGCAATGCAAAGATTACTTGATACCCAGGAGGAGGAGGAGGAGGAGGAGGAGGAGGAGGAGGAGGAGGAGGAGGGGAGGAGGAGGAGGAGGAGGAGGAGGAGGGGAGGAGGAGGAGGAGGAGGAGGAGGGGAGGAGGAGGAGGAGGAGGAGGGGAGGAGGAGGAGGAGGAGGGGAGGAGGAGGAGGAGGAGGAGGGGAGGAGGAGGAGACGAAGACGAAGAAGAAGAAGAAGAAGAAGAAGAAGAAGAAGAAGAAGAAGAAGAAGAAGAAGAAGAAGAAGAAGAAGAAACATACTGTGAACAGGGAGGAGCTACTGAAACAAGCGGAGTCTGTGATCGGTACCTTGGTAGCTCTCGGGCCATGTTAGAAATTCAATATGAAAATGAGGTTGGTACAGGTCTGGGGTTGTGCTATGCACTTGTTCTCGGGAACTACAGAAATCTGACTTGGGTCTCAGGAGAGGAGAAAAAGTAACTCTTAGTCATCCAGAAGGAAGCCAATAAGGGACCAAGGATGTTCAAAACCTCCAGGTCCTGTTGGTGCTTCCCCTTGGTAGGACAGCTAAGCCCAGCTCGCATCCCAAAGGTTAAGATGAAGCTTCGCTAGTCGTGTCGGCGTCCGCCCACGAGCTTAGCCTTCTCACAGCTCCTCAGTCGCCAGTCCACACCTGACACCAGTTCGCCATGGATGACGATAGCCTTGTTGACAATGGCTCTGACTTGTGCAAAGCCGGCTTCACAGGCGACGATGCTCCCCGGTCCGTCTTCCCCGCCATTGTGGGCCACCCTAGGCACCAGGGTGTGATGGTTGGTATGGGTCACAAGGACTCCTATGTGGGCGACAAGGCCCAGAGCAAGAGAGGCATCCTGACCCTGAAGTACCTCCATTGAGCACGGCATTGTCACTAACTGGGACGCTATGGAGATCTGGCACCACACCTTCTACAATGAGCTTCGTGTGACCCCTGAGGAGCACCCCGTGCTACTCACCCAGCCCCCCCCCCCGAACCCTAAGGCCAATGGTGAAAAAATGACCCAGATCATGTGTGAGACCTTCAACACCCCAGCCATGTACCTAGCCACCTGGGCTGTTTGTACCACGGGCATCGTGATGGACCCCGGAGACAGGGTCGCCCACACTGCCCATCGAGGGCTACGCTCTCCCCCATGCCAACCTGTGTCTGGACCTGGCTGGCAGGGACCTGACAGAGTACCTCATGAAGATCCTGACCGAGCAGTGGCTACAGTTTTACCACCATAGCTGAGGGGGAAGTCGTGGCGTGACATCAAACAGAAGCTGGGCTAGGTTGCCCTAGACTTCGAGCAGGAGACGGGTGCTGCCGCATCCTCCTCCTCCCTGGAGGAGCGCTAGGAGCTGCCCTACGCCCAGGGCATCACTATTGGCAGTGAGCGGTTCCGATGCCCCGAGGCTCTTTTCCACCCTTCCTCCTGGAATCCTGCGGCATCCATGAAACTATATTCGATTCCATCACATAGTATGACGCTGACATTCCGTAAAGACCTCTCTGCCAATGCTGCCTGTGGACCACCATGTACCCAGGCATTGCAGACAGGAAGCAGGAGGAGATTACTGCCCTGGCTCCCAGCACCATGAAGATCGAGGTCATTGCTCCTCCTGAGCACAAGTACGTTGTATGGATCGATCGGCGGCTCCATCCTGGCCTCCCTGTCCACCTTCCAGCAGCTGTGGGTGGGCAAGCTGGAAGACCGTGAGTCCCGCCCCTCCTTCGAGCCCCGCCCCTCCTTCGAGCCCCGCCCCTCCTTCGAGCATCTCCATCATGCATTGCGAATGCTTCTAGGCGGACTGTTACTGCATCCGTTTTACACCCTTTCTTTGACAAAACCTAACTTGTGCAGAAATAAAAAAAAAAAAAATAGGATGCAACATTGGCATGACTTTGTGTTTTTGTTGTTGGTGGGGTTTTTTTGTTTTTTGTTTGTTTTGTTGTCATTGTTCTTTATTCTTTTAATATTTTTTTAAAGTGTTTTGTTTTGTTTTGGTGCTTTTGGACTCAGGATTTAAGAACTGGAACGGTGACGGTGACAGCAGTCGGTTGGAGCAAACACGCCCCCAAAGTTCTACAATGTGGCTGAGGACTTTGTACATGTTTGGTTTTTGGTTTTGTTTTGTTTTGTTTTTTAATAGTCACTCCAAGTGCCCATGAAATATATGGTTACAGGAAGTCCCTCCCCCTCCCCAAAGCCACCCCCACTCCTAAGAGGAGGATGGCCAAGTCCATGCCCTGAGTCCACACTGGGGAAGGTGACAGCATTGCTTCTGTGTGAATTATGTACTGAAAAAAAATTTTTAAATCTTCCACTCTAATACTTCATTTTTGTTTTTAATATCTGAATGGTCAGCCATCATGGCCCCCTGTTTTTGACCCCCAATTTGATGTATGAAGGCTTTGATCTCCCTGGGAGTGGATTGAGTTGCTGAGGCAGCCAGGGCTGGCCTATACGCTGACTTGAGACAATTATAAGAAAAGTGGGGAGAGAGGATCGGAAAAGGGGATAACATGGGAAATGTAAATAAAGAAAATATCCAATAATAATAATAAAAAAAGAAATGCTCTGTTATCTTAAACATGGGTAGGGCCTCCTGCAGATCTATACAGAAAGAGCTTGGTCCCCAGAACGCTGTGTCTTTAGGAAGCACTACCGACTAGCACGTCTCCTAAAGGGCAGGAGGAGAGCTCAGCTCAGGCCCTTGAGTGCATCTCTGAGCCCAGATGCAGCTGCCATTATCTGAATGAGGAGCTACCAGCATCTTCCTGGGACTTCAGCGCACAGATCAGGGCGTGGAAGCTAAGCTGACACAGCCCGCAGCAGCTTTTCCTCCCGAGTCTTCAAATGGTTCCCTTCTCCTCAACCTCTTAAAAAGATTTCTCATCAGGATTCAGTCTTAAAACGCCACGCCCGAAATAAACTTACATATTCTAAACAATGTGTCCTTAATGTGATGTATGTAACTTTTTAAATCACCTATAGAAGAAATACTCCATCGGAAACACGGAGACAGGACATCTCCCAACCCAGTCGGACCGGATACACATTTGTTGAACACATGAAGTCAACGGGAGTGTCTGGTGACTCAGCAGTGAGCAGTCGCGTTGGTGATCAGATGCAGATGGAGGAAGAGCTGTCACCATGCACACAACTCACCGAGAGCAGACACTCACAGTTTAAAAAAAAAAAAAAAAACAAACAAGGTTCTAGAAGCAGGATTTGGGGGGCTGGTTGGTAGCGACTGTCAGCTGCACGAGATCTAGAATCCTTAAACAGGTCAAACCTCGAGCATGTGTACAAGGAATTTTTTAGATTGGGTTAACTAGGGTGGAAAGGCTCGCTCTAAATGTGGTTGATGCTATTCCAGGAGCGAGGGTGCTGGGCTGGACGGAGGTGAGCTGAGCATCAGTGGTCTCCTCTCTCAGTCCCTCCCCCACCGCCGCAGGTGTCACGTGACCCACCTACTTCCTGTTCTTACCACCAGGCCTCTCCTACCGTGCAGGGCTACAAAGCCTTCCCGGCTTACGTTGCTTTTGCCGAGCATTTTTGCCGGGCGTTTTGTTACGGCCATTGAAAACTGACCGACACAGAGGCCGGCCGTAAGGAGCTTGGCCAACTCTTAACAATTGTTGGTCATCCTGGACTTGCTGGTTGCTGAAATCCTCACTGGCAGAGTGGACTCAAGACTCTAGGGGCTACAGGAAGCCTAATCCCAGAGATCTGAAACAACGTTCGTTAACATAGACCCACGGCCCAGAAAAAAAAGCCCCTAGGAGTCTCTGTAGAGATTTCAGAAGTCAGATGCCTAGGCGATCTAAATGTGTCACACATTGCTTCCTCATACAATGGGGGGGATCTTTGAGAACCCAGCCTTGTCATCCAGGAGCAGAATGTGAGGATGCTGTGCCTGACCCAAAGCTGGGATAAACGAGCAGGGACCAGCCATGCGCACAGCCGTGGTTTCCTAAGGACAGCAGGAAGTCCATTGGTAATCACGGCATCTCTGAGTAAACGTGAAAATAGAGTCAGATCTCTGATCCAAATCCCTTCGTGTTTCTATTAAAATGGTTATTCTTCTTAAAGTGGCCTTACTTTACTGACATGCATTTCTATGAAATACTGCGATTAAATTGACATTGGACATAAGTGTGGCTGAGCTTAGAAGAGTCTCAGCTAGACTCTCTAGGTCTAAGAACTTACTAAACAACGGGGCCTCATCCTTGGGTGGCTTTGCCAGGTCCCCAGACCCCAGAGAACACACCTGGTGCTTTTCTCAATGAGAGAGGTCTGATCTTCTCCAAAACACAGTGTCCTGAGCCCCTGGTGAAGCATCTACTAAAGACAGGGAAATAAAGAATTACTAAAGCATTTAATACATTCAAAAATTTTTTTAAAAAAAAAATTGAAAAGAAAAATAGAAGTAAACAGGCTGGGTGTGGTGGTGCACGCCTTTAATCCCAGAAGGCAGAGAAAAGTGGATCTCTGTGAATTCAAGGCCAGCCTGGTCTAAAAAGTAAGTCTAGGAGAGAGGGGGCTTTGTTACACAGAGCAACCCTGTCTCAAAAAACAAAACAAATATATGTATATGTAGTAAAACTATATGTACTATATACAGCAAAACTATATGTACTATATATATATATATATATATATATATATATATAGTAGAACTATAGAGAGAGGAAAAAATAAAAATAAAGAGAAAAAATAGAATCAAACAACACACACAAACTTTCTGTAAATAACTAGGTTGACTGACCTACATATATGTGTAGGAAGGTAAGTTGGGTGGAATGGGAAATTTGATTCTCTTAGAAAAGAAAAGAAAGACTGAGGAGAAGGCTGGTGTAGAGTGAAGGGCTGGAGGGGGTGGGAGTCGTCAGTTAAGAGCTCTCACTGCTCTGGCAGAGGACCTGTGTTCTACTGTAAATACGTACATCGGGCAGTTCACGACTGTCTGTAACTCCAGTTCCAGATTATCCACTACCCTCTGGCACATGGTACACATAAATGCATGTGGGCACACATGCATACGCAAGCAAAGGAAGGAAGGCAAGACAGACAGAGCAATGGATCTTCAGAAGAATGACTATGCCCCCTCCTCATTACAGCACTGCAGACAGCAGAAGGTACCAGAAACAGCCAGGCACAGAGATATACACCCTTAATCCAAGCTTTTCGGGGCTTGGGGGATAGCAGAGGCAGGTGGATCTCTGTGAGTTCAAGTGAGATCCAGACCAGACAAGACTACAAAGTGGACCCCTATTTAGAAACAAAAACAAAACAAACAGAATAAGCTGGAAACAAACGTTCATCAACAGGGAAATTGCAGTGGGTCAGGCTGGTGCGGCTTGTATTCTATAGCTGAAGCTGGTTCCTTAAGGTGCGCTTCCCCCCTCCCCCCCCCCCCGCTAAGTTATGATCACAGAACTCAAGTGATCCCATGTGAACCTCTCCCCTAGTTAACTGCTAAATAAAAGACTAGAGCCTGTGATGGGTCAGTAAACAGAGTAAGGTGCGTCTGGAGGTTCAAGAGTAGGTCGCAAATAGGAGGAGAGCGAGGATGGATGGGGAGGAGGAAGCCACAATAGGCCAGAACCACGTGACCAGGAGGAACAGCAAGTAAGGGGTTTACAGCTGGGAAAGTTAGAATGGCCCTAGACCTGCCCAATCTAGGCATTAGGCTTATAGACAAAATATCTGGGTTGTACGTCTTTCGTTCAGGCTTATTAATATCATTAGCCTCCATAATAGGAAATGACTGAATTAAGTAGTGTGTCTACACCACAGAATACTACACAATCAGGACAAAGAGTTTATTGGAACACACAAGTTAGCATAGTGAAATTCCTAGAAATGACTATTGGTTGAGCCAAGATGATGAAACTACAGCATCTTACCTTCCCACAAGACCCCAGAGAAGTTACCTGTAAATGACACAACTTCATATATGTGCCTGTTCTTGATATCACACAGTAACTTCATACATATGCATATCCACCAACATCACACAGTAACTTCATATCTGTGCATGTTCATGGATATCACACAGTAACTTCATACATATGCATATCCACCGACATCACACAGTAGCTTCATATCTGTGCATGTTCATGGATATCTCACAGTAACTTCATATATGTGCATATTTGTATTAACACATCCAGAATGGATATCACACAGTAACTTCATAAATGTGGATGTTCACGGATATCACACAGTAACTTCATATATGTGCGTGTTCATGGATATCACACAATAATGTTATATGTGTGCATGTTCATGGATATCACACAGTAACTTCATATATGTGTATGTCTATAGACATCACACAGTCACTTTATATATGTGCATGTTCACAGATACTACACAGTAACTTCATATACATTTATATTCATGGATATCACATAGTAACTTCATACATATGCATATTCATGGACATCACACAGTAACTTCATATCTGTGCATGTTCATGGATATCACACAGTAATTTCATATATGTGCATGCCCATAGACATCATATAGTAACTTCATATATGTGCATGTCTACAGACATCACACAATAATTTCATATATGTGCATGTTCACAGATACCACACAGTAACTTCATATATGTGCATGTTCATGGCTATCAGTATCCCTCTCTCTCTAAATCCCTTCTTCTCCAGGGCACTAGTAAATTCAGGCAAGACTCATGTGCTAAGGGTCACCTCACCTATGAATGTCTATGCCTGTGTGCCTATATCCACAATTGAGCAATACGGGATCTGACATTTTACACTAATGAGAATATTGAAGGCCAGCAGGATGTCTCAGCAGGTCACAGTCCTTGCCGTGCAAGCCTCACTCTCCAAGTTCAGTCCTCAGAACCCAGGGTAGAGAGACCCAATCCCTGGAGTCACTCTCTGATGTGTACAAGTGCACCGTGATACAAACACACCAACACTTGGCCACACTTAAACTTTATGTGTGTATCCATATACATGATGATAATAAATAGTTTAAAATATTTGTATCAACACATCCAGAAACTCTATATATTTTTATAAAGAAAAAAATTGTAGAGGCAAATCACTGTAAGTTTGTGGCACTTGGTTTTGTCTGATGGTCGTTCCCATCCCTGTCACTTTGAAGAGATGTGCAAAAAAAGATGTGTCTTGTGGATGTGTCATCTGTCCAGGCATCCTGACGTCACAGCCTCTAGCACCAGCTGGCAGCCTGACCCTGTCCCCAAATCCTTATCTATGCCATGAGTCCCCCTGGAAAAATCACAGAGAACCAACTACACCCAAGAAAATGTTCTTTGCAGCCAGTAATTAAACTACTCTCATTCTGGTCAGCCCTGAATTCCTGCAAGTAGAAGAACCTCAGCAATGAGGGTGTCATGAGACTCCTAGGCAGCCGAGTCAACTAGGAATCTTATCCATGAGAGCCACCAAGTCTTCACCTGGGAGCGTTCCCTGAGCTGAGCCGGGAACTCTGGGTGTTCACTATTCAAGAACTCTTCAAAAATGGCGGAGGAAACGGCTCGGTCAGTAAAGTGTTTGCCTTTCAAACACAGAGTCTTGAGTTCAATCCCCCAGTTCCAAGGGGACAGATAAATAAATAAATAATAAACAATAAATAAATAAATAAATAAATAAATAAATAAGCAAGCAAGCAAGCAGCAAGCAGGACCTGGTGGGACCTGTTCCTGAGGAGACTGCTTGTCATTCAGAATAAAGACCTGTGCTGTGGTGTCCTGAGGTCACTTCTGATCTCTAGGACCAAGGTTCCAATGTGCACACCACTACAACTTCGCAAATGGGTTGGCCCGAATAGATGTGGAAATGAAACATGTTAAAACACACACCGTGAAAAATCATCTAGGCACACGCAGACACCCTGGCAGCCGCCCGCCAGCTTCCAGGCCAAGCGTGAGGCGTAACTGGGGAAATCCACCCAAGCCATCTCCCACTGGGGGGGCGTGGCGAACGCTGGAAACAGGCCTGCCCACTTACACTCTTGGAAAGTTCCAGAGAGGCTCTGGTACAGTTTCTCACCATGCTGTGCCTGCTGGAGGCTGGGTCTGGTATTCTGGGCCAGTTTCCTGTTCCCCCTCACAATGTGGGCACACAATCTTAGCACGGACTTTTTCTCTGCCTGACGCTGTCCACCGTGCCTACAGAGCATGCCCTGTGGGCTCATGCTTACTCCGGAACCTTCTAGCTAATACACATCCCCCCTTTGCCTTCTAGACCTGCCCAGCCATCCCATGGTACCCATCTCTGAAGTGAACACAGCTAGACATGTATGGGATATATATGGCATTGACTAACAACACACACAGTTCAACAAGCCTGCCATTAAACAGACTGGGGACAAAGGTCATTTTCGTTCAACACTAAAGTGCCAACTGACCATTTTTCTATGAAATATAATGGTTTCCTCTTCAAAACACAACCCCAGGGGCTGGTGAGATGGCTCAGCGGTTAAGAGCACCGGCTGCTCTTCCAGAGATCCTGGGTTCAATTCCCAGCAACCGCATGGTGGCTCACAACCATCTACAGGGGCATCTGATGCCCCCTTGTGGCATGCGGATGTATATGCAGCAGAGTACTCAAACATTAAAAAAATAAAATAAACACAACCCCACAGACTTGTAGAGGGAGAATGCACATGGAGATAGCGGGGCGCCTGGACGCTTAACTTAGCTCAGTCTGGGGAATGCACCTAAATCTGATCCCAGGCAGCTGTCTAATTAAGACACACTACTTAAGTTCTTCTTGATGCAATTTTCTTATAAGAGGGATAGTAATGTCACCACTCCTCAGACTGTCGTGAGAATTAAATGTGCTAACCCCAAGACGATGCTCAGACTGACAGTCGGACAGTTGGCCGGTGGGGGCGCCTGCGCCTGCAAAGGGGGCATTGACAAGAGGCTTTTGGAAGCAGTAGAAATCACTAATGCTCCAGCCGCATGATCTCTCCGCCCAAACCAAACCCACCCGACCCTTTTTGGGGGCTCCAAGCTGACGTGTTTCCTCATGGCGTCTGTCAGCTGAATGCACGAGACAAGGCTCCCACAGTCTCTCCTCTTCCTCCACACGAGACCCACACATTGCCTCCCCTGAGCACCCTGGGCAGGAGCCCTGTGACCCTCGCCAGGATAAAGGTATCATGCCCTGTGCTGGGTACATGTGACTTGGGACTAGACTCTGCCCCTTGTATACCCTTCACCCTTCACAGCGAGAGTGGTTTTGTTTCTCTCATAGAAACCGTGGCGCGTTTCCTACTGGCCCATTTATTAAATGTTTCAGCTAGGCAGATCAGGGATCCGCCGTGTAGCGTGTGTACTGGAAATCATAACCTAACTAAAATGCCAATCTATGATGAATATGTACATGCACACGTGCATACTTTCCAGATAATTAAAGATTCATCAGAATTTTCTATTCTTCTGCACGGGCTTCAGGGTGGCTAGTCTCTGCTGAATGTTCTGCCCCAGCTCTGGACACTTTTTTCATTTGCTATTGGCTTAGACAAAGCCTCCAGCTTTGCCGTCTTCCTTAGAATCACTCTTGGAGAAAGGGCTACCAGTTCTGACTCCAACCACTCACTCACCACCCGGGCTACACTGATATGCCTAAAGTGTTCTCAAACCAGCAGTGTGCTGGTAAGTATGGAAGGCAGGGTTCTGGGAAGGAGCCCTGACTTCTAGGGTTGGCCAGTCCCCACAGTGGAGCGAAAGCCAAGTCTTCTCTGACACTTGAGATGAGAAATACGTCCCAGCGGCTGATGAATCAGGAGCAATATGGGTGTGATGTGAATTCCAGTCCTTTCCTGTCCCTCAGAAGCCAGGTGGGTGCAGCAGAGATGAACAAATCTCACACACACTCCCCCAGAACAAGGAGACAAACACGCCCATCCACACCAATCCAAGGGGATCGACTCGTGCAAATCTGCAAGCCAGGAAGCCCCTCAATCTGCTGCATGCAAACGACCTGAGAAGCAGGCGGCAGAGTTTCAGCTCCAGGTCTAAGGAGAAACAGAGCCACTGATTTAAGCGTTGAGTCTGATGGCCCAAGAACAGGAGGTGACAGCAGTGGTCCAGATCCAAGAGGAGGAGTTTGTCTTTCCTCTACCAATCGGAAGCCTCCAACCGACCGGAAGCCCCACCCCTCATTGCTAACCATTTCCTCCTCACTCAATCTTCTGATTCACGTGTTGACAACATCCTCTCAGCCTCATTAAGCTGGACCAGACATCTAGGTGTCCCTCAACCCAACCAGGATAACATCTTTAATCAGCAATTACCACTCTCTTTCCAGCCCTTCAAGATGACCCAAGCCGCATGTCCATAGCCTACTAAAGGTCCCTTCGCTTTAGCTCTCCCCTATTGTCTTAGTCAGGGTTTCTATCGCTGTGAAGAGACTCCATGACCACAGCAACTCTTATAAAGAAAACCATCTCATTGGGGCTGGCTTACAGTTCAGAGGGTCAGCCCATTGTCATCATGACAGGAAGCATGGTGGCATGTGACAGACATGATGCTGGCAAAGGAGATGAGAGTGTTCCATCTTGACCTCCAGGCAGCAGGAGACTGTGCGCCACACTGGGCATAGTTTAAGCATATGAGAGCTCAAGCCCTGCCCCCACTGTGACCCACTTCCTCCAGTAAGGCCAGTGTCTCCTAAGAGTGCCACGCCTTGTGGACCAAGCATTTAAACATACGAGTCTATGGGGTGAGGCGTTCATATTCAAAGCACCACATCTATTTCTGATCTTCTTTGGCAGAGCGCTTTATTCTTTTTCCCTTGCAAACTAGGGAGAGTCACAATGGATCCCCAGGTTGATTATACTCTCTCCTGTGGCAAACCTCAACCAAGTCTTCACAAGGGGGTGTTTCTTCACAGCTAGCCTGTGACCAGACCATCATCATCAGACTTCCTGTCTGAATACTACACGTCACGAAGTTTCAGAATGCAGCATTCCAAACTCCATATTCCCATAACCTCTGTGGTGCTTAAAACAGTTTTCATAACATGTTGAATTTTACAAATACACCTGCCATCTGCTATAGTTTTTAAGCTGGCTCTTTCTCCAAAGGTCTCATCTATACCACAGGCTTTGGTCCCCAGGGTGTCACTATTAGGAGGTGGGGGATGTTTAGTAGAGGGGCACAGAAGAAAGACTTTAGTCATTGGGGGCATGCCTCTAAAAGTTATTACATATCACACCATCCTACACAGACCAAAGCTTGAGGCCAACTGATCAGAAACCAAAACCTCTTGACAATGCAGGATACAAATCAGAATATTGTCTTTATAATAAGATGATTACCTCAGGCGGTCTGTTACAGTATGTTTCAGATGTAACATACTATCTTAGATTGCAGCTAACAGTCTGGGCTAGCGGGGACCACCCATGCTTTCTCCCACTGGGACCCCCCAAATCTGCCATGAGGGTCATCGTGTGGGTTAGCCTGACTCAGCCGTGATGCAAGGGTTTTTAGAGACCGAGGTAGGAAGCGAACAGCTCTCAAAAACTCCCAGGCAATGCCTTGCGGCAGGAGCATATGGAGCCACTGCTGGAGGCCAGAGCTGCCTGGCTAATGCGATATCTGTGTGAGTGTGAGCCTTGCCCAGGCTCCTGGCTCTCCACAGGTGGGGAGGAAAAGCTGGAACATGTCAAGGAACCTTGCCTTTGGTGTGGGAGGATTGAGCCGCCCCTCCCCCCGCCACCAGTACATCCTAGAACAGAAAGAGACACTCCCTTCTTCCAGCTTGAAGGAGAAGAGTAAAATATGGAGAGAGGGAGAGGGAGGGAGGGGAGGGGAGGAAGAGGAGAAGGAGGAGGAGGAGGAGGAGAGAGAGAGAGAGAGAGAGAGAGAGAGAGAGAGAGAGAGAGAGAGAGACTTTGTTTCCGACTTGAGTACTTTGTTACTGGTTTGAGTACTTTGTTACTGGTTTGAGTACTTTGTTACTGACTTGAGTACTTTGTTACTGGTTTGAGTATTTTGTTACTGGTTTGAGTACTTTGTTCCTGGCTTGAGTACTTTGTTCCTGGTTTGAGTACTTTGTTCCTGGCTTGAGTACTTTGTTACTGGCTTGACTACTTTGTTACTGTTTTGACTACTTTGTTACTGGCTTGAGTACTTTGTTACTGGCTTGAGTACTTTGTTCCTGGCTTGAGTACTTTGTTCCTGGCTTGAGTACTTTGTTCCTGGCTTGACTAGGCATTAGCCATGGTAGCCTCTGTTCACAGCCACAGCCTGCAGCCTGCAAGCTGAGCCACTTTGTGCAGGTCAAGGGACCTCTCTGACCATCTACCGCATTCAAAGCATTGTCTTGAATAGGAAGGAGGTAGTAACCGAGGCAGCAACTTCCGCCAGCACTCTGGACAACCCTAGTGTGCGCCTGAGTTTGAGAATCACAGCCCTAGGTGGTGTAGAGTCTTGCTCTTTTGAAGAAGCCCAAGCCTTCCTCTCTTCAGGAATGCAATGGGACTGGGTGGTGCCTCTAACACCAACCATCCAAGAAGCAGAAGACCCCAGAGGCGTGTGGAGTTCCTTCTTGGCAGAGCCTCAGAACAAACACGCAGTGTCTGCCCCACCCCCACCCCCAGTGCTTTCCCACTAGGAATCCGTCAGAGGATAGATGCATGATGACATCAGAATGCTTGCGATCCGATCATCTACGGGCTGTCCCTGGGTACACACAGCCTTCCATGTATGAGTTTTTGGGGTACCTTTAAAAGCAGACTGTAACAATAGGAGATGTTTAAATCCTGGCTGATAAGCCATCACTGATGCTAAGGGTGTCAGTGGCCTTAACACGAAACCATTCAAGCTCTATGGGTAGTTGCTTTTAAAGTTCAGGGTGGTGGGTGTGGCTCCGTGCTAGGCTTGCACTATCGCCTCAGCCACACAGGTAATGGCTGGTTTACTAACCCTGTTCTTCCTCTTTCTAGATGGCCCGGCGCTTTTTGTTCTCATATGGAATCTTCTCTCACTGACCCGGCTATGATGTTCCGTAGCTAGATTGGAAAGATCATATCACCATTTTTTTTTCTTCGATCCCAAAGTGCTAATGTATTGGTTTAAGACCTGCCTCAAGGAGGGGCCATGACTCATTCCCTAGCTTTAGGGTTTCTGTGGGTCCTTGTGGACCTGTGGGTTTTCACTAGTTACAAATGAAACATGTCTGCGAGGGCACACAGTGTATACCAATCCCCTACAACCTACAGGAGGTGCAGCCTCCTGAGTTCAGATCAGCATCCTCTGGGTATAATCCCCTAGTCCCTGGAAGCTTACATAGCAAGACAAGGAAGCCACACTGCCCTGAAGCCCCACCTTCTCAAAGTGTCCTCCTAACCGACACCTTAGGAAACGGTACGCAGTCAACTGTCCGGCTACTCTCAGGGTCCCCCGTGAGTCACAGAGAAGGCACAAGCTTGCAGAGGAATGCTGACCGTGGGCTTTGCTGTTCCCTGCACTCAGGGATGAGAAATATTTGGTGTAGTCTCTGGTCAGCTCTAAATCTCAAGCTCTTCTTGGTCCCTGAAGACACGGTAGTCTTGAGAGCCAAGACGTATGTAGACAGAAAAGCAGCGTCTAACTTGGATGCTAAATTAGCTAAGATTAGCACCAGGAAGCCAGAGCAGTCGCCGGCTCCCCAGTCTCAGTCCGTGGTTGTGGTCGGGAGGAGGAGTATGAGGCAGAGCTGCCGGAGACAGCACCTCTGCTCAGCCACCGGGAGGACACTGACGTAACATGTGGGCAGCTGCCAGCAGAACTAGCAGTGTGGCCTTTCCCTCAATCCCGCTGTCTCTCATGAGACAGCGTGGCCCTAGAGCTCCCAAGGAAGCCCCATCTACACCCGGTGTCATTGGGATTAAAACATGCCAGAAATGGATATTTGAACCATAGAGACAGGTCTACAGCATTATCTTAGCCTTTGAGGATGTGAGAGACACTAGGACAGGCTGTGCACTAGAAGTATGTATGTACATGCGCACACACACACATACACCACACATACACATACACACACCACACACATATACACACATATACACATACCACACACATATACACACACATACACATACCACACACACATAAACACACACACCACACACATACACCACACATACACATACACACATCACAAACACATCATACACACACATATACACACATATACAATACCACACACATATACATACACACATACACACATATATACATACCACACACATATACACATACACACACATACATATACCACACACACCACGCACACATACACCATGCACATACACATACACACACACACACATATATATACACATATACACACACATACACATACCACACACACATAAACACATACCACACACACACACACACACATATATACACATATACACACACATATACATGCACACATACAACGCGCACACACACACACACACACACACACACACACACTTTCAACCTCAGACCTGAAACCCCAATGCTGGGGTTGTGATGCAAATATTGCTGTTACAATCAAATCTCCAGCCTTTTATCTTATTTTATTTTTTCCCCACGAGAGATGGAAACCGGGAAGAGGTGGGAAGCCACAGCCTTCGCATCCGGTCCCAGCGTAATGGTGCTGAGCACTGGGGGCCACGGCAGCACCCCCAGCCCAGTCAGCCTTCCAGCATTGCCCCTGCTGTGGCCCCTCCATGTGGCCCATGACCCACGCTGGTGGGGGTGAGCCTGCCACGCCCTTCAGCCCCTGCTCCACAGCAGCTCCCAGTGGTCTCACATGCCATAAACTACCCCGGACGGTGCCTCCTTTGCAGCATTCCGTAAACCTTACACCCCAATTTCTCTGGCCATTTATTTTCATAAGAACAAAAGGCTATGGTTTGAAACCACTGGGTAAGAGAACATCTTCCCCTCCCTCTATGGCAAACGGGCAGCGTTAACTTCTGCACGTGGAGAACCAACTATGTAGTGCTGTTAGAGACACTTCATGTGTTGACGTAGCCCGAGGTTTACAGAATATTAAGTGTAAAGCCGAGAGTTCCACACTCCCCACTACCACCCGCTTCCTCTCTTACGCCTCAACCTTGCACTCACACAATGTGTCTGTCCCGGGCTACGCACTGATACGGACACTATTCCTAAACGAAGTCCACGCCATGAGTGAGAGATCGCTCAGCATGGCATGGCTCTGTGTGTGTGTCCTCATCCTGAGGGATGCACACAAACAGGGCTACTGCTGCAAAGTCCTCTGTGCCTGCCCCATTACCCCTCCTGAGTCCCTGGCACCCACTCATCTTAATGGCATTTCCAGGACACCACAAAGCTGGGATCGCCCTCAGAGGCACCCTTGAGTCTTGCGGCATGATCTCGCCACACTCGTTTTTACCGCTGAATAAAACTGGACTCTGGGCTAGCGCAGCTCCCGACCCTACGCATCGTGGAAGGACATCTTGGCAGCTTCTAGTTTGGGGCAATTATGAACTAAACGTCTATTAAAAAAATTCTTGTGTCATTTCGTTTCTTTTATATGGAGAGAGGAAGTATTTAACATTTTTTTTTTAAATAAAGCATCCCAGCAGGTGCCACAGCCAATGTGTGTACTCCTGCATCTTGTTGATAGGTTATTAAACCAGGACACCTGAAAGTAAACTCAGCGGCCACGCGGCAGTGACGGAGTATTTACTAAATCACACACACTTGTGGACAACGGATTTGATTCCGGATACCAGAGCTAAAGGTCTACCTACTAAAGAGGACATTCAGGAAAGACAGAAAAGCAACTACAGGGGGCTGGAGAGATGGCTCAGCGGTTAAGAGCACTGACTGCTCTTCCAAAGGTCCTGAGTTCAAATCCCAGCAACCACATGGTGGCTCACAACCATCTGTAACGAAATCCGGCGCCCTCTTCTGGAGTGTCTGAAGACAACTACAGTGTACTCACATATAATAAATAAATCCTTTAAAAAAAAAAAGAAAAGAAAAGCAACTATAATGTCCAAAACAGTAGGAGTTGGTATTTCTAAGACAGTGGTTCTCAATCTGTGGGTCAAGACTTCTTTGGGGGTGTCTTAACAACCCTTACACAGGGTCACCTATCTGATATCCTGCATACCATATACTTATATTACAATTCATAACAGTAGCAAAATCATATTTATGAAGCAGCAACAACAGTAATTCTATGGTTGGGGGTCACCATGACTTGAGGAAGCGTATTAAAGGGTCTCAGCCTTAGGGAGGTCCAGAACCACACTGCTCCAGAGCATCGAGAGCAAGGGTACCAGCAATGCGGCCATCAGACCTGCCTGGGCTTCCTCCATCCCTCTGCCCCATCATCCTCATGACCTTACCTCCATCCGGGACATTGCTGGCTTCAGGCTGAGCGTGCCGGAAAGCTGAGAACCAGCGCACCTTCCAGAAGCAACCTTCTGCCTCCTCTGGATATCAAGGAGGCAGGAAAGGCTCCTGTTCTCAAAGTTCTTTGCGTGAAGCCATTCGGGGAGAAGCCACTGAGGAAATGACTCGCACATTCGCTAAACCAGGTTCTGCCGCTCAGCAAATAACCAGCAGGCTGCCCACCCGCTCCACCTGGACCGCTCTACCCTGCTCTAATCTGCCCCGCATCTTTACGAGGCTCTCTTTGCTGCCCCAGGGTCAGGCCCAGCTGGGCGGCAAGACGGAGATTAGGCGCTGGGTTCCTTGGCTTCTCCTAGCTGATGGGGGCCTCCTGCCTTGCTTCCTGCTCTGCTGTCTCTTAGTGTGTGCCCTTCTCTGTCTGTCACTGAAGGTCACACACTGAGTAGGGCTGTAGTGGAGGGAAGGTGTGTGTAATCCCTCCATCCGTACTCTCTTCCCGGCCCCATCTCCTTGTTTCTGGCTCCCTTAACTCTTACCTAGAGCTTTGCCACAATGCCAAACTCCCTCCCTCTGCCAGCCCCCTTCTTGAACCTCTTGCCTTCTCCTAGTATGTCCATTCGGGCCATCTAAAACATGGACGAGGCTAGTACCTTCCTGGCTGCAAACCTTTGCTGCCGCCCCTGCCTGCCTGGTAAGCCCCAGGTCTTAACCTTACTCCTCTCTGTGCTCTCACCAATCTGGGTTCTGATGGTATGCCCTGCCGTGGGGCCTTCACACATGCTGTTCCTTCTGCCTGTAAGGCATGCCTCCTTTTATAAAAGCAAGCAAGCAAACAAACAAACAAACAAAAACACGTCTAGGCATTGCTGAGATGGCAAAGCAGTGAAGAGCACTCGTTGCTCTTGCAGAGGACCCGGGTCCAGTTCCCAGCACACGCGTGTCTGTTCCAGAAGATCTGAAGACTGCTTCTGACCTCCATGGGCACCGGGCAGGCACATGGGACACAGGCGGGCAAAACACTTGCACACATACATTCAAGTAATAGAAAGAGAGAGAGAGAGAGAGAGAGAGAGAGAGAGAGAGAGAAGGAAGGAAGGAAGGAAGGAAGGAAGGAAGGAAGGAAGGAAGACACTTTAGAGGTTAGAGAGATTATTCGTAGACTAAAAGGATGCATCGCTCTATCGAGAAATCAAGTTCAGATCCAACACACACTGGGCAGCTCACAACCGTCCAGAGGCTCCATGAGATCTGAAGCCCCCTTGTGGACTCCCCCTGCACTCTGTTCGTGTGCATGACCTCACAAACACACAGATACGCACACATACTTAAAAATAAAATCTGTTTTAAAGACTTTAAAATTAGTAACCTTCATGTCTTAACAATGGCAGCCTGACATTTTCAACAGCTCTTCCTAACTGGTGCGGGCACATGACCAACACACATAGGGCCAAACCAAGAATCTAAAGGGCAGATGCAGCAGCCTGGGAAATCCATGATTTCTGTGGCTTCCAAGGCCTTCTTGGTCAATGGCTCCTCTTCTTCAGTCTTTTCCTAGGATTCTGGTTAGAATCTGAATTCTGTGGCTTCTCATGGTTTGCTCGTCCTAGTGGTGTGATGGTATGCAGGATATTCCTGGCTCTGGAGAATGAAATGGAATGGTAACCACCATACACACATATACACCCACTCACACATACACTCGCATATATGTATACACACACTCACATATATGCACACATGTACACATACTCAGGCATACACTCACATATATGCATACACACAAGCACACATACTCACATATATATGTGTGTGTTTGTATGTGTACATACATGCACACATACAAACACACACATGTACACAGACATAAGCATGCACAAGTATACACATACACACAAATACAAGCACACACACAGCAAGCACACACACACAAGCACACATACTTACATATATGTATACACACATACACAAACACACATGCACACACGAACACACGCAAGGGTAATCTTAATGTCTCGGTACAACTGGCCTGTGGGAACCAACCACAAACAGATCCAGGAGACTCTCACCCTTTTGTGACCAGCAGTATAGGCCTTCCAACTAAATTAGGAACCACCTTGGAACTTCTGGTTTAGAACTGTGGCCAGGTTCTGCCTGTTCTGCCTTTGTGGGTCTCGTTGGGTTTTAAAGTGTGACCGTTATCAAGAGGCTGGAGTAGCAGGACTTCCCTTGAGCACCACTCTGTGTCTTATGAACACAGGTTCAGCACCATAGTAGACAGTTCAAACCTTACCATAGGGTCAAAGGTGAGTGGGTTCCCAAGATTCTGCAGTCAAACAATGTACCTTAGCTACATCCTTGGCTACATAGCAATTAGTGTCCATGCAACCACTGTCCCCTCAGTGTCTGATAGAGTGAACCAGAGGTTGACCAGAAGGTCCAAATCAGCCGTGGCGTGGGTCACCCTGCTGTGAGCTGGTCCACAAAGGAGCACTTGCTATACGTAGCAAAGCCACCTTCTAACCCCATAGGGGTCCAGGGTATGGGTGAGGAATCTCTCTGACACTTTACCTAGAACCCAAATGACAGTCATCACCTGTCATTGATGACTGTTACAACAATTCCCAATGTCTCTCTGTGGCCACTCGACCAGATCATCTCTGTGATGCTTTTATCAGAAGACATCAAATCTGGCACACACACACACACACACACACACACACCCCAGGGCCCACCACCAAGCCACTTCACACCAGGACATCCTCACCACCGTGTCTCCTGCACTGTCCCGCACACTGAGAGAATACAATGCATAATAATATATAGAAGATACAGCCCGGGAGAGCAGAAAGCTTTCTAAGAGAGCCCAGACATCTGTAGGTGAACGGTAATGCAGGAGCAGAATGCCCTCACAGCTTTGTTTGGGGGAGTCGGTCAGAGCACAGCCGCCTTGGGGCCACTGGCTCACACTGGTTCTTTTCTCCACTTCTGCTGCTTGTGCCCAGAGAGACACTAGGGGGACCATGGCTCCTGGGGGGGGAGGGGCTGGCGGTGGCTTAATCAGTTCTTCATTCCATATCCGTGACTGCCACAGTCGGGTGTACTCCCCTTCCCAAGGAGAAGCTGACCCTTCACGGTCAGGAAGGTTGGCACCAAGCCAGGTGCTAAAGAGTGGGGACCCGGAGGGCAGCCCGCAGATACATTATCCACCACAAACTAGTCACCACGGGAGCTGGGGGAGCTGGCTCAGCCAGTGATCGCGCTAGCTTCCTAAGCAGAAGTGAGACTCCCTGAAATTGACATTAAAAAAAAAAAAAATGGGTGTGGTGCATTTGAGTTCCCAGTACAGGGGAAGACAGACAGATCTGTGGAACCCACCCAGTCTGCTAAGCTCTAGGCCAATGAGAGAGCCTCACAAAAGTAGGTAGATGGTCTCCCCAGAGCAACGGTTTAGGCCTCCCTTGACCCCCACACACACCGGCACACACAGACGGAGACAGCTGATGTCAGATATGGACTGTGTCCGATGGTGGTGGAGGTGGAAGTCCAGCCTCCACCACCCTACAAGCTTTTATTTCCCGGTTGCTTCACCCTTCCCTTTCAAGGTCCTGGTCACTCAGAGAAACCGAAGGCCACACAGCACTCTCGGGGCAGCCGAAGAGAAGCCTAGCCTAGCTAAGCCACGCCCCGCGCTGCCTGCATCAGCACGGCATGGCGGCTCCGGGGCGGGAGCAGGATGGAGCGAGGAGCAGAGACATAGTTTGTCACGTCTTGGTTCTAAACCAGCAGACTGCGGTTCAACACCTCTGCTCCGGGCTGTTCTTGGCAAACGGCAATCCATATATAACAGAAATGTTTGCAATATGTCCTCCGGAGGTCGGCGCCAAGGTGAGGCCATTGCTAAAGAATGCTCAGCCCCTCGTCTCCAGCCAATGGATTCCATATTCGCCTGCAGAGAGCTCTGCTTTCTTTCTTGGAGTTGGGTGGAGTCGGGTGGGAGGAGTGCAGAGGAAAGGAGAGAGGTCACTCCAGAATTCCAGCCTGTCTCTCCCTCACTAATGATTCTGTGCAGACACGGGAAAATATATGTGTTTGGCCATAAAACTAGCATGAGCCGTGTGTGTCCGATGCCCTTCTTACGGGACCTGTCACGCACCAGTCCTCCATGGCTCTGTGAAAGGCAAACTATAATTCACACACAGATTCTGCGACTCTTTTAGCTGTCTGTAGAGTGCCCGAGGGAGTAAAACCCAGGACCTAAAACCCAGGGCCCTGGGTAATTTTCCATGGAGATTCTCCAGTTTTAGGGAGACTGTAAAGAGACCAATGAGATCAGAGGGGACTGCGGTCTGCCCTAGAGAGGCTGTTCTGGGGATCCCTGGAGCAGGGGTCACATATCTCTGTCCACACTGCAGCCTCTAAAGGGGCCAGTCCTGAGGATGGGACTGCCAGTCCCAGACAGCCACCAACTGAAACAGAGAAGGGCACACACAGGAGCCAGGTCCTCCAGCTGCGACCCTCCCAGCAGCCTGCCCACCCGCCCGCACGACTGAACGCAAGAACCAGGCCAGGGCGAGCTCACTGCCAGGCACGCAGATGAGAGATGACCGATTGCAGTACGCAGGTAAAGGCCCCCCAAAGTGGCACCAAATGTTGCAAGTATAATGCTTAGAGACAGGACTGACTGGCAGCAGCACCCCTGAAACCATTCAAGGGGTCCGCAACAGAGAATCCGGGACCCCAGGAAAGGGACATAAAACTTACAAGAAGGATATCCATAAAGGCAAAGTGTCATGCAGAGATGAAGTTGATGGGGCAACAGCTCCTACAAAATAACTGTCTGGGAATTCAAGACAACATTTTGAGCGAGCATACCACAGAAAGAACGGTACACGGATGGGGCTCAAACACAAGACCTCAAGGCAAAGGGCACTGAAGCCCAGACAGGTTAAAGTTTTAACTCCACATAAGGCATTGTCTTAGTTTGGGTCTTATTGCTGTGAAGAGACAACGCCGCCGTGACCAAGGCGACACTTATAAAAGCAAACATTTCATTGAGGCCGGCTTAACAGTTTCAGAGGCTTGGGCTTAGTCCGTCATCAGCATGACAGAAAGCATGGCAGGGTGCAGGCAGACACCGTGCTGGAGGAGCTCAGAGTTCTACACCTTGATCCCCAGGCAGCAGCAGGAGACGAAAATCCACACTGGGTAGAGCTTGATCATAGGAAACCTCAAAGCCCCGCCCCCACACTGACGCACTTCCTCCAACAAGGCCACACCCACTCCACAATGCCCCTCCCTCTGGGCCAAGCATTCAAACACATGAGTCTATGAAGGCCAAACCTATTCAAACCACCACAGGCATTTTCTCAATGGAAGTTCCCTCCTTTCAGATGAATCTAGCCTGTGTCAACTTGACATAAAACTATCCCTGACAGGGGAATAATAGGAGTGTGATTTGTTTTGTAACAATCAGTATACAGAGAAACAAAAACAGGAGATGAAACCAAATGGGGAAACTGGAGTCTTCTAAGCAGGAGATGGTGAGGACCGAAATTAAGACAGTAGCAATGGGAAAGACTTCAAGGAGAAGGAAGAGGAGGAGAAGAAGGAGGAAGAGGAAGAGAAGGAGAAGAAGAGGACGAGGAGGTAGAAAAGAAGGAGGAGGAGGAAGAGGAGAAGGAGGAAAGGGGGAGGAAGAGGAGAAGGAGGAAGAGAGGAGAAGGAGGAGGAGGAAGAGAAGGAGAAGGAGGAGGAGGAGGAAGTGGAATCTGCATGGTTATGGAAGAAAAGCACCCTCCCAAGTGCCGGGTGGGTGACAGTGAACGTGTGGCCATGTTCTAGCTGAGGGTCCAGCAGGAGAGTCCACACTGAGAGAGCACGCGTCCAGCCTGTGCTTCTGGGAGCGCAAGCCTCAAACAGCTGTTCAGTGGAGCTGTGAGCTTGAGCTGGTTAGCTGAAGAAGACGCTGGTGCTGGTCGGGAGAGCCCAGACTCTAACTTTCGGGGGTTTGCTCTTCCCCCAGACACTCAACTGCCTCAGGCCCCCTGTCAGTTATGCCGCTTGGAAAACAGAATGTGCTTGTGGCTTTAGGCTTGAGTCTGCGCGGTGAATGCCGTTCCATGAGGCAGGACCGATGGACTTGGGGGAACTAAGACTTTGGCTGTTCCCGAGACGTCGATCTCAGAACCAAAACAGGGAGGGGTTGGGGGCTGTGGGAACGAATGTCTGCAGGAAACACGGACATGGTAAACCATGCTGTGCTCCAGGGCGGACGTCGGAAAACCAGGCTCAGTAGGGGTCGTTTTTCCCCAGAAGTTGCTCTCGCCCTGAGTATCCGCCCATGCTTTCTAGGAGGTGCTTTAGAATGGGGGGCGTGGCTTTCCCATCCAAGTCACTATTACCCTTCCTCAGTCTCTCCTCGGAGCTCATACCCTTTGCCCTCCTTCTCACAGCCATGTGCTGGACGTTCTTGCATTTAAAGCAGACGCTTGACCCGGGCCCGGATGTTGGGCAGCAGGTGCACAGACCGGTGAAGGACCAGAAAACAAAAATCTTCATTTGTTCCCTGGGGCTGTTTGTTTCTTTTTCTCTTTCTTTCTTCCTTTTTTTTTTTTTTAATATTCAGAGTTTACTCTGAAAGAGATTGCATACAGTTTACAACAAGATTACCGATAAATTAATGAGGAAAGCCCAGGGCAGTGCCGTAGAAAGACAAGGTAGAACTGGATGTGAGGGTAACACCCTAGGCGCTCCCCCAAATCCTCCACATATTTAGAAACAAACAAACAAAAAAAAAAGTGACTGCTGGACTTCTGAAGCAATCGAGGAGAGGGGGCCACCGTGACTAAGGACACAAAGTGTTTGTGTGGTCCTCAGTGTCCTTTCTGGTCCCCAGAGAGACCCTGCACTTCCGTCTCAGCCTGTGTCATGGGCCACACTGGTTGTGAACAGGAATATTGACGTTAAAAAGTAAATAAATAAATAAATAAATAAATAAACAAACCAATGGAAATGTTTAGTCATTGGAAATTTCAAAAATCGCTATTATTAGCCTTTTACTCTAAAACTTGGAATGTATTTTATAAGTAAATAGGTGGAGGGGGGAATAATTTCAATTAAGAGAATGGGTGTCAGCCAGGCGTTGGTGGCGCACGCCTTTAATCCCAGCACTTGGGAGGCAGAGACAGGTGGATTTCTGAGTTCGAGGCTAGCCTGGTCTACAGAGTGAGTTCCAGGACAGCCAGGGCTACACAGAGAAACCCTGTCTCGAAAATAAAAAAAAAGAGAGAGAATGGGTGTCATGGTAATGGGAGGGGGGTGATGGGATCAGAGAAATGGTCCCAAATGTTTTCCTAGATGGTGGGTATTTGTCTTCAAGTTCTTGGACCCAAGTCTCCTGTGTTGTCGGGAGGGGAGGATGCCCACGGAAGGCTTGGCTAGTGCCTTCTGGGTCCCCCTTGTTGCTTGGAGACCCACCCATGGAGACCCCACCTTCCCACCCACTCCCCTCATTTGTTCTCAGGAGGGGCGGTTCCTGTGTCCTATACCTGTGGATGGGCAGGCCCTGCTTCTGCACACGGTCCCTTCTCTGGCCTCCTAACGACATTCTTCACGGGAAACTCACTGAGTTTTCTCCCCAAAGCTAAACGTGTAAGTGTGCTGAACACACCCTGAGAAGTCAGTGCAGGCGCTGAGCAGGGAGAGGGCCGGACAGAGAGACTACAAGATGAGGCGTGAGGAGGCACGAGACACCTGTGGACCCAAAAATGACAGGCCGTAGAACCTGGGGCAGATCTGTGGCGATGTTTCCACCCCAGGAGGACACTCCGTTCTGAAGGCACAGCCCAGGAAACAGACAGAGACAACTCAGGTCCCGCGGACCACCGCCAGGGTGTGTCATAAGATGCCCAGTGTGCTGGCACAAGCCAAGTTTAACCAACCCACTGCATCAACTGAGCTTTGTGACGTATCTCATCCAAGCCCCTCCGGTCTGTAACAGACAGTGCCATTCTCATCGATGACACATGGCAAGCTGTGACTGCTCCACCAGGCCTTCCACAGCCCCCTCCACGACAGGAGAGCCCTTGCTGAAAACGGGTTTCTAGAAGAAGCCTTGGAGACAACAAGGAATCGGATATTCTTGGAGACAGCAGGGAGCAGAACAAGACATGCCAAGAGCGGTCATGGTCTACAGGGCGAGTCAGAAGCATGTTCCAACACAGAGATTCTTAAATCCCAACCCAGTCACCATGGCGACATGGAAAGGCTTCGCATGTCTAACCCAGGGCCTCCTGCTAAGAGGCACGTTGAGTGCGGTTATCAGACAAAAGTAAAAAGTCCCATCGTCGGATGCAAAGGAGCTGGAAAGCCACTTGATTAAAACCCCATTGTCAACGTCTACTCTTGATTAAAAAGAAAGGTCTTCACGAAAGGCCTGAGGCTGGACCACCACTGGGAGAGAGAAAACACAAACCTAAAACCATCTGAGGATCTAAGGCTCAGCTGCCATAAGATCTGTTTTCATTTGAGAGCTATAACCTTGATGCAAAGTACCTGTCTCTGCCCAAAAGCCACCACCACGATAATTGGGAAAATTCCGGAAGCAGCCCTACAAAACTTTTATCACTCCTACTGTGTCAGGGCTCCTACTGAAGCATCGTTGGGCAGGACAACAGGATTTGGAAAGAGAACTTCAAACTTCTAGAGCACTGTGAAAATTACATGTATATGCACGCGCACGCACACACAGAGAATAAATAAATATGATTTTAAAAATAGCTAAAGTAAGAGATGTCTCCATTTATTAAGGACATAAGAAGGAGATGGCCATCACAAAAGACAAACTGGAAAAAAAAATGGGAAATCTCTATGTGGAGAAATTTTTGAAATATTACTGAATGGCATAAAAGAAAATTTTATTACGTACCATATTTCAAAATATTTATTATCTGTACTGAGTTTTTGTTCAAAAAACGAATGCATAATATTTAAAATGATATAAAACGTACCCACCAAGGCGTCAGAGAGCATGCGCGGGAGTCGGCTGGTAACTGGATCATTACAGAGGAACTCCCAGACAGCCTTTCTGACACTGAAGGGGATAAAAGCTCCTTACGGAGTTCTAAATTGCAAGGGAATGGCTGTTGATCGCTAAATCTAAGACACCTGGGCCGAGGAACCGCTCGGAATGACTCCTGGGAGCCTCCAGCTGTCCGTGATACAAAGTATCCGAGTCCAGAACCAATGGTTGTTCTCGTCTGGAAACATCTGCATGAAGGACTCATACAATTGCTCATTCACTGCTTGTATATACATTTTTTTCTTTTTAAAATTGTTTATTTTAGCCGGGTGGTGGTGGCACACGCCTTTAATCCCAGCACTTGGGAGGCAGAGGCCGGCGGATTTCTGAGTTCGAGGCCAGCCTGGTCTACAGAGTGAGTTCCAGGACCACCAGGGCTACACAGAGAAACCCTGTCTCGAAAAATCAAAAAAAAATGTTTATTTTATTTCTTTACATTTCAAATGTTTTCCCCTTTCCCGCTTTCCACTCTGCAAACCCCCTATCCCATCCCCCCTTCTCCTACTTCTGTTTGGGTGCTCCCCAACCCACCCACTCCCACCTCACCTCCCTAGCATTCCTCTACACTGGGGCTTCAAGCCTTCACAGGACCAAGGGCCTCCCCTCTCATTGATGCCAAATAAGGCCCCGTCAGCTCCTTCAGTCCATCCCCTGACTCCTCCACTGGGGTCCCTGTGCTCAGTCAGACAGTTGACTGCAAGCATCCACATCTGTATTGGTCAGGCTCTAGCACAGCCTCTCAGGAGACAGCTGTATCGGGCTCCTGTCAGCAAGCGCTTCTTGGCATCAGCAGTAGTGTCTGGGTTTGGTGTCTGCATGTGGGATGGATCCCCAGGTGGGGCAGTCTCTGGATGGCCTTTGCTTCAGTCTCTGTTCCACTCTTTGTCCCTGCATTTCCTTTAGACAAGAACGATTCTGGGTTAAATTTTTAGACATAGGTGGGCAGCCTAACCTCTGGATATGGTCTTGGCAGGTTCTCCCTCCCCTTTGTGGTAGATTTCAGCTAATATCATCCCCATGAGGTCCTGAGAGGCTCTCACTTTCCAGGCATCTGGAACTTTCTGGTTGCTACCCCCAGCTCTCCCCATCCCCCATTGCTACATACCTCTGTTCAATTTCCTGACCCACTGTAATCTCCTCCATCTCCTCCCACACCTGATTCTGCCCCTCTGTGTCCCCTCCCCTTCCTCTCTTCCTCCCAAGTCCCTCCCACCCTCTACTTCCCTTGATTATTTTGTTCCCCCTTCTAAGTAGGACTGAAGCACCCACTCTTTGGTCTTCCTTCCTCTTGAGCTCCGTGTGGTCCATGAGTTGCACGTTGTGTGTTCCACGCACTTTGCCTAATATCCACTTATAAGTGAGTACATACTGTGTGTGTTCTTTTGTGACTAAGTTACCTCATTCAGGACGATATTTTCTAGATTCATCCATTTGCCTGTGAATTTCATGAAGTCGTTGTTTTTAATAGCTGAGTAGTATTGTGTAACTGTACCACATTTTCTGAATCCATTCCTCTGTTGAGGGACATCAGGGTTGTTTTCAGCTTCTGCTATTATAAATATGGCTGCTATGAACACAGTAGGGCATGTGTCCTTATTCCATGTTGGAGCATCTTCTGGGTATGTGCCCAGGAGTGGTATAGCTGGGTCCAAGCTGCCCTCTCTCTCCCTGTCTCTTCAATATAGTGCTTGAAGTTCTATCCAGAGCAATTGGACAACAAAAGGAGGTCAAAGGGATACAAATTGGAAAGGAAGAAGTCAAAATATCACTCTTTGCAGATGATATGATAGTATACTAAAGTGATCCCAAAAATTCCACCAGAGAACTACAGCTGATAAACAACTTGAGCAAAGTGGATGGATATACAATTAGCTCAAACAAATCAGTAGCCTTCCTATACTCAAAGGATAAATGGGCTGAGAAGGAAATTATGGAAATGAAACCCTTGACAATAGTCACAAAAAATATAAAATATCTTGGTGTGACTCTAGCCAAACAAGTGAAAAATCTGTATGACAAGAACATCAAGTCTTTGAAGAAAGAAATCTTAGCTGGGTGTGGTGGCACACGCCTGTAATCCCAGCACTTGGGAGGCAGAGGCAGGCGGATTTCTGAGTTCGAGGCCAGCCTGGTCTACCAAGTGAGTTCCAGGACAGCCAAGACCACACAGAGAAACCCTGTCTCTAAAAACCAAAAAAAAAAAAAAAAAAAAAAAAAAAAGAAAGAAAAGAAAAAGAAAGAAAGAAAGAAAGAAAGAAAGAAAAAGTAAAAGAAAAAGAAAGAAAGAAATCGAAGAAGACCTCAGAATATGGAAAGATCTCCCATGCTCATGGATGGGCAGGATTAATATAGTAAAATTTGTTATCTTGTCAAAAGCAATCTACAGATTCAATGCAATCCCCATCAAAATTCCAACCCAATTCTTCATGGAGTTAGAAAGCACAATTCTCAAATTATTTTTGGAATAACAAAAAAAAACCCAGGATATGGAAAACTATTCTCAACATTAAAAGAACATCTGGGGGAATCACCATCCCTGACCTCAAGCTGTACTACAGAGCAACAGTGACAAAAACTGCATGGTGATGGTACAGTGACAGGCAGGTAGATCAATGGGATAGAACTGAAGACCCAGAAATGAACCCACACACCTATGGTCACTTGATCTTTGACAAAGGAGCTAAAAACTTCCGGTGTAAAAAAGACAGAAATTTCAAAAAATGGTGCTGGCTCACTTGGCAGTCAGAGTGTAGAAGAATGCAAATCGACCCATTCTCATCTCCCTGTACAGAGTGCAGGTCCAAGTGGATCAAGGACCTCCACAGTAAACCAGACACACTGAATCTAATAGAAGAGAAAATGGGGAAGAGCCTTGAATACATGGGCACAGGGGAAAAAATACCTTAACTGAACACCAGTGGCTTATGCTCTAAGATCAAGAATTGACAAATGGGACCTCATAAAATTGCAAAGCTTCTGCAAGGCAAAGGTCAATAGGACAAAATGGCAACCAACAGAGTGGGGAAAGATCTTTACCAACCCTACATCCAATAAAGGGCTAATATCCAATGTATATAAAGAACTCAAGAAGTTAGACTCCAGACAACCAAATTACCCTATTGAAAAAATGGAGAACAGAGCTAATCAAGAATTCTCAACTGAGAAATATTGAGTGGCTGAGAAGCACCTAAAGAAATGTTCAACATCCTTAGTCATCAGGGAAATACAAATCAAAACAACCCTGAGATTCCACCTCACACCAGTCAGAATGGCTAAGATCAAAACCTCAAGTGGCAGCAGATGCTGGTGAGGATGTGGAGAAAGAGGTGCACTCCTTCACTGCTGGTGGGTTTGCAAGCTGGTACAACACTCTGGAAATCAGTCTGGAGGCTCCTCAGAAAACTGTATGTACACTCTTATCTTCATACGAAGACAAAAACGTCCTATGAGCCGGGAAAACAAAGTCTCTCTCCCGTGAGACTCTGGGGTTGAGGTCTTTGTTTCCTCTTCTCTCTCCCTTCCAAATCCAGCCCCTCGTTTGCGGTGCTTTGCCAATTAAAGAAGCAAGTTGTACAGGTATCTATTCCCTAAGATGGGAGCAGAGAAGGCAAAACAAGAGAACTCCATTGCTAAAAAGGAGAAATGGGGCTGGCAAGATGGGTGGGCCATTAAGAACGCTCTTGCAGTAGACTAGCATTTGGTCCCTGGTACCCGGTCTCGCAGTTCCCAAGAGCCTGTAAACTCCGCTCAAGGGGAATCTGATGCCCTCTTCTGGTTTTCATCGGTACTGCATCGGTGTGCACAACTCCGCACAATGACACCCACACAGGCGTGATGCTTTTAACCGACTATAATAAATAAAAACCATTTTTAAAAAAATGAGCCGGGCGTGGTGGCGCACGCCTTTAATCCCAGCACTTGGGAGGCAGAGGCAGGCGGATTTCTGAGTTCGAGGCCAGCCTGGTCTACAGAGTAAGTTCCAGGACAGCCAGGGCTATACAGAGAAACCCTGTCTCAAAAAACCAAAAAAAAAAAAAAAAAAAAAAAAAAATTGATTAAAGGCCAGGCTGTGGTGGTGCACACCTTTAATCCCAGCACTTGGGAAGCAGATGCAGGCAGATTTCTGAGTTCCAGGCCAGCCTGGTCTACAAGAGTGAGTTCCAGGACAGCCAGGGCTACCCAGAGAAACAATGTCTCAAAAAACAAAAACAAAACAAAAGGATCAAAGAGAAAAGTTTTAAAAATAAGTATCAGGCCTGAGAGTTGAAGCAGCACAGAGAACTGGGCACTGAAGGAAGGACATTCCCAGAGATAAATTGGATTTAGTTCAGAAAATCGGCACACGATCAGCAGCAGTTTTTTTGTTTGTTTGTTGTGGTTTTTGATTGTTTTGTTTTTTTTTTTTTAATAACTGCTTTCCTTATTGGGCCCCTAGCCCTAATCTGCACCAGTCAGATTTCACTCTTGATGGAACAAAAACTAAAGAACTATATGTACTTCTGCACGTTTTCCAGCTTAATTTAAACACGCTGACCTATTTAATAAGAGGTGACACCTGACACACAGCAGTGACGGCAGAAATAATACACGCCACGCTCTGGCCTCCCGGAGCGTCAGGGGGCAGGAAGAAAAGCTGCACTCTGTGAGTCCCAAAGAATCTCACTCAAAGGAAAAAAAATAACATAATTATTACCCCAGCACATTGGAATAAAGATTGTGAATTAGGTGTGAAAAGTTTTTTTTATTATTATTATTTGAGAGTACAAAATTGATTTTAGAAAGAAGAGCATGCCCCTCGCCCTGTGAGGACATGAGGAACATTCTGTACGGAACACGGGAGCGGGGACTCCGGTGGCTGAGGGGACTGGCACTTGCAGCCTGGAAGGAACTAAGCTTTGCAGTGTCTGGGAACACCCATGCGTTCCTGCCTCCTCTGTCCCATCCCTCCGAGTGCCATTGAAAAGAAGAGATGTCTGTAGGGCACCTAGCCTAGCCTGGTGCTCATCATAGGAAGATTGACTGGATGGAGCCCTGGGTGTGTTTGTCTGTGTTTTCAGTGGAGCTGGAGAGTCCCGGCTCAGACAAGAGAGACACACACCGTCAGAGGGCCGACACCAACACCAGGCGCTGGCGTCCACAGGAATCAGAAGACTCGGACCCAGGCTGCAGGGAGCTTTATGGTGTTTTAAAACACAAATGTTAACCAAACAAGATTTGCCTCAACTGTTTATTCATTTCTACCCCATGAGCCACCACAATTCTGCCACCACGGTGTCCCCAACTGTGACGTTAATATCTGAAACAAAGGATCTAGCCAACAACTCTTATACTTGGATGGGGTGTGGAGTTATGACTTTTTGAAATTACTATAAAGGTTTTATTCACACAGCTAAGTGGTTTTCTTTTTTAAGATTTATTTATTTATGTTATGTATACACTTAATGCATACCAGAAGAGGGCATTGAATCCCAGTACAGATGGCTGTGAGCCACCTTCTGGTTGCTGGGAATTGAACTCGGGACCTCTGGAAGAGCAGTCAGTGCTCCGAACCACTGAGCCATCTCTCCAGCCCCCATAGTTAAGTGTTAAACAGCGTAGCCCGTCTCTCCCTTTCTCCTCTCTAACCCTCCCCTCCCCCACCCTTTCCTCTTTCCCTCCTCTCCTTTCCAGCCCACTCAGTGTTTCAAAATGCAGTTAAAGATAAAGCGATGACTTCATGACCCACATATAGGCTGCTACCCAGAACTGATCCAGATTGAGAATGTTCTGCTGCCAAGGTCTCTAAGTATTCCTGAGTCTTGCTTGAATGAAGGGGCGGGGGGGGGGGGGCTAAAAATTAAATTTCACCAAACGGATTGAACTCTGAGCAGTGCATCTATTAACTGAAGTTCGTTTGTTTAAGTAAACACTGATGGTGTGTTCCCAGATGCCTGGATCTGAAGACATTGCGGGAGGACAATCAGGTTTGCCACTATGAGAATCCAAGACCTAAACTAGACAAGATAGATTGCGCATGTGCAGGCGTGCGCACATGCGTGCCCGGGCCAGAGACGTCACTGGGTGCCGCTCACTGTTTTTGGATGCAGCAAAGTTCCCGGTACTCTCCGATTGGGCTGATAAAGTTGGCCACTGAGGGGTTCGCCCGTATCCACCTCCCCGGAAAGTAGATTGTAGCCATGTACCCCACACTCCTGGCTTTCTAAATGGGTGCTGGGGACCCACTGGGTCATTCCCCAGCCCAAAGACCGAGGACCACGCCCACCACAGCTAGAGCAGACTTGGCCTGTGGATATAGTAACATGGTCTTGCCTTGAAGGTTGTTGTTTGTTGGTGGTGGTGGTGCTGCTGCTGTTGCTGCTGTTCCGGGGTCAGTTTTTTTGTCTGTTTGCCTTTGTAATTCCTCTTCTTTGATAACTGGGAGATGTTTTTTGTTTTTCTTCAGTAACATGATTGCTTGACAAAACATAGCATGTTCACTTTAAAATTATCTCTCCTGTAAACAAACCAGTTACCACCTAAAAGAAAATAATTTTTCTCTTACGTATGTTTTTTTGGTGGATGTGTTCGTACACATAATGTGTGTGGATATGGGTACCTGTGTGAGCTCCAGTGGGTGCCTGAGAACTATACCAGGAGTCCTCCAGGGTTGTGCTCCACCTCATCCCGGTGGAGACGAAGCCTCTCGCTGAACCTAGAACTCCTTGGCTGGGGGCTGGCCAGCACGCTGCAGCATTTCTCATATTTCCACATGCCTTGGGGAACGGGAACATCTAGTCACAGACAGCTTTGTGCATGACTGCCAGGGGTCTGAGCTCAGGCCTCCATGCGAGGGTCAGACTATTTAATGATTAAATGATTACTAAGCAAGATTGTGATGACAGACCTAGCCTTGCTGGGCGTGGCACGGTCTCTCCAAGGTCATGACATCACGACTGAATAACCTGTGCCCGTGCCTCTCCTGCACCTAATTCCAGACAATTACAGTGGCCTTAGAAAGCAGAGAGGTAAGTCACTGGACAGGAACTGGACGACGACGACGAGGGCTTTAGGGGTGATATTAGGTGAAGATGATTATATATTAAACTAACACCTTGTCAGTCAAGTATAGATAGTTTCCCTGTGTATTATGGGAAATTTTCTATCCAATACATATTTAGACACTTATCATAAAGCCACAACAGACTCTATTCTCTGTTACTGTTGCATGGGCATATTTGTTATTATATTATCATTTTTAAAATCCATAGTTCTTTTTTTTTTTTTTTTTTTTTTTTTTTTTTTTTTTTTTGTAGGCTGAAACCCTGAAATACCTTAGGCCGAAGTAATGCTGGAAAGGTAACATTGTCCCACAGTCTCTGCTGAAATCTCAAGTCAGGTGACACCAGGTGAGAGACAGAAGACCAACACGTCTTCCATCTAGATACCCCAGTCGACTTCAAGCAAAGGGGGAAATGCAACGTAAGAACGGTTCAAGGTTGGGGGCTTGCGGGCGCTCGGAGGAGGGAAATTGCCTTCGGTAGCATAATCTTAGAACCTGGGGGTCCTCACACCCTTGCTAAAGAATTCCAGGACCCGAGTCCCCGCAGACCTGTGGGCACCATGCTTGTGAATATCTACCTCAGAAACCTAGAGCGGAGGCTAGACTACAGGCTACGATGGTTCTGTTGGCAGAGCCTGGTCAAAAGACATTTAAAAATTTGCTCTGGGTTCTCCAAGGCCTCAGGGTCTCCCAAGAGTCACCTCTTGTACCGCACCCCCAATGAGCGCCTAGGCGATGACCTCACTCCTGGGCTCTGAAAACCTCCACCGCCACATGCTAGCCGGCGTCCTTCTGGGCCTTGTCTCCTGACAGCCACAGCAACCAGAACCCTGGATGTGAGAGGCCTCTGAGGCTTCAGTTGTTAGCCTTCTGTTCCAAACAGAGAGAGTTACTTCATGTGGTACGCTGATGTATAAACTAAGATAACCGGAGGTACCTCTAATCTTCACAGCCCGACACTTAAGCATGCGATTTATCACATAAGAGCAAGGAGCGACATAAAGGCACACTTGTCCCTTTCTACTTCACAGTTAGCCTAGGTTAGCCACAAAAGAGAGCACAGGGCCACCCAAGCCCCTCCTCACTTTCAGCCTCAGGGGCAGTCCGGCACCCTTCCCAGAAGTCAACAGTACGAGTGCCACACACAACAGGACAGACCACACTCTACGCAGCAGGGAGAGATGTTTGCTGCCTCTGTCAACCAAGACCATCCGTGCTGACACACCTATTAAGGAAACATATCTAGTTCATTATAAGGTCCTTTACCCAAATTGAAAAAAAAACAATGGGGTGTGTGAGCCACATCTGGAACTTGTCTCCAGAATAAAATCTGCCAACCACTGATGCAATACTGGACAGAGCCAGGTGTGGTGGCACACTACTGTAATCCCAGCACTTAAGAGGTGGAGGACAGAGCGTCATGAATTCAAGATCATTCTCAGCTACATAGGAAATTTAAGGCCAGTCTGGGCCACATGAGACCCTGGCCTGGTTTTCGTTCCATTGCTGTGATAAACACCATGACCAAAGCAACTTGTGGAAGAAAGGGTTTATTTCATCTTATAATTACAGTCCAATGTAGTGGAAGTCAGGGAAGGAACTGGAGGCAGGAATGGACCCAGAGGCTTTGGAAGAGAGCTTCTGATAGGCTCGCTCCCAGGGCCTGCCTCACCTGCTTTTGATATAACTCACTCCCAGCTGTCCAGCCGTGGCACTGTCCACGGTAAGCTGAGCCCTCCGACGTTAATCATTAATCAGGAAAAAGGTCCCACAGACTCACCTATGGGCCAATCTCATGGAGACACTTTTCCCACCTGAGAGTCCCTCTTCCCAGATGACCCTAGCTTGGGTCAAGGAAAAGTAAGACGCACAGACCCCATCTCAAACAAACAAACAAAACTAAACTGATGGTTAAAAGAAAATGTTGGTCTGTAATGTGCCTCTTAGAATCTGGGTCACCAGCCTGGGGGACGGAGCCACCTGATTTAGAATGGATCTCCCCCCTCCCTTGGTTAATTCTCTCTGGAAATGTCATCACAGACTCACTCAAACTATGCTTTGTTAATCTCCAGGTTCTTCTCAATCCAGTCAAGTGGACCGTCAGCATTAGCCACCACAGCCATGATCCCTGCACCCACTTCAGCTGGAGAATAGAAGTTAAATCAACATCGTTTTCTACAAAACCCTCTGTTGGGGCTGGAGAGGTGACTCGGGTGCTGAGAGCACTAGATGTTCCTGTAGCAGAACCAGGTTCCATTCCCGGAAGTCATAGATTCCCAGCACCCACACGGTGGCTCACAACCATCCTGTAAAGCCACTCCAGGATATGTCGCCCTCTTCTGGCTTCTTTGAGCATTGCATGCACATATTGCATGCAAACTCAAAACTTGCAAGCAAAAACTCAAACACATAAAAAATATCTTTAAAAAACGTATTTGTAGATGTAATCTCCTTTCATCAAAGACTTTATAGTTTTTCAAAGCAAAGACTTTGAATATTTTATCCACTGGTCTAACACTATTTGCCTGGTACCCCAGTTCTGACACCACAGGGAGGCTGGCGTGAGCCAACTGGCCTTTGGACAAGTTTACACAGGGATCACATCCGTGAGCTCCTTTCTGTATCCAGGACTCTAAAGCATATAGATTTATATAGCCATTCAACAAGTATTCTCCACTTGGTTACTACATTATTTATTAAAGCAAAGTGCTATTACCTTGAGAATCATTTTAAAATGCTTAATTAAATCAGTTATAGATCGCTATACCATGGAAATTAAAAAAAAAAAAAAACCAAAGGTCAGGCAGAGAGAAGGCTCAGGAGTTAAAAGTTCTTGCTGCTCTTGCGGAGGACCTGGGTTAGGGTCTCAGCACCCACAAGGCAGCTCACAACTGTCTGTAACTCCAGTTCTAGGGGATCTGAGATTCTGACCTCTGCAGGCCATTGTGGGCATACATGCATGCAAGCAAAACACTCAAATGCATAAAATAAATTAATCTAATGTATATATATTGCATAAAATATATAATGTAAATATATAATATATATGAAAACAAGGTAGATCTGTATATACTGATAAATTCTGAAATGCACACAAGTGGATAAAATGGGGTGAAGAAGGAAAATGGAGGAAATGCCCGTGTTTCTATAAGGTGTCACCTACATAGATTTCTATGCCATACCATATGGCCTTTGTCACTGTGGTTACTGACCTTAGGAGGACAACATCCCGCACCTCTCTGTGCATCCTCCTGTGCTGGTCATTATAACTGCTACCTCATATTGGCCAGGGAAGAAAAGCTAAAATCGTCATGCTCATAACTGGATTTTTTTTAATGACTGGACAGTTCTTAGGTGAAGCTTATTTCTGCCTACCTGAGGAAGGAGCAAATGTTCTCTTTTGTCTTCTTCAGTCTGGCCACAGAAGGGCGAGGAGGCAACATTGTTACATAACCGTCCTGTTTGTTCCCAAGGCTGTTCTGCCCTGGAGGGGAGGGGCAGCCGTCGGGAGAGCTCTGAGGCTCTTAAACTCTCGGGTTGCCTTAGAATAGACTGTGGGTCAAAAGGAGGCTCTGCCGTAGCTCCAGGGTGTCCAGAGCTGGTCCTAGACAGACACAGTCTTCCCAGCTACTGGCCTTTCAGGTCAGTCTGTCGAGGGCATCCTTTGCTCTTCGTTGGCTTCTCCATGAGTTACCGTTTACCCTAGACTGAAGTTGTGGTTCACCCTGTCTTTACACACCACAGTTACAGTCAAAGACATCTACCAGCAAGGTTGCCTCACTCAAACTCAAAGTTGACAGGTAGGGAGGTAGAGGGGGCAGGAGGGTGCCTTTAATCTTTCAAATAAAAGTCATTTTGATTTAAAAAAAAAAACTCAGGGGGAAGTCAAGTCCAAGAGTGGGGAGTGTTCTCCATTCCATTCCACACCCCGCCATTTTCCCCAAACCCACCTCTCTCCTACACCATCGCTGACTCTCCAGATGTCAACCTCCTTCCCGCTGTGCAGCCAAAGAAGCCACTCGGAGCATTAAAGACACCCAAATAGCTCTGTCTTCTAACTATATAAGATGTATGCTTTGAGAGTTGTCATTAACATAAGCCTTGGAATGATCACAGGTCATGCATGTTTATATATTATGAAAAGAGTATTTTTCATGACATATAAAAAGTTGTCTACTGCTCACCTATTAAAAACAATGAATTCATGAAATTTTTGGCAAATGGATGGAATTAGAAAATATCATCCTGAGTGAGGTAACCCAATCACAAAAGAACACAGATGGTATACAGTCACTGAGAAGTAGATATTAGCCCAGAAGCTCAGAATACCCAAGATACAATTCACAGACCACATGAAGCTCAAGAAGAAGGAAGACCAAAGTGTGGATACTTTGGTCCTTCTTAGAAGGGGAACAAAATACCCATGGGAGGAGATACAGAGACAAAGTGTGGAGCAGAGACTGAGGGAAAGACCATCCAGAGACTGCCCCACTTGGGGATCCATCCCATAAACAGACAGCAAACCCAGGCACTAATTGTGTATGCCAACAAGTGCTTGCTGACTGGAACCTGATATAGCTGTCTCCTGAGAGGCTCTGCCAGTGCCTGACAAATACAGAGGTGGGTGCTCTAAGCCAACTATTGGACTGAGCACAGGGTCCCCAATGGAGGAGCTAGAGAAAGGACCCAAGGAGCTTAAGGGTTTGCAGTCCCATAGGAGGAACAATATGAACCAACCAGTACCCCCAGAGCTCCCAGGGACTAAACCAGCAACCAAAGAGTACACACGGAGGGACCCATGGCTCCAGCCGCATATGTAGCAGAGGATGGCCTTCTCTGACATTGATGAGAGGAGAGGCCCTTGGTCCTGGGAAGGCTCTATGCCCCAGTATAGGGGAATTCCAGGACAGGGAAGTGGGAGTGAGTGGGTTGGTGAACCGGGGGAGGGGGTGGGATAGGGGGGGTTCAGAGGGGAAACAAGTAACAGGGATAACATTTGAAATGTAAATAAAGAAAATATCTAATTTTTTTAAAAAAAAGAAAAAGAAATAAGTAAATAGAAAGATTAAAGTTTTTTAAAAAAACATTGTCAGTGTTCTTAATTCTATTGATTCCATCAAGAATATTCCTATGTGGGAAATACAAGCCCAGCTGCTAGGGGGGTGTAGATGTAAATCAGTTAACTATCCACACAGTCACTTTTAATTAGTCTTTGAGGCACTGAGTTGATTCTACCTGCCACATCAATAGCTCTAGACTGACTGCCCCATTGCCAATCACCCATGACCATCATGCAGAAGGCACCAAGCTCACTGCCGTTCTGATATCAGAGAGACGCTCCCTTATAGGAAACCATTGACTTACTTCTGTCATTGATTCGAGTGACAACGGAGTAGCTTCCCACGATGTCATGGACGACATCATCACGGTCCCCAGGAATGAAAACTATAAGCAGAACCTTCCCAGGCCACCCCTGTATGCCTCTGACTAGCCCGGTCCCATACCCGGCTCCAGACACCAAGAACACGAGGCCAGAAAGCTCAGCCACCTCATACACCAATCTCATCTAAGGGGGAAGCTGTCTACTTTTTAAATGCTTGAGAGACGAATTTACTGTCATACTGGACAACTGAGATCACTTTATGCCCGTCAGCCATCTTAGAAGAAATGGTGGTAGGAATGGGAAGACCCAATAGCAAAGACGCCATAGGTAGCCATTGGGCTGAGGGGCAGTGAAAGGGGTGATAAACCTGATGGAACCTACAGGGACTGGGAACAGATTTCTGGTGGGGGGGAGTAAACTTGAGGAAAATGGGGTTCAGTGTGGTGTCAGCGAAGAGTGATTACGCCTCGTGATTAAACCAAAGTCCCTAGGGAAATGTTAACACCTTGAAAAGAAACTCACAGGAAACCAACAGGGCAAGAATAGGAAAAAAGGAGGTCTGTTCTTAAAAGAGCAATAAATACAATGAGGCAGGACATTCGTCAGAGATAATTTACATACTGGCTTCAACATTTCCATCGGCCATGTGAGACATGCTCTTAGGTGTAAGTCCATAGCAAGGAAGAAACGTTAAAAAAAAAAAAAAAAAAAAAAAAAAAAAAAGAGGGTTCTAGTTGGCTTTCCAATGCTGCAGTAAATGGGCCATAACTGGACATGACTTTAGAGGGTCTATCTCAGCCTACAACTCTCAGGTCACAGTCCAGCAATGAAGGAAGGCACAGTAAGAAGTCAAAGGTCTTGGAGGCAGGGACTGGCATACGGCCATGGAGGGAAGCAGAATTCATGGCTGGGCTCACCTACCCTCCTAAGGCAGCCCAGATCCACCTGCCTACGAAGGGTAACGCCCACATCAATGACCAATTAAGGAAATGCCCTATAAACACACCCACTGGCCAATCTGACGGAGGCAATCCTTCAGCTGAGGTGCCCTCTTCCCAGATGTATCAAGCTAACGACGAAGATTAACCGTAACAAAAAGAAACCGAAAATAATTGCTAACCTCGTTCCATTGCACATCAAACTTCTCCAAATCATTAAGATGAAATGTTGTATGTGACTATTTCCCAAACATGCCATAGTACATATGCTAGACCTGGAGCCTACTGGGGCCTACAGGAAAACTATACTCTGACTATGATTTTGTTTTTAATGTGTAGGTGTGTGTGCACCAAATGCATGTGTGGCATCCTCAGAAGCCACAGGAGGGCTTTGGATACCTTGGGACTGGAGTTACAGTAAGCTGTAATGTAGGGAATTGAACCCAGGTCCTTTGGAAGACTAGCCAGTGGTCTTAACCACTAAGCCATCTCTCCAGCACCTATGAGCATGATTTTATATGGTCACATACACATGTCCATAGATTAAATAAAACTTTAATAGACACCTCAGTACATGTCCAGACAAATCTGTGGTGTGGGGGTATGCATCATTTCCCCCTTTTAACCAATTATCAAGATAGATTTACCAAGGATGTTAAGACAAGCACCCAATGTGACCCTAACTTCATATTCCTAAGAAACTTCCAAGGAGTAGACATCCACACAGAACTTGGATTCGACATCTGCTTGAGGCTGGGGGGAAGGGCTGGGGGGAACCACACACTCAGCACGCACTGTAGATAAAGACACACAAAAGAACAGTAGGGTTTTGTTCTTAGGTTCTGAGGCTCCAAGCCACTCTTCCATAACAAGATATGTTTCAAACTCTAGATAAAGTAGACCTACTGATGCATGGTCTGGAAACCAGTAGGTACCACGAAGACCCAACATCCCGTTGCCTCAATTTAATACATACTTATATTTTCCAGGGTCAGAATGAACAAGCATGTTTCTTTTCCACTCATTGCAAAGTCAGAGAAGCCCTTGGACTTCAAGTCAAGGACAGCAAAGTCTATCTTCTCTAGTCTTCGAGAAAAGTCATCACGTTGGGCCTGCATTCCAACAGGAACACAAAGCCAGCATGGAGTCTGCAGGGTGAAGCACTAGCCTCTCACCCACAAGCAAGGGTCCCATGTCACTCAGACCCTGTACCCACTTATTGTCCCTTCCCCAACACTCAGAGCAATAGTCATACACACACACACACACACACACACACACACACACACACGCTGTGCACATGCAGACACATTTCCACCACTCCTGGTCTGCGTCATGACTTGTGTGCCACATGCTCCGTCTCCCAAGCGAAAGCAGTCACAATGTGGTAGTTGAGTGTCCACGCCCTTAAAGGTTTCTTGAGCTTGGTATCTGTAGACACTCTTCAAGTAGAGTTCTGATTTACCAAGTGCAAAGGTCACAGCGAAGTCTTTGAGTTTTGCAAGTTGGGAGAGAGAGAGAGAGAGAGAGAGAGAGAGAGAGAGAGAGAGAGAGAGAGAGAGAGAAGCATCTTAAAATTATGATAATCCCTGAATACTGTGAGTGTGGGGTGGTAGCATAGAATCGTTCCCTCCCTATGAGGGAAAAATGTCAGCCATTCAAACAAACCCACCAGCAGAATCTAAAGTTCTTACCGATTACCCACACACCCAACGAAATTAAGGTGAGCAGTGCTTTGGCTTATCCTACGAGAATAACCGAAATAACCGAGCAATAAACCATCAAAAAAGTGTACTAGAGATCACCTCTTTTGCGGCAACCAGGCAGGATTGATCAACTTTCACTAACACTCAGCTACGGTGTGTATGGGGGGGGGGGAGCCACATCTAGACCCTTGACTTCTCGATGAGAGAGTAATCAAAGGAGAGAGCACACAGCTCCACCCCTACAAGAGGGACACCTACGTACATAGTGTTACCCAGTGTGACTTTCCATATGTTCCCACGTAGAGCGCCATCCCCTGGGAAATGTAGGAATTATTTGTGGCTGGGAGCATGGGCTTCCCACAACTGTTTTATCCTATTAGTTCACACCACACACACACACACACACACACACACACAGGGAAACATTTGTTAAAACATCGTTCTCGTCTCTTTTCTTAGAACTGGGAGCCATGAGTTCATTAATTGTGAAAATAACATCACATATACCCCAGTTGTTATTACCATGATAGTGAGGTCACTTCACAGAGACTTTAGTTCTGGCCCCACAGCAAGCCTGAGTCTAAAGTGATGCTGCATAGAGAGTTGATAAGTCGGCCAGACATCACGGTATGGTACTATGAAATCATTCCCTTCCTACGATGGAAAAACTCCAGCCACTCAAACCCATCAGCCATACCTAAAGTTCTTACCAATTACCCAAACACCCAACAAGATTCATAGAAGCAATGTTTCCTGTTTGTCCTGCGATAATAAATGAACCACCAAACCATGAAAAAGTGCACAGTCATTAGAGACCACCTCTTTAGTGACGACCGGGCAGGATCTAGATCAACTTTCAATAACACTCAACTGCAGCATGCGGGGGGAGCCGCATCTCGACCCTTGGCTTCTCCGTGTGACAAGGGCCTTGCAAAGGTTCCAAGGGCCCACGAGGCTCCACGTTTCTCTGTGAGAGGGACTTTGTAAGCCCATGTCCCTTGTGACAACGCAGGAGCTTGGACCAAGGACTCCATCTTGGAGACACCAGCCATCTGATGCTGTGCCTCTTGGGAGCCTGCCTCCAACAAGCCCATGGGCTGGCTGCAGGGAAGAAAGCGAGCGAGCGAGCAGAACAGCTCCTCATGGCTGCCCGGCCACCTGGGACACATCCCCCGTGAGCCTTCTCACCACCTGATCTCCTACAGCTCACCCCACAACAAAAGCTCATGAGCCTTCCTTGTTATTTATCCCCACAGCCAGAGAAAGGCTTCATCACATCATCCGGGCCTCCTTTTAACCAAACCCAGAATGCTTTAAGTGAAATAAAAGGTGTCTGTCTAGGTTTCCTTTGTGTGGAGATCAAAGATCCCAAGTATCACTTTTGCCACACAGGAAATTTCCCATCTTCACTTTTGCTCCGGTGTCACTCCAGGCAGAGACGACGAACCCAACTGCCTGCCTCCTCCTCCATGTCCCCTTGAAAGGAAACATACCAACCCAACTGGCTCAACCCTCACCTCCAACTTCAGGAGGACCCGAGGCCCTTGCCTGTGCAGAGAGGATGAAGATTCCTCATGACGCAACCCTCAACATCCCTGGATTGGAGAAGCATGGGAGAAGCTGGGAGCCCTCCCTGCTGTCCCCTGTCGTCCGCAACAGGCACTGGGGGATAGCACCAGCACCCCTCCCTCCAGACAGAGTCCTGCACTCGGGCACCCACACTGGCCATAGATACACAGAATAGGGTCTTCGCAGACAGCAAAGCAAGCAGGGATGGGGAAAGGCCAGCATCCTCAGTCGGCCCTTCCTGGCCCCTCCTGCATCCTTCTCTTGACTGCCAGCTTCTCCCCCCAGTGTGCTCCAAGTTCGAAGGGATCTGGGTCTCCAGCACTGGCCTAGTCAGCTCCTCTCCACCCCACCCCCAGGTCCCCTTCTGTGGGTAAGTCTGCCCAGTTGCTCTAAAGATTGGGGCATCCCCCCCCTCCCCCGTGGAGCTCTCCGCATGTGCTCAGTCCTCTGTCTCCTCCCCCTCCCCCTACCTGGCTCCTCGCTGCCGCTGCCCCCAAACCAGGCAGTGGGTTCCTCCTCTGGGAGCTGGGGTTCTCCTCCACCTCCTCCACCCTCCAGGGCTTTGCGTTTCTTCGACATCTCTGCCCAGGGCCTGGGGTTTGGGGGTTTTCTTTTCCCCTCCCCCTGGCCCTCCCCTCTCGGAGTGAAGAGTGAAGGTGGGGTTAGGTGGAGAGGAAAGGGGTGGGGAGAAGAGGCCAGGGAGGGAGAGGGGGAGAAACTGTTGCCGAAAGACCAGGGATCCGGAAGGCAGGCAGGAGAGGCAGGGACTTGGGCAGAACCCCCAGGATTGCTTCCATCAGTGTGGCGCTCTCTCTCTCTCTCTCTCTCTCTCTCTCTCTCTCCTCTCCTCTCCTCTCTCCTCTCTCCTCTCTCCTCTCTCCTCTCTCCTCTCTCCTCTCTCCTCTCTCCTCTCTCCTCTCTCCTCTCTCCTCTCTCCTCTCTCCTCTCTCCTCTCTCCTCTCTCCTCTCTCCTCTCTCCTCTCTCCTCTCTCCTCTCTCCTCTCTCCTCTCTCCTCTCTCCTCTCCACTCCTCTCCTCTCTCCTCTCTCCTCTTCTCTCTCCTTCCTCCTTTTCCTTCTACTAAAAGGGTGAAAGGCCAAGCTGAGAGGAGAAATCAAAACCCAAGAGGGCCCTCAGATACTTCAGAGGTCTCCAGCTAAGGTGGGAGGGGGCTGGTGGGGTCCACCACCATCACCCTCTTAGGACTCCTGGTCCTGCCTGCCTTATGAGGAGCCTGTGTGGGGCTGTGGGGAAACAGCCATCCTCTGAGTCTTTGGTCGGGATGGTTGGGATGTGGTTTCAATGGATTGCCAAATAAAATACTAAAATAAAATAATAAAATAAAATAAAAGCTACATAAGGCAACAGAGATGCTTTCAGACACTAAGGATGCAGGACCCGCTGCTCCTCCTTTATGGCATCATGTGATATCTCGCAAAAGAGACTCGGGTAGGGGAACTGACAGGGATGGCCGGTGCAGGGAGATCTGCCCCTACTGAGGACCGGAGCCTGGCAGCAGGAAGGAGGGAGGGAGGAGGTCGAGGTGCTTGGCAGCCCTTCTCTGCGCCACCTCAAGAGGCACCTGCGGGTCTGGCTCGGCAGCCGCAGCGGTTTGCAGCTGAGGTGCATCCTACTCTGGAACTTGAGGCTCGGAAACTCCAGGAACCCTGAGCGTTGAGCCCCCCGGCTGTCGCTTGGCACCTGGGTTGGGTGCAGGCGCTCCCATCTTCCCTGCTAAGCTTTATAAAGTCGCTTACACTCCTCACCCCGATCACCCAGTCACACATCCACAAGCACTGACACACTGTTCACGCACGCGCGCGCGCGCACATACACACACACACACACACACACAAACGCGGGCGCGCACACACACATTTTCTGACTGCTTGGAAAGCTTACAGAGATAAGTTTTCTTTTCTTCTTTTGTTTGTTTTTTTCTTTTTATCCCCCTTTGGACTCTCAGTGGCTAATGTTGATTTTTTTAAAAAAATTATCAACTTACCCGCCAAAGTATCCTCCAGTACAAAACTCCTATCTGCTTCATTGCCAGGTCACAAATTCAAAGCGGAGCGGTGGAGACGAGTCCCTGGGAAAGGTGGGTCCAGGATCCATCCAGGGCTGCTCAAAAGAAGTTGCCAAACCCGGTGGCCCAAGTCCAGGACCTGTCCAAGACGCTCGAGTATAATCCATGCAGTAGTATTCCATGGGCTTCGGGTACTTGGAGTTTCCACGCTGGTCATCTCGCAAAAGGGGGAGACAAACTCTAAGAAGGAGCGATGCTCCCCTCTCCCGCCTTCCTTTCCGCGGTCCTCGGGGAAAGCCGTGAGGAGCTTTCTAGGCACCAATGAAGACTGGTCCACCTCAGCTCAGCCTCTCGACGGAAGCAACTTTAGACCCACACACCTAGAAGTAGTGTGTGTGCGCGAGTGTGCATGTGTGTGCACGCGTGTGTGTGTGTGTGTGCGTGGGCGAGTGTGTGTGCCCGCGTGCACTTGACATGGGGGCAGAGTTTGGGGGGGGGGGCTGCGTGTGCTCTGAAGAGCCACTCTCCCCTGCTGCTGGAACTTAAAGAGAGTTTTCCTTTAAGCCAGCGACGCTGATGCTTGGACAGCCTCCCCCCCTCCCTCCCTCCCCGCGTCCAACAGGAGGCGATGACGTCTGCAGCCTCGTTGCCAGAGCAGTCCCCAGGCGGCGGCTGCTGTTCATTGACAGGAGCAGAGGCTCGGACGTCAGCAGCCGGACCTTGGCGACGCGGCTCCCGCGGAGACGGCTCCCACCCCCGCACCTGCCAGCCCGCGGGGGGGAGGAGGGAGTGAAATCAAAGCCACGGAGGAGCGGATTGGGGCGACGCTGGGGCTGCAGAAGGGGGGTGACTCGGATCTGCCCTCTTTGTCCTGGAGCCCCGGCGTATATAAATAGTACAGTCTCCAGCCAGACTTGCACCCGCTCTCGCACACCCCCACGCCCCCTCCCCCCCCCCAGTCACTTCGTGTCGGGCTGGCTCGGCGGGAAGGGAGGCAGGGGGCGGGAAGCAGGGAGTGGAAATAGATGTTGGGTTTTTGTTTTTTTTTTTTTTCCTCTTCCCATTCATAGATTCGGCTGGAGTCATGGGGCCTTGGCTCTGGGAGTCGCAATGAATGGATCGATGACTGTACACTCCGGGACCACCAGGTCCGCGGAGGCGTAGCTAGCACAGGGGGCGCTCTTCCTGCGAAGGAGCTGGCACCCTTGCCCAGGCACACAGACACTGCAAACCCCAAACCCCAAGGAGGCCAAAGTCCAGCCATCTCCCTCCCCTCCGATCCCTTCTGGTTTAGTTCCTCCCTATAAACCCGGGATTAGCAAAACCGCTGAATTGAGAATCTGCACACAGTGGAGCTCCCAATCCCAAGTGGAACCTTTGACAAGGGACTTTCTGCAGCCTGGACAGTGACAGTTGCTGGAGGAGCAGCTACATGGGGCAAGATTATTAGTCATTGGGGTGCTGCTGGTGGCTGGAGACCTAGCCCCTCCCCACCTGAGTACCCAGGAGCGAGCGCTCCACACCAGAAAGGAGGGAGTGCGGTATGAAGATGCAGGGTGCTTCGGCTGGACTTCTCCACAGGAGGCCAGCACTTGGAGAATCCCTGGTCACTGGTGACTGCAGCAGCTAGAGGCTTGCCTATCCAGGACCACCCAGGGATCACCGCCTGCACCCTTGGCTGTGCCCCTACCCCCACCCCACCCCACCACGCACTGAACAAGCTGCCCGGCACACAGAGGAGGTTCAGAAATGCATCCCATGGAGAGGCGGGGATTGCATGCTTTCGAAGTGAATCTGGGCCGTTTATTAGGTGCATGGCTGGGATAGCTGGAGAAAGCGGAGCCCCGGGATGGGGGTGGGGGGAGCTACCTGCATAGCCTGTTCTTAGCCAGGTATGGTCAATGGCTAGGAAAGGAGGGAGTGGCTAGAGAGAATGTCTTCTCTGCCCTGGTCATCAAAGATGACCAGTGACATTCCAACCCCTGTGCCAGCAGAGAGGCCTTCTTAGCCACCACCTAGGCCCTTCCAGGGGTGTGCAGAGAAAGGACAGAGGACTCCTCTCCAGACTCCTCCACCTGCTCCATTTTTTTTTTTTTTTAACAGAGCTGAGGACCGAACCCAGGGCCTTGTGCTTGCTAGGCAAGGGCTCTACCACTGAGCTAAATCCCCAACCCCCGCCTGCTCCATTCTTGAAAGACAGTCTTCCACTAGCAGCCTGCAGATGAGGATGTAGAACTCTCAGCTCCTCCTCCACCATGCCTGCCTGGATGCTGCCATGCTCCCACCTTAATGATAATGGACTGAACCTCTGATCCTGTAAGCCAGCCCCGATTAAATGTTGTCCTGATAAGACTTGCCTTGGTCATGGTGTCTGTTCTCAGCGGTAAAACCCTAACTAAGACAGTCACATTCCTGGAGGGTCTATCTGTATGTGTCCTAAAAAAAAAAATCCAAGTGAGTCTGACTTCTAAAACAACGCTCTGAGTTGTTTGGAGGAAATTTCAGTTCAACGCAACATTTAGATGGTGGCGCAGTCTGTGCCCACTGCGTTTACCCAGATTTACAGTGACCAAGAGAAAGGGTGGAGATGTGGTTTGACTCTGAGTCTGGTCAAAGTTGGGGGTGGGTGCATAGTGGCTATACATATTAAAGAGATTAATACAATTAAAGAGAAAGCTACAGTGGGCTCTAGAAAAGTGGGAGTCGGGGTAGACGAACCAATCAAGAAGCTGAAGGAAATAAAAATGCAAATTTGCCTGAAGGTGTGTTGTAGTAAATGCTATTTCGGGGGGGGGGTGTTTACCTCACTCAGACCATAAAGTTTCCAAATAAAAGACACAAATGCTTTTCAATTTATAATAATCACTAGAGCTGGTCATAGATCAACCCTCTGAGGTATTGTGTCTACTTCCCTGCCAATACCCCCAAGATACCACTTTCCACGGACCACCTGGTCTGCCCCTACTCCACCAAGCCAGCCCTTGGGGCCATGAGCTTATAATCCATGTACCCCATGGCAACTGTTTTCTTCCTTGGTCTCTCCTGAGACCCAACCCAGGAACCTCTCTTTGTTCAACCTCCTCTCTTCTTCCCAGCCCAGGTTGTAGGCCTCTCTATTAACCAATCAGGGAAAACTTGGGGGAGGGGCAAGGTTTACACAACAAAGGCTGGTACGTGTGAGGATCTCCTCTTGCCTGAGGATCTCCTCATGGGGACGACCAGATCTTCCGGCAGCCAATGTACAGCATTTGAATACCTAGCAGCAGCAGACCCAGCGCTACGAGGCGAGGAGCTGAGCAGAAGGTGACCAGGCTGAGGAAGAACAGTCTCCTGGGGAAATACTTTCTCACAGTCTGCCTTCCGGGTCTCTCAGCCTCTTTTGCAAGCATGGTCTAAAGGCTGAAGCCACGTTCTGATCTGATAGGAGAGCTTGACAGCGGTAGACACGTGATGTCCGTTTTGTGGACATGCAAAATGCAGGAGTTGCGGGGTCTCCAGAAGCTTGCACCAAATTCCTGGAAGATGCAGAGCCGGGGAAACATGGCGGGGCTGGGTTCCCCGGATGGAGGCTCTAGAAGGCCAGTGCCTGGGACCACGGAGGGGAAGGTTAGGTTGTAATGGGGAATCTTGAAGATGCCAGAACCGTGGGAGACATCCGCCGTGAGCACAGAGCAGAGCTGACTTGAGAGCCGGGCAATGTGTGCTGTAGAAAGCAGAGCTGAAGAGGCAGAGGCCCTCCCAGGCTGTTGGACCACAGATGATGTCACCATGAGTCCCCAATGCCAAACAGGGAGCTGCAAGACTTGTCATTTGCTCTCCTGGGTCCTGATCTCCCTCTGGTCTGATCATTCCTTTCCGGATTCCCATTCTCCTCTTGCATGCTAAACACGTTCACTCTGTATCCTTGCCTGTAGAAAGCACATGGCTTGATGCTTGACTTCCCAGGCGGTCACGGTTAAGACTGTCTTAGAACCCAAGCAAACTTGGATCTTGCATTTTAAAATAATGTCGGAACTGTTAAGACAACTCTCGGAGAGGAACGAAATGCAGCCAGCGTTGTTACCGAGCAGGGAACTTTAAAAGCAGGAGGTGATTAATGATGCTCTGTTACGCTTGCAGACAGGAGCCTAGCTTAACTGTCCTCTGAGAGGCTCCACCCAGCAGCTGACTGAAACAGAGACCTGCAATCAGACATTGGCCGGAAGTAGGGGACTCTGAGGGAAGAGCTGGGGGAAGGACTGATGCTCTGAAGGGGATGGGAACCCCACGGAGGACCAACAGAGTCAACTAACCTAGACTCTTGGGGTAGATCAGAGATTGAACCGCCAAGCTAAGAACACACACAGGCTGGAAGGAGGTCTCACCAGTTATGTTGCAGACTCCATGTGGGCCCCCCCAACAACTGGACCAGAGGGCCTTCCTAAAGCTGTGGCCTGTCTGTGGAATCCATCGCACAACAGATCTGCCTTGCATGGCCTCAGTGGGAAAGGATGTGTCTACACTGGCAGAGACTTGATGTGCCAGGGTAGGAAGGTACCCAAGGGGGGGTGCCACCCTCTCAGAGGAGAAGGGGATAGGGAAGGGTCTCTGTGAAGGGGGACCAGAAGGGAGGCAGCATTTGGGATGTAAATAAATAAATATAAAAAACGTTTACAAGAACAAAACAAACAAACAAACAAACAAAAAACAATTAAAAGTGACGCATTTGGGTAGTGCGTTGACCAGACAGGAGTTTGTGAATAATTTCGATGGACGACTTGACTGTATTAAGAAACACTAGGGTACCAGCAAGGGGTGTGCATGCGTGAGGGTCATTCAGAGAGATTTAAAAGATTAGAAAACCATCCCATGGGCTGCAGTCCCAGGCTAAATAAAAATTCAAAGAAAGCAGAACTCTGGCATCGGCTCCTCCATCCCCTGGCTCATCTGTTCCCTAAGATGTGAGCAGCCCTGTAGGGAGCTGGTCCTTCCGGCCATGACGTCCCTCCATCCCCTCCATGATGAACTACATCCACAGGAGTAAGATAAGCTTTCCCTCCCTTGAGCACACAGGTGTCCTTACAGGCCAGGCTTTCCCAGTTGCTGGCTGCCATCCAGGGGCTGAAGCATCTCTCCATGTCTGTCTGTCTGTCCTCCCCCTGCCCCAGAACTCTTAGTCTGGTGTTCCTCCCATACCTTATGAATCTTGTTCACAGAAGCGCCTGGCTAGCTCTGAAAGCAAAAGCTCTCTAGTGTGACGCAGTTTTGCCATTGCTGAAACTAATGGATTGCTACAGAAGCCCTTCTCCTCGCCGCCCCCCCCCCAAGCACACACGCACACACACACAGGTAAGCTCAAGGATGCTAAGTACCTTTTCCCCCCTTGATCTGTGGTCCCCAACATTGAACATGAATGTTAGGGCTGGGGAGATGGCTCAGAAGTTGAGAGTACCCTCCTGCAGAGGGCCTGAGTTTGGTTCCCAGCACACCCTGCAGGCAACCACTGAACTGCCTGTAAGTCCAGCCCCGGGGAATGTGGATGCCTCTACCCTCATCCTGGCGCACACAGACATACACAATGCATGATTTAAATTAACGTATTTTTATGTTCATCCCAAAGTCTCTGCCTAAGACTCCTGCCTCTTTGGTAATTCCCAAGTGACAGTGACACTCTCCCAAACTGATCACTTCAATTCTTTCTTTTCTTTCTTTCTTCCTTTTTCTTTCTTTCTTTCTTTCTTTCTTTTCTTTCTTCCTTCCTTCCTTCCTTCCTTCTTTCTTTCTTTCTTCCTCTTCCTCCTCCTGCTCCCCCTCCTCCTCTTTCTTTACGTTTGTGCACATGTGTGTACATGTTCCTGTGTTTGAGCATATGTATGGGGTCATAGGTCAGTGTCCGGCATCTTGCTCAGTCTCTCACTGAACCCTGAGCTAGACACTTCATCTAGCCTGGCAGGCCAGCAGAGCCCAGAGATCTCCCTGTCTCTGCCTCCCCAGGCCTGAGATTGCACTCACGTGTTCCATGCTCGGGTTTTCGGTTGTGAGCCTAGCCTTCAACACCTGAGCCATCTCTCCAGCCCACATGCTCGTTTTTTTTTTTTTTAAGTGCAGGCACATTAGGGATCTGAAGCCAGGTCTTCATGCCTGCGAAACAAGTACCTTACCAACTGCTCCACTTCCCTGGCTTCCTCTCTGTTTTCCCTACCTTTCCCTTCTCACTTCTTCCCTTTCCTTTTCTATACACCTGACCCAGACTCCAGCCATGAGCCCAAGGAAGGGTACCAGTGAGCCGCACTGCCCTTACCCACAGTCCTGAGTCAGGGTGCTCAAAGCCCTTCACACCAATGAGAGTCAACAACCAGGGAGATCTGAGGTCCCTTGTGGCCTCTCTCAACCGCGTAGAGTATTGGAACCACTCACAGCCGAAGCGTGAGGGGACACACTGGTGAAGACCGGGGTACACCTGAGCAAGGAAGGCCGGCTGCCACTGCCTCTGGCTTGGGTTACACAGGCACGCCATGGCCAGCAGCTTGCTGGGAGGGAGTGGTAGCGCTCAGCCACCTGGGGTCAACTGTTGAATGAAGGTCGGAGAGACCATGGGACCTCTGGGCTATTCAGGAGAGTTGGGATTGTACTCTGAGGTTTGGGAGGATTTTAAGAAAGAGATAAAATGCTGTCTTAAATGTTTGAGGAAACAGGGGAAAAAATCCTGGATGGTGTAGGAGACAACTGACTCTCTGGGGTCAGAGCAGAGTGGCCGTGTGTGGTTACAGGAAAGGGAAAAGATGTCCAGACCCAAATGCACTTCCTGCTTCCCTAGTCAGGACCTGAATTAAGTTGGCTTCAGTGGGAGCAGACTCACCCCCCACTGGCTCTTCACGGAGGATTCGGAGGATGTAGTGCTGGGATAAGGCTCGAAGGCTCTCCTCCTCTTGTACCTTTGGGAATCTGAGTTCTCGACTAGGCCGCAGCCAAGAGCCGAGTCGGAGGAACTTGACACCGATTCGACAGATGGATGTACAATCAGGAAGGGCTGGTGACTTCGCCATCAGTCTTTGTGAGAAGGAGGGCCTCTGCCCCACTCCAGCCACGCTTTCTCCCGCCAAGATCACAAATGGATCAAACTTGAGGGCATTGTAGAGGCAGTGCAGTTGGCTGAAGATATTTCCATTCGCCTCTAAGGGCCAGGGCATCCCTTGGTGGTGTGTATGACCAACTTCCTCTGGCTTCAGCTATCCCCTCCCGCCTCGTGATCTACCTGCTTCGCCACCCCCAGGCAACTGATGTCAAAATGCATCGTCCCAGGATAACCCACACTCAGGATAAAAGTCCCGAGGCTGTGGGACTTCTGACACGTGGAAGACTTGACTTTGGCACAAGAGCTGCTTCCCAGAGCCAGACTCTGTCCTTTTCCTTTTTCTTGGAAGAGAGCTTCCAGGTTTTTGCTATTCTGAGAAGAAAAACCTTCGGATAAATGTGCTCATTCCGGCCCTTGAAAGGAACAGGACAGAAAACACAAGCAATGGTGAAGTTGCTTGACAAAGATTGCTCCCACAGAAACACCTTTCCCGGAAGAAGCGGACCTTCCCATAGTAGGGTTTAAATACGTATCCTCAGAAAGGGTTCAACCTGTGTGTTACTCACTGTGTGACAAAGCAGCAGCCAGGACCCCAGAAGAGGCTGGCCTCTTGGCCTCAGACTTCCCTGACTCCAAACCACAGGACTAAATTTCTACTCTTCATAAATTTTACAGCCTTGAACATCCGCTACAGTTTCACAGTACAAACTGGGATGTCACATTATACTCACTAGCCGGACACAGCAATTTCTGTACCTGAACGAAGATCCAGGGTGTGGAATTTGTTTTCAAATGAGTGGCCATAGGAGACACAGAACGCCCGAGAGAGCTGTTTAATGTGATTGGGATGAGGCTGAAAATAAAGATTCAGAAACTAATCATTGACCCCGAGAGCTTGAATCCAAGGTTTATCTAAGGGCTCTGAAGGTCCTTATATATGACAGGGATAACAGGCTGGCTGCCATGTTTACTTTTCCTGTTACCATATATCCTGACAGAAGTGACTTAAGGGGGGGAGGGTCCACTTCGGCTCCTAGGTAGAGTCCATCTTGTGAAGTCCCGGCCCCAGCAGCTTGGGGAAGCTGTTCACATGGCATGGCGCCTACAGATATGCACAGAACAATGGGTGTCCGTGGCCCTTCCCCACAGCTGGATAACCCCTCACAAGCATGCCCAGGGCCTTGTCTCCCAATCACTCAAGGTCCTGTCAAGTTGACAACCGCTATGACCCACCACACAAGGGTCGTGTCCTGTTTGTCAGGGGAAGATATTGTGACTGTGGGTTGTGTTCAGATTCTATATCAGTCACACAACTTCAGAGATATTAATTAGATTATGTCTACTTTAGCTTATTATGCTAAGGGTAATTATGAGCATATGCTAATAATGCTCTTCTACAGAGCTCATGCTTTTAAATTCGATATAGCGCAAACTTTACAGAGAAGTTGGAAAACAAAAGTCGGTTTGCCTCTTGTGAGCGCCCTGTGCTTGGTCCCAGGCATGCTGTCACAGCTTTTAAACCCCTCCGGTGTGAGTTCTAGCCCTACCCCTGCCCTTTAAGCTCCCTCAACTCCAGAGTGTGTTTCCTAAGGTATTTTCTTACACACTGCTTCTGTTAACACTAGGGAACTAATCCCCTTCAAATGGCACTTTTATCTAGCCTACCTGCACTCCCATTGGTGCATGAATACAGGAACATCTCTCAGAGCCCTGCCCTAGTTCCTAGGGAATAGGGCGCCCTACTTCCTAGACACTCTCGTCCTGGACAATTTATGGAATCTGTATGTGTCTTTTATAACCTGGAGTTTTTTTTTTTAAGAATGGTCCTCCCCCAACGTTGCTGAATCACTCTGGGTGTGGGTGGACTGTTGCTTCCTTAGGATTGGGTCCGAGCTGTGTGTGACTCACTGAACACTGACGGAGGTTTGGACGGGACGTTGTGCACAGAATGTTTGTAGGTGCTGGAGCCCATCTGGCCGCTGTTGGCTGACAGGATAGATTCCAATCAGAATGGCTTTCTGTTTTATTTACTTGTAACTAGCGGCCAATCAATCTACCAAGAGATGAGAGAGTGAGTGAAAGTCTCACCCCCTTTTTGTCACATTCCTTCCTAGAAGCGGCATCTGTGGGCAATTTCTGCATGGTCCCTCACCATTGATGGCCTTAGAGCTCAGCTCTTTCTGCGCATGAACCCCTCTGTGAGGAAAAACCTTCCTCTCACTCACCCATAGGCTTATAGACTATTTATTAGTATGACCAGCAGAGTGAGACCACTCATTTCTGCTTCTAATGTTCTGTAATTGTTATCTTTCATGTTGCTATTTCCGGAGCCCTATCTGATCCACTAAAAAGGGCCAATGAGAATGTACACAAACTGCTCTATCGTCCTCGTGACGCGTCCCGTGATGACAGCTGACGCGTCTTGATTCCCTGGCATGGGTGATCCAGATCCGCTGGTATCTGCTTTGTCCAGCCTTGGGATCAGCCATTTCTCACAAGATGGCTGATTGCCTCCAATGGACGCAGAAGCTAGGATCTGGGCTACGGCCATCAGCCGTGCTCACTAATGCTGAGCGTGCTCTGCTTAGCCGTGCTTTTATCCTGCAAACTTACAATCACGTTGATGATATTACACTTCTATTTTCCCATTAAATGGGGGTAGAATGCCAAGTGAAATATTTAAAAAGTAGAATCGGCACGTTCCCGCGCTTGCGCCTCTCTCTGTCCCGGTGGCCTGGCTGGCCATGTACTGGAGATTCCTGTCAATTTACTGGCCCAGAGCTCCCAAAATGTCTCCACCCAGCTCACTAGGTTTCCAGTGGCAGGTCACTACCACACCAAACCCGTGCTTCAAATCCCCCACGGTCTTTGTGGTGCACATCTGGTAAGCCCACACTTGGCCGCCATACCTTTCTCTCTTGAACCGAGACAAGCCACCGCATGAAGGAAAACGCAACACAAACTTAGTTCGGAAACAACCGTAACTCAATCTCTGGGTGCAACACATAATCTTGTAAACCTTATTAAAATCTGATCCCTGCGGTGGTAAATCCTTGCGGATCTGACATGATAATGGAAAACTCTAGTGGCTATGTCTTATCCCTCTGCTGTCCTGGTCCCCAAAAGAACTAACTCTCTCCTGCTTCCTCTCTCCTTCCGTCCAACCCGGAAGTCCCGCCTCCTCGCCCAGTGATTGGCTCCTTTATTCAAAAGGGGATTGGTTCACAAGAACAGCACCAGGCCCATCCACAACAAAAGGCTCTAAGAATGCATCCCTCCCCTCTAAGACCCTCAGCAAAGAAAAGGACCTGAGAGCTCAGAGAAACCTGACTGTGTGTGTGTGTCTGTCTCTCTGTGTGCAAGTACGCATGCATGTGTATGCACGCGTGTGTGCGTGTGCATGAGTGTGTGTATGTGTGTGTGTGTGTGTGTGTGTGTGTGTGTGTTCCTGCTGGACATAAGAGGCCCAGCCTCTGTGTCTGTCCCACAGAAACTGTTCTGGAAGTGAGTAGATACACCTGACATGGAGGCTCAGTAAACACCAGGGCCAGCCCTGCCCTCGCGCACCTGCTGCCTTTTCTTCTTAAGATATTCAATGCCCAGTCCAGGTGCTACTTTGTGTTCAAGGAATAAAGATGGAGGAAGAGATTGATGCTAAAGCAGAACCTTCTGGCCTAGGCTGACCCTTGACCTCCCCAAACAGAGCCAAGGCTCCCTCAGAAGTCAGGGGGAGAGAGAGGAACCTACAAGCCTGAGCGGCCATCTTTCCCCCAGAAGTTGGTTCAGGTTCGTCCCCCTGACCACCTGGCTCCTGTCTCCCAGTGGTTCCCCCCACTCCCCCTGCTCCCTCCCTTTCCCTCCACTACCTCCTCCTCCTTTCTCTATCCACTGTCTTCTCCCCATTTCCCTATTGTCCCCATGCCTTCTTCTGCCCTCCCCACTCCACCCCTGACTCTACTGCCTGCCTCATCTCCAGAACCCGTGGGAGCCTGGGTCACAGTAAATGTCAGATTCGATCTGGTCAATGTCAAGGGACATCCGGTTTCCCCCACATAGGCTCCCCCATCCATCTTGGCATAACTGGGTGTCTGACAGTTGCCAGGTAGAGTTACAGTTTCACACTCGCCATGCTAATATGTTTTAGTTTGGTATGAAGTGTTTTTTTCCCCCATGACTTCAATTTCTTTATGAGAAATTCTTTATGAGAGCTCAAGTGTGCTCCCATTAGTGACCACAGAGTTTGAGCCACTGTGGAGAGAAGGAAACATCACTTATCCAAAAGGCTTTAGAATAGCCACTGAGAGGATGTAGCAAAAAACTGCATTGGTGAACTAGAAGTTAACTGTCTTTAGGGGCAGAACTCTCTCTCTCTCTCTCTCTCTCTCTCTCTCTCCACACACACACACACACACACACACAAACACTGAAAGAATTACTAAGTAAAACAAAACACCAACATCACTAACCCATCCCTTTCTGAAGATAAACTCAAAGCGAAACCTGGATCAACCTGCGGAATCTTTGGGGGATAAATTAGTCTATAAACTAGTGTGGACGCGGCACCTCTGCGTGAGTCGTACAGACTCAATCACCTCCGTCCCTTCTTACGGTTCTACTGTCTCACCTGTGTGAGAATGTAGTAAGCATCCCTGGACCTTGGGAAGATGTTGACCTTGGATCTGCGATGGTTCTCGACGCTGAGGGGCTTGAAATGTTGGAGTCTCTTGCAAACGTGGAATTTTCCATTGAGACATGCAAAGACTTGGACCCGGATGGCGGTACAAATAAAAGAATATGCAGCCACGGCGTGGAACCTATTTACAATTTGATCTCCGATCAAAAATTCTTTTTCAATTACTTCCTTTTCGTAACCATAGAAATACTAAAATAAACCGTAAATGTACATGATGAGATTTAGGACATATACATGCATGTGCTGGACTTGATCAAAGATGGAAAATTTTCACACAACCACATGTCTGAGGAAATTCTATACACGCCAGGGAAGGGTGGCATTCGACATCTTTAATTTATTTCAAATGCCCCGAAGTTCCTTTTAAAAGAAGTTGCGCGTGCCTGTGAATTATCTTTTACACGTTGCTTTATTCCCGTTTATCTTAAGTACAAGCTGAACTAGCTCATAAAATATTTTAACTGTAAGTCATGGTAAAAAAAAAAAAAAAAAAAAAAGATACGATACTTGAGTAGAGTCCATAGATGATGTCAACTGGAGAATCGAAGCTCATATATATAGAGAGAAAAATTCAAGAAACAGAAAAAAAAAAATCAGCCTGGTCTACAGAGTGAGTTCCAGGACAGCCAGGGCTATACAGAGAAACCCTGTCTCGAAAAACAAAAAAATCAAACTTTGGCCAGAAAATATTTTATACCTGCTCAAAGGAAAGGGCTAAGGGTGTTAAATCTTCCCGCTCACAGTAACATGTTTGGGCTGCTGGAATTAACACGCATGTGCAAACCACGCAGCAAGTACCGGCAGCATCCGGCAGACATACACACACACACACACACACACACAGCTAACACAGTCAACAGTGTGCGTCCACTGGTATGCCCAGAGACCCACCTGCTCAGTGATTCTAGATCCTAGATAGAGTTCTAGATTACTGTCGATTCTAGATTCTAGATAGAGTTAGCAATCAACAGTAACCGTTAAGACTTCTTTGCTGAGAGCTGCAAATGAGAGGACGGAGCCTCTGGTTCAAAATGATTACCCAGCATTTTGGTGTGGGTTGAAGAACACAGGTATAAGGCTTGCCGAACATATAGGAGACTCTAGCTTCTGTCTCTGGTAACACACACACACACACACACACACATACACACACTTAAGTGCTTGTGCACAAACAGAAGGAGAGAGGGTAGCGAAGGGAGAGCCAGAGAATGGAACTACCTTAGTAATATGCTCAGGGACTGTCATTTTGCCTCTGTGAAGAGGCAGGTGGCACACAGGGACCTTTGTCTGCTCATGGGCCTCAATGAACCAAGACACACTTAACCAACAAATAAAGCCATGTTTCAGTCAGGTTGACGATGAGCGTGACCATGCCGGGACCCTACAGTAGGAGCAAGACAACCTACAGAGGAAAAATGGAAGTCCTGCTAATTTGTCCTTCGGATATTCATAAACTCTGAGCCATCCAGCCTGGATACCTGGATTCCCACAGACCGACAGCAACATCGCTCATAGTTCTCCGGCGTAGTTGGAGAAAAGAGGGCTTCCAAAGGAGCCCACCCAGATCCTAGTGTGCAGAACCTGGCGCTAACACCTGACGTGACAAGGACCATTCTGCAGAGGAGATCAAGGGTGTGGTATGAGGCAGAGAGGCCCACACTAGTTTTCACAGGAGTGCTTAGGAGGGTTGACTGGAGGCAGAGAGACTTACAGTGCTTGTTAACAGGCTCCAAGGTTAGAGAGGGGCCGAGAGCCAAGGTGCCTCTGTAGTCTGCAAGAGGCCAAGGGACAAACTCTTCCAAAAGTGTCTGTCACTAGAGGAGTACAGTTGTCATACATCTTAATCACGGTCCAAAATGCCAACACTTTCTACTCTAGACTTGTAGTACTTTAGATCGTACATTTCTGTGGTTTTCAGTCAAAAATTAAGATTTAAAAAAAAAATAGAAAAATGTATATACTTAGTTTAGCAGTAACCACAAAAGCCAAAATTAATTTTTTTTTTTTTTGGTATAATGTCTACCACACCAATACGCCTGCGGTCGTGTTGAGGATGGATGGGGCCATGGGGTCCATCAAAGGAGCTGCTCAGAGGACACGGGGACACGGCCCTTGCTCAGAGGTGCTCGCACAGACATACAGACACGGTAATCCTTCTGTAAGTGTGCCCACACCCAAACATGCCTGTGTAGACACGGCAGTCCCTCCACAGGTGTGAGAGGTCAAAAATCAATCCCTCGGGGCCTTCATCGCACTATTTATTTTTATCAGAAATGGAACCATTTCAGCCATCTCTGAGTATACAGTCCAGTACACTAAAGGCCTCAGGCTCAGATCCCTAATACACAGGGGCTTAAATTTGCCCTGTCTAGTTCCAAAATGTTTCCATTATCCCAAACACAGAGACTGCTCCTGTTACACAATGACTCTGCCTTCAGCTTCCCCAGCCCTGGTCCCTTGCAACAGTCTATGCCCTGATAATTTTGGGAGTGCCTCCTCTGAGTGGAAATACACAGGATGCTTCCGTTGTGGCTGGCCTATTTCACTCAGCAGCTTTTCCTCAAGGTCACCCCAGTGGTAGCAGGTGCGTGGGTGGGGGTGGAGGTGGGGGTGGGGGCTTCACTGGATTATGGCTCAATAGTATTCACTTATCCAGACAGACCCCTGTGGGTTAGCCTAGCTATCCGCTGATGAACATCTGTGCTATTTCTAAATCCGGGCTTTTGTGAATACATTGTTGCGAGTCTTTGTTTATGAGAACCAGGATCTGCAGGGTTTTTTTTTTAATGTCAAGACTCCAGGGATTCAAAGTTATAAGAGGGTTTTCCAAAGTCTTCCTCCAAGTTACACCTCCCTCTCCCCACAGCGGTGTAAGTGGACAGTATAGACAAGACTAGCTGGTGTCCCCATAGGTGCCCTGCTCTGGCCTATGCTATAAGGATTAATCCCCAAGCACAGGCAGGAGAATAATGCCGGCCACTGAGTCTTGGAGACTGCAGAAACCAGCAGGCCTAGAAGGCCAACGAGCTTTGGCAGGCCTCTGCTCGTTTTGGTACCAGAAGCACAATCACTACTGGGCACCACAGGGGCAGAGTCTGTACCAAAGCTACAACAGGCTCTTGTCCTCACCCTGCCCTGAGATGTCATGCTGAGGTTCGGTCCATAGGCAGGGGGCCTGGCACCAGACTTGTACTAATCTTTTTCTGTTTTTTTTTTTTTTTTTTTTTTTCCCCAGTCGGAATGACTTTTTAAACGGAATAGAACCCTGGTGGTGAAGAGCAGGTACTGCAAGGAGAAGGGAGTTGGGGGTACAGCTTGCATCAGTGGGGGTCCCCTGTTTAGCAATGTTGTAGTCTCCCAGGAATCTCCAACCTACACTTCACACTTAGAGAAGGAGCCCTGCAAGCCCCCCAGCCCTGCCCCCACGTTCTCCCACCCCAGGGGGTGCTCGGTCAACCTGCTGGCACAAGGAGGGTCTTTGAGATGCTGCGGGGGGGGGGGGGGGGCGGGGGGTCTCCCGGAGCCTGGGGCATTGTAAAGACAATGGGGTGGAAGTAGGTGGCACCTGGGGGGGGGGCAGTAGAGAGTGCTAGAGGGTTAATGTGGCTAATGGAGGAAGCAAAGTGACAGGAGGGGGCGGGGGCTGGGATTGTGGGGGATGCGGAAGAAGCCAGGCGGCCCTGCTCTCAAGCAGCCGGCCCTCGCGGGCCCCTCACGGTCCCCCCTGCGCCCCCCGCCCGGCCTGAGGCTGCTGCGTCAGAGCCGCCTGCGTCAATGCTGCCTGGTGACACACGCGGCTTTTTTTTTTTTTTTTCTGCTGTTCCTTTTTCTCAATGAGAGGAGCCTAATGGGATTTTTATTATCAGACTCATAAATCAAACTGTTAGGCCGTCATGCCCGGCACGTGGACAACACCCCTGCCTCCATCCACCCACCACCACCCCCGCAGTGCAGGGAAGGAGGAGGGGATCAGGAGTGCCTTTCTCCACAGGAAAAGAACAAAACAACAAAAAAATCTTTAAATATTTTATCTTTGTTTCTTATATATCTTTATATACATATCTTTATATTTTGAGGGTTGCAGCTGTGCACAGAGCGTGCTCTCGATGCTGCGGTCGGTGCAAGCAAGAACGGTGCAGAGCCATTTTCTCCTGCATAGTGGAGATGGTTTTGCAGAGTGGGTGGATATGCAGGTGCTCTATCAAAAGAGTGGGAAATGGGATTTTCAGGCTATTGGGGGGTCTCACGGTCAGACAGAACTGTTGACCTTGGGCTCTGTTGTAACCCAGAAGAATTGCAAGCAACGCTGGCGGCTGGTGGTGACCCAGGCTGTCAGCATCTTCTACCCTGGTGCCTGTTGTCACACAGAACAAAACCCAGCTCTGCGTGCAAATCAGGGAGCCGTGCATCCACTGGGAAAGCAATCTAGAAAGAGCTGTGGGAGATCCTGAAGGGCATACACCGGGATGTGGACACACACACGGATCTCTAATAACATAGGTTTGCTCTGATGTCTCTAATCATGGTGGCGCATCTTCCGCTACCCTGGGAGTTAGAGGTTCAGGCTTACAGTGCCTTCCCTTATTCCATCCAGAGTGAGAGAGCCCCCCAGATGGACCCAGGAGCTAAGCAGTGGAGAGAGCATCTTCGGGCGGGGGCGGGGGTGGGGGTGGGGGTGGGGCGGGATGCAGCAGAAGCAGAACTCACTGCATGCATTGGAGCCGGCTCTGCCTTAACCACACGGGCCTGTGCAAGGCGGGTGGGTAGATCTCTGTGCTCCATGAGCTCAGCTGAGGAAGCCTGCCACCTGACTGAGGATTGTCCTGAAGCTCGCATGCCGGAAACTTCACATCACACAAACCACCGTGGCACTTAAAATGCACAGGGGCGGGCGGAGTATGTGTCTGGGAGGTGGGGTGGGGTGGGGGGTCCTGGGTGTGCTGTGTGCTGCCCTGGGAGTCCCCCCCCCCCAGTCCTTAGAATAAGGAGCTGCAAAGGGTTTGCTCTAAGTTTTCCCAAGTCCAGAACAATTCTAACTCCCTTTTCCCCTGTCCCTAAATGTACCCAAAGACCATACACAACACCCAGCAGGGGTCTGTTCTTCCGGCTTCCAGACCTTTCTCTTCTGTAGTCTTGGTTTTCTCTGGGTGCGTTAACAACAGCTAAGGCTGGAGCTGGCTCCTGCCACCGTGTTTGCCGCGAAGCACCCTGGAACCGTAGACTATATCGGAAGCCATCACTCTTAGCCTCGTCTTCCTCACGCCACATCTTCACTGCAGAGTGAGCCGACTGCACTTTGTCATAAGTCAGCTAAGGAAATTGCATTGCCAGCTAAGGCAAGCAAGTGGCTCCCGACCATAGCCGCTGCCCACGGCTCCCTCCCCCCATCCCCTCCAGCAAGGATGGAGATTCAGTGCTTCCAGAGAGGGACCGGGTCAAGGTGACCAGTAAAAAAAAAAAAAGAAAGCTAATGACATCTTCACTCAACATCAATCAGCAGGATGTAACCCACGAATGCTTGCTGATGGCATATTTTATATTGAATGTGACATGTGGCGATTTGGCTGCACAATGAAGAAGAAATCGACATGAGGTCTTAGCCTTAAGACAGTCTCGAAAACCACCTTCACCAGTCATGTCCCAGCCCATCCCTTGTCGTATGTATGTATGTATGTATGTAAGTAGCTGCTTAGCAAACAGATTATAGGTAGCAAATATAACTGAGTTTCCTTAAACTGTTGGTTGATGGACTTTGGTGGGCCAAGTCCATTTCAGTCAGATATCAGTGCATAAAATAATTTCTTTTTTTACGGAAAATTAGGGAAGCTGGATTAGAAATTTATTAGGCCTTTTTTTTCCTTAGCATTCAAAAATGTGTGTTATGGCGCATTTTGAAGATTTATCTGCAGATGGAGTCGTGGATGGATGTCAGTAGAGAGGGAACCCGGAGCTGACTTGAGAATGGAGGTGGGTCAGATCCTGATGGAGGACTGAGTCCAGCCACTGACATTCACCAAGGACGAGACGGGGTGGGTGGCGCCTGTCTTCGCTTGGCCCCGCCCCTGAGCTCATGAGCACTTGCGTCATTGCCGCAGCCCGGCTCCAGGCCCTGAGCTGAGCGCCCCGCCCCGGGTGTTGAAGAGCAAGACAGGGAAGTGTTAGTGCAGAGTCGCCTAACAGATCCCGGCAGAGAGAGGATCGAGGGAGCGCAGCCATGCTGCCCCGTGCATGAAAAGCAATGAGGCTGTGAGACCAGTTAAATAACCCACCACCTTCCTGCTCTCTCCAGGAGCGCTGCTCACACACATACGGCAATCCCGCGCGAGGACTGAGAACCAAAAAAAACCACACCGCCTGTCTTTTATCCTCGAATACACCTGTGCCTTCCCTGTATTTAAGCACACTCTAGCATCTTCCTTTGATTCAACGCCTCGGCATGTGTGGTGGGGGAAGGGCACCCTGCAGCAGCCGGAGAATTTCTCCATCAGGAAGTCTCTCAGCTCTGCTGAGGACAGCACCACCCGGCAGCTTCAATTCGGCTGCAACAAACCGCCAGGGCTGTGTGTGTCCTGCCTTTTCCCTAGCTGTGAACTTGTGTTTAAGAAAGGCCTCTGCCCTCTCTATGGCACTAGCTAGATGGTCTTTTTTATGACTATTATTTTATCTTATTATTTTATTATTTATTTTCATATGCATAATTACTTTGCATTTTTGTGCTCATTGGTGTTTTGCCTGCATGCATGTCTATGTGAGGGTGTCAGAAGCCCTGGAACTAGAGTCACAGACAGGTGTGAGCTGTCCTGTGGATGCTGGGCACTGAACCTGGGTCTTCTGGAAGAGCAGTCTGTGTTCTTAACCCCTGAGTTTAAAGTAAAGGTAACATGAAAACATCTTGCAATTTGTTATTCGAAAATGTCTGCTTTCGCCTAGTACTCGCTGCTCTTGCAAAGGACCTGGGTTGGGGTCCCAGCACCCAGTTTGAAACCTTCTGTAGCTCCAAATTCAGGAGATCCAGTGTCTTCTCTGACCTCCAGGGACACCAGACAGGTACGTGGAACACAGACACACATGCAGGCAAAACACATAAACCTAAAATAAGTCCTTAAAATCTTAGAGGCCTGAATTTTACAAGATGGTAAGACTCCTCACAATTTTGCTTAGCTTTGAGTATGTCTGCTTTCTAACTCGCCGCGTGTAAAAAATAAGAGTTAAAAACGGTGCACCGGCTGGGCGGTGGTGGCGCATGCCTTTAATCCCAGCACTCAGGAGGCAGAGGCAGGCGGATTTCTGAGTTCAAGGCCAGCTTGGTCTACAGAGTGAGTTCCAGGACAGACAGGGCTATACAGAGAAACCCTGTCTCGAAAAAACAAAACAAACAAAAAACCAAAAATGTACACTGTTTTTAATACCTGCAAATGAACCTTGATTAATAAGGATGTAGTTGTTTCAGGTTGGGAGGGAGGGGTTTGCTTCAGAAATGCTAACAAAGACTCCTTCTGTCTGCCAGGAGTGTCTCTGCACCCGCAACCTTACTGAAGAGATCACAGACCTTCTAGATGTGACCACAGATCCCTTTGAGAACATGTCCTTGGGTCTTGGGTAGTATCCCATGATTGATGGTTCTGAATGTCTAAGGGGCAGTAAATGTGTCCTGATACTCGCAAGGCAGTTTCTGGAGGTGCCTGCGACATTGGAAGAAGTATCAGGCAAACACCTGGCTTCTATCTCAGAACACACTGGTGCATGGTAGGAAGGCATATGGTGTGAACACACACTGGGTCAGTCTGTTAAGGCCGTGTTGCAGTGTGAAATGTCCCCATAGTAAGCTTATGGCCCCTAGCTGTAAGGGCTGTTTGAGAAGGCTTTAGAACCTTGAGGGGGTGGAGCCTTGCTAGAGGAAGTGAGTCACTGAGGGCCGGCCTTGTGGTTTTACAGTCAGCTTCCACTTCCCATTTGAGCCCTGTCTGCTTCCAGAGTATGGATACAATGTAACAAGTCATGTGTCAGTCATTTTTCCATCCATGCCGTCCCCATGGTGATGGAAGCCCCTCAAACCGTAAGCCGGAATAAACTCTTCCTGCCTTAAAATCGGAGCCTGGTCTACAGAGTGAGTTCAAGGATAGCCAGGGCTATACAGACTACCCTGTCTCAAAAAAAAAAAACAAAAACAAAAACAAAAACAAAAAACAAAAACAAAAATCGGAGACCAATTAAGGACGCAGAGAAGTAATGTGCAATAAAATGGTCTATGCTTTGGGGGGAAAAAAAACAAAAACAAAAAACCAGCACTCCACAGGAAGAGCTAATGTATGGGTCAGCTTTGTGGAGCTGGTGGCATTAGACTCGAGTTGGGTGAGAGCATGCCCAGTGTGTCGGAGAAATGGGAAAACAGGAACCACACTGGAAAACCGACCGTGCTTTGGCTCTTCGAACTAGGCAAACAGCAACGCCTTGCTGAAGGATGACTCAAACACTTGGGTGAGCCTGTGGTGTTTATCAAGAGAAGCCTCCAGACAGTGAGAAGGCAATCTCGCATTGCAACGCTTCGCTGGTCTTCGCTTGGGCGGAGAAGAACGCACCAGAGAACTTCTCTTCCAGTTCCGGCTGATTCTGGTCACCTCTGCGCTGCCGATTCTGCAGAGCCTTGTGGGTTTCTGTTGGACTGTGCCGTGTTTGATGTTGTGATGGTTTGTATATGATTGGCCCAGGAAGTGACCCTATTAGGAGGTGTGGCCTTGTTGGAGTAGGTGTGTCACTGTGGGTGTGGGCTTAAAACCCTCACCCTGGCTGCCTGGAAGTCAGTCTTCCACTAGCAGCCTTCAGATGAGGATGTAGAACTCTCAGCTCCTCCTGTACCATGCCTGCCTGGATGCTGCCATGTTTCTGCCTTGATGACAATGGACTGAACCTCTGAGCCTGTAAGCCAACCCCAATTAAATGTTGTCTTTTATAAAACTTGCATTGGTCATGGTGTCTGTTCACAGCAGTGAGACCCTAAGACAGAAGTTTTGGATGGACTGCTGGTATCTTGGCAATGAAGATTGGAACTGCCCCAAAGATCTGCTTCTAAACAGGGTCCACAACCTCCTTGTCCTCTTAACTTATCTTTCTCCCCTACCTTTGGTCGGTAGGCTAGAAGGAAGATTGAAACATTTAAGAACACTAATAAAGTTCAGAAAATTCTAAGCCTGCACTGAGATGCCTGTAAGGAGGATACCTCTGGCTGCAGAGTGAGAGAGGCTGTAGAGGGGCAATGGTTAGAGGCAGAGGAGGAGAAATCCACTTAGGCAAAATGAGACTCATGGTCACAGCAGACAACACCGTATTCCGAACAGATCAAGAAGAAGCTACAAACAGTTCCCCCCCCCCATGGAAGGCCCCCAGAGAGGACTCTGAAAAAGTCACCTGAGCTTGAACATTTTACCAGGGAACTAAGCAACCTGAACAGCACCATACTGGGCTTGAAAAGAGACCAAAAATGAATCTTGGAATTGAAACGTGCCAGAAGAAGGAGGGAGGCAGTGGAGAAGTCTAAAGTTTGGAGATGACAGACAAGGCTAGTAAGTTGCAGGTGTACACAGAGAGCAGCCAGGCAGGAGACAGCTGAAGGCAGAACGGGGACAACCTGAAGAGGGCTGATAGGACTTACAAGCTCCCGACAGACAGACAGACAGACAGGATCAAGTGGGAAGAGAAACAGTAACAGAAGAAAAATGGCTGATAATTTCTCAGAATGGGTCAAAGAAATCAGTTCACAGACTGGAAGCCTGGTGGCTCTCTGTCATAGTTTGAATATGCTTGGCCCAGGGAGTGGCACTATTAGGAGGTGTGGCCTTATTGGAATAGGTGTGTCACTGTGGGCGTGGGCTTTAAGACCCTCATCCTTGCTGCCCAGAAGACCGTCTTCCACTAGCAGCCTTCAGATGAAGATGTAAAACTCTCAGCTCCTCCTGCACCTTGCCTGCCTGGGTGCTGCCATGCTCCTACCTGGATGATAATGGACTGAACCTCTGGACCTGTCAGCCAGCCCCAAATTAAATGTTGTCCTTAGAAGAGTTGCCTTGGTCATGGTGTCTGTTCACAACAGTAAAACCCTGACTAAGACACTCACGGGGTAAACATTAAGAGAGACTAAATTAAACTCATCAGAGAACGAGAGTGCAGCCAGGGTGATGGAATGGAGTTAAAGGAGAACAGAGTTGGGCTCTCAAAAGCCAAGAAGGGACAAGGAGGTTGGCAGTGAGGGACGGAGAGGAGACAATGGCTGAGCAGGAGACAGACTGTCTACTGACAACCTAGAGCTAACCACACACCTCGTGGTAGAGAACTGGCTTCCATGAGGCAAGGGTAGTACCAGATACTGCGCTCTTCAGTAATGCTCTAGAAGGCAGGCATATTAGACAGGCATTTCAGCGAACATCTAAGCCTGTAGCACCCTAAAGGCCGAGGCAGGAGGATCCTGAGTTCGAGGCCAGCCTGGGGTATATAGAAAAACACTGTCTATAAACAAATAAATAAACATATAAGTAAATAAATAAAAGTTGAACATATCCTGATTGCACGGCCCAGCAGTTTCACCTCTAGATAAATAAAATATATCTTCACAAAGACTGATGTGTTCACATTAATGGGTTTACATTAATGGATTGCTCATGAAAGCAAAAAAGAACAAAACGAGCATGATTTCAAGTGTTCACCAGGTGCTACATGGATTACAAGGTACCGTGGCACAGCCATTCATGCAATCTTACAGAGCAAATGAAGTAAAATACGCACACACTGGTGTGCAAAACGAAATGAGTGAATCTCTAAAATAGCACACCAACTGGTTATGAAGAGAAAGAGCTATTTGTAATATGACTAATAAGAAATGAAAGCATCAAAACACAACAGAAAGACGGTCAATTGTTTCCTGGAGTCCGAGGATTGACTGCAGGGAGGAGAGGCGGAGGGGAGACCACTGCGGTAGAAATGAACTGAAATGCTGCCTTAAATCTGTGCAATTTTAACATGTGAGTCTCTGCACATCACAATTATGACAAAATAAAGATACTTAAAAAAAAAATACTTCCACGGCTGGAGAGATGGCTCAGTGGTTAAGAGCATTGACTGCTCTTCCAGAGGTCCTGAGTTCAAATCCCAACACCCACATGGTGGCCTACAACCAGCTCTAATGGGATCTGATGCCCTTTCCTAGTGTGTGTCTGAAGACAGCAACAGTGTAACCACATGCATAAAATAAATATATCTTTAAAAGGCAACAACAACAACAAAAACTTCCATATAGGAGTTTCCAAGCCAGGAAGATTTCCCTAGGAAATCCACCTAACACTTAGGGGGGAAATAATGCCAATCTTCCATTATTTCTGCACAACACGGAATTTTAGAAGGTACTCACGTGATGAGGCGTGTCCTGGTTTGCTTTCCGTCTCTGTGACAAGATACCGAGACCAAAAAGCAACTTGGGAGAAAAGGGATGACAGACAGACAGACAGACAGACAGAGGGACAGCTGACATCTTACAGCTCCTAATCACAGCCCAACAGGCAGGGAAGTCAAGAACCGAAGCAGAGAGGACGGACGGACAGACAGACAGACAGACAGACAGACAGAGGGATGCTGCTAGGTGGCCTGCTCCTTACAGCCGGCTAGGCTTTCTCTCTTATACAGCTTGGGGGCACCTGCCTGGGATTGCACCACCCACTATGGCGGACCCGTCCCCCATCAGCCATCATCAAGTCATTAATCAAGAACACTCAAAGGCCAAGGGGTGCTGTTGAACATCCTAATCTCAGCACTCAGAAGGCAGGGGTAGGTGGACCTCTGTGAATTCGAGGCCAGCCTGGTCTACAGAATCTGTTCCAGGGCTACACAGAGAAACCATGTCTTCAAGAGAAAAAAAAAAAAAAAGAGGAGGAGGAGAAAGAGAAGGAGGGAGGGAGAGAGGGGGAGGGAGGGAAAAGAAAAAGGGAAGAAAGATGAAAAGGAGGGAGGGAGGGAAGAAAGGACAATGAGAGCACATCAGACAGCAAGACGTGGACGCCGTCCTCGAACTGCTGTGTTGGAGACCAGAGACGGGCGCTTTAAACACCAGCCGTAAACCACAGCAGCTCTGGAGACGGAAGTCCAGGGTGATCTCTGTGGTTTGCAGGTATGCCCTACTTACCTCTGTCTGCACAGATGGACAGCAGAGGAACCCCTTGTTCACACAGACACACACACACAGACACACACACACAGACACACACAGACACACACACACACACAGACACACACACACACACACACACACACACACACACACCATCTTAGGGCTTAAGCTGATCCTTAAGCCAAATCACTCCTGCATTAGTTAGGGTTCTCTAGAGTCACAGAACGTATGGGCAGTCTCTATATAGTAAGGGAATTTGTCGATGACTTACAGTCTGTAGTCCAACTCCCCAACAGTGGTCAGCAGCAGCTGTGGATGGAAGTCCAAGGATCTCACAGTTGCTCAGTCCCACAAGGCAAGCAGGCAAAGAGTGAGTGAGTTTTCCTTCTTCCAATGTCCTCATGTAGGTCTCCAGAAAAGGGTGTGACCCAGATTAAAGGCATGTGCCGCCACGCCTTAAATCCCAGATGACCTTGAACTCAAGAGATCTCCCTGTCTTAATCTTCGGGGATTCATAGCCACTCTGCCTCAAGATCTCTCTCTATGCCAAGATCCAGGTCAGAAACTCATATCTCTCAGCCTCCAGATTAGGATCACGGGTGAGCCTTCCAATTCTGGATTGTAGTTCATTCCAGATACAGTCAAGTTGACAAGCAGGAATAGCCACTACAACTCCCAAGGGCCCACCTCTTAACATCACCCCCCATGAGGTGTAGATTTCAATGTGTGGACTTCAGGGGACTCGGACATTCAGTCCATAGCCAGAGAAACCTCACGGGCACCCTACATAGACACATTCAGACGTGTATGATTCTGGTTTTTTTCTGAGACTTTCAAGAGAAGCTGCTGAGAAGCGATGGTTCCTGTTCAAAGCTGAGCTGCCTGCACGGGACTTGGGAGTTGGGGGGTGGGGGTGGGGGCAATGGAAACATTTCATAATTAGATTGTGGCGGTGGTTACATTGTTGTACGCCCTTGTCAGAACGGATCAGACAGTACATTCGACTGCGATGAGTTTCTACATATGTAAATTGTACTTAAAGCTAATAAACTGATTTTGTTTGAGCGAAGCTAAACCGTCCAAGTTTCCACTCTAGGCTTGAAGCCAAATGGCGAATGTCTGGGCCTTCCCCGGGATACTTGGACTGAAGCAGGGCAGCCGGGAGCCAGGCAGGCCTGTCCATGTGTGCCAGAAAGGCGAGACTCTGGGGACACTGCCACAGACTCGTGTGCATACATTACAGCTCTACCTCAATGAAAGATGGGAAAGACCAGTCTGCTTACAGCACGCAGCCAGCCAGAAACCTCGGCCTCTCCATCCACCCCGCCCCCCATGCCTTCCACAGATAGTAGAGGCCATGAAGGAGGCAACGACAACAATAACAAAAAACAAACCTGTGTAAACGTCACCTCAGTTCCCAGCATCTGTCCCCTCAGCCAAAGAGCGGCGGCTCATGACAGTCCTCTGAGAGCTTCTTCCGGCTTCAAGCTCTAGACCAGTGTCTGCCCTCCTCAAGCCGCGACCCTTTGATACAGTTCCTAATATGGAGGTCACCCCCAAACCATAAAATTATTTGTTACTTTATAACTGTAACTTTTGTTACGGTTACAAATCACGATGTAAATATCTGATATGTGTCCCCCACCCCCCACCCCCCGTGAAAGGGTCGTTACACACACACACACACACACACACACACACACACACACACACACACACAGAGGGGGGTCGCGACCCACAGGTTGAGAACCACCCCAATCTAGATGTTTTTGGGTTGGGGAAGCCCTTGCTGTGGTGGCACAGAAATTCACACTTCACTATATCCCACAGCAAAACAACAACCACACATGGGTTGGTTAGGCGGCTGGGAGCCGGTAGCATGGCGCTGCGTTTCGTAGGTATTTGTTAAGCCCCTAGCTGCTGTGGTCAGGCTACAAGTTCTCCATTCGTCCGACAGAACCGAATTTTCCCCTCTGTGGGTCCAGCCCTCAAGTATAGGAAAGCCTTTCCGTTCTCCCTGCCTCAGATGTGAAGTAGTCTGTCTTTCTTTCACACACTTTCTACAGGCTGTGCTGGATTTCCTAAAGGCGGCCAAGCCTCTAGGAACCCCTAAGCTCAGCCCCTCAGCCCTGCTCCTCCTGTGTCCAACCAAGCACAAACTACCCGGCCTCCTGCACTTCTGTGACTGGGGCTTGCGATCTAGGCCGAGCTGCTCTGAGATTCCGGCTCTTCCCAGTGAGCCTTTCTCAAGGGCGTGCTTCTTGAGGAATATGCAAGTTTAGGAAGCAGGAGAAGGCAAGTCCTCACACCCATGGACGGTCCTAGCTGGAGGCCGACCACTGAGACCTTCCTGAGCATTTCGCTGGGTGTCTAGGAGGCAGCGCTAAGCCCCTCACGGGATCGGGGCTCTCCACGGGCACCATGGCGCCTAGATACGCACAGATCCTGCTTACCGCAGTCTAAGTTAAACACTTGGAGTTTATGTGAGCGCTCGAGGATGGGCAGAGGCGACCCTGCACACAAGCAGTGGGTAGGCAGATGCAGACGCCAGGAACCACAGGACAGGCAAGAGCTAACCAGGCCAAGGACTTTGGGGAGACATTTTGCTTCTCTTGCTGAGATACCTCTGGTTGCCTCCAGGCCATGCCCTCAGAATGTCCCCAGATGTGGTAACTGAAGCTTTGATGAGAAAGTCACCAGTTCCACTGTTTCCTGGAGACCAGGAAATGACTGGGTTATGGTTACCCCTTATGGTTTGGTCAGAGACTACTCCTTTTGGCACTTTCAGGGTTAACTGTGATTGCTTGGGGACAATAAGATGAACTGCATATACAAATGTGTGTGCGCGGGCATGTGTGCATGCATGTGTGTGTATGTGTGCATGTGTGTGCACATGTGTGTGCATGTGTGTGTGGCTTGTGTGTGCATGTGTGTGTATTTGTGTGTGTGCATGTGTGTGCATGCACTTGTGTGTATTTGTGTGTGCATGTGTGTGCACATGTATGTGCATGTGTGCATGCATGTGTGTGCACATGTGTGTGCATGTGTACATGTGTGTATGGTTTGTGTGTGCATGTGTGTGCATTTGTGTGTATTTGTGTGTGCATGTGTGCACATGTATGTGCATGTGTGCATGCATGTGTGTATGTGCACATGTGTGTGTATGTGTGCATGTGTGTGGTTTGTGTGTGCATGTGTGTATTTGTGTGTGCATGTGTGCACATGTGTGCATGTGTGTGTGGTTTGTGTGTGCATGTGTGTGTATTTGTGTGTGTGTGCATTTGTGTGTATTTGTGTGCGTGTGTGTGCATGTGTGTGTATTTGTGTGTGCATGTATGTGTGTGTGTGTGTGTGTGCGCGTGTGTTCTTGCCATTCTATCCATTCCTTTCCTCTCCAAATTGTCTATGAGGAAAGAGAGCTCCGACCTGTGCAGACAGCAGCACATATGGAAAGGGCTTTGAGAACAGAGGTCTGGAGTAGGGTACAGGACCCCGCTGGCTGCAGGCCGTGCCGAGAGACACAAGCGTCAAACCTCAGAGGCTATTTTACTGAGGTCTTTCCATGTGTGAAGAGGAAATTCAGATCCTAAGCAAAAGGGGGTCTTGTGGGAATGGTTTTCTATATCCAGTCTGCTACATCTGCTGTGAAAAGAATAGTTCAATGAACACTTCTGAACTTTGCAGTGAACTGTTAGAACACTTCAAATGTACAATTATCACCCTAAAAATGCAGCATTCTGTGGGAGATGAATTATTCGTTTATAGTGCTGCCAGCTTCCAAATAAGCAGCATGTGATGTTCCCAGCAGCCCTCGGGAGAAAGACCAAGAGGGGCTGAACCACGCTACAGATTCGTGCACCCTCAAAATACTATGAAATGCTTGAGCCGTGTTGGCTGTGATTAGTTCACACATAAGAACTCAAAGCGCAACTGTGTCTGCTTCTCACCGGGGACACCCCAGCTCCTCACAGGGGACACCCCAGCTTCTTAGAGGGGGACGCCCCAGCTTCTCACAGGGAGACACTCCAACTTGTCACAGGGGGACACCCCAGCTTCTCACAGGCAGACATCACAAGCCGATCCAAGAACAAGAAGAGAAATGGGAAGTCAACCTTGGCATATTAATCTCATCCATGAGGACACCACGTTGGATGTAAAATTGGTCAGCTGTGTTCCCAGATCTGATTCCCCGTGGTCAATACTTCAGGGTTAGTTGTTCTCTGATAATGAGAGGTCAGCTTCTTTGGCGACAGGTAAAGGGGACAGCAGAGCAGGAGAGAAGAGGACATGGTGATTGTCAAGTGACTGATCTTTCTCTCATAGACTACATGCCCTTGTGTAATCACAACACCAGCCGATTCCAACATCTGGCAAGGTTGCATATGGAAGGGAAATAAGACACAAACTTTGACTACAAAGGAGATGGGAGTTGCCATTTCATGTTCCAGGGCTTGCTTGGAGGTCCTGGGTTCGATCCCCAGCACGGCCTCCACAAAACCAACTTTAAGAGGACAGTATATGTTGTGATCATACAAAGAGAAAGAGACGTAAGAATATGTTCCATGAGGTGTGGGGGAAGGGATGCCTCCCCCCTGAGGGACCACACAGAACAGTATGGCATAGAATAGAGTTTATTTAGGGCCTGGGGAGTGTGGATAAGAGGGTAATAGAGGCAGAGAAAGGCAGAGAGAATGAGAGAGTAGAGAAGTAGAGGCCGGCCATGACCATGTGGAGAAGGGAAGGGAGGGGACAAGCCCAAGAGGGCAAGAGAGAACAAGAGGATAAGAGAGAGAGAGAGGACGGGCCAAGCAACCCCTTTTATAGTGGGCCAGACCTGCCTGGATGTTGCCAGGTAACTGTGGGGAGGGGCATACCTGGCTGTTGCCAGGTAACTGTGGGAGTGGAGCCCAGAGTAGCAGCAGTATAAAGTACGAAGCTCATGGCTGTGCACACCTTTCATTCAAGCACGTGGCAGGCAGAGGCAGACCCATGAGAGCTTTCAACGTAGAGCAGACCCCAGAGCAACCACACGGACACCAAGAGAGAAACAGCCAAGATTTGATCCATTTGAGATACACAACTGGACTCGGTGTGGCCAGCCTGGTCTACATTACAAGCTCCAGGCCACCTCGGCTCCTCCGGATCCTTCCTTTAGCTGTTCTTACACCCTGAGACAGATGTCAACATCAGCACTTACACATGGAAATGTTTCCAAAACTGAAATAATTGGAAAAGTTTTCATCCTTGCTGGCTGAACGTCAATCATCTAAAGAGCTGGATATTGGAAGATAGTTCTTCCATGTGTCCGCCTGTGTCCCCCAGGCCTGCCTGCTGCTTTCTAGGCTGCCTTTGCAGGGGTCTATACGCAAAGACCCTCCAAGGCTAAGACAGCTGCTTTACTGTCCAGTGTCAAAAGTCTGCGGCCCCTCTAGGCCAAAGGGTATGCCTACTCACGACGACGAAGGCTTTTAAAGTTCCTACTTCCAGGCTGTTTTCTTGCATTGCAGATGATTGCAAGTTAAAATGTCCTTTGCCTTGCCTTGTGGGAACCGGAGAACTTCGATGCACACGGTTCGTGCCTCTCCAGCTCCAACTGGTGTTCCCAGAGAATGTCAGCCTGACTTGCTACCTTGCAGGGACGAAAGATCCCAGGACCTGTGTGTTTCCTGACTGATTATTGAGTTTTCAGAGCAAACCCCCAGGAAGCATTGAAATTGGCCGTCCTAATGATTAATAGATTTCTTCTTCTCTGTAAAAGCTTCTATATCCGGGCTCTCGTGAAGCTGGCACTGCATGCTGGTCAGCTCCGGATTTAAGTCTTGGCTACGGGGGCTGGAGAGATGGCTCAGCGGTTAAGAGCACCGACTGCTCTTCCAGAGGTCCTGAGTTCAATTCCCAGCAACCACATGGTGGCTCACAACCACCTGAAATGGGATCTGATGCCCTCTTCTCGTGTGTCTGAAGACAGCAACAGTGTATTCATATACATAAAATAAATAATTCTTTCCTTAAAGGGCTGGTGATTACTTAAGACAAATATAATGAAAAATGCTTTGGGGAATTAACAACTTATGGCAATATAAACTATGTCAGAACCGATGAGAAAAAAAACAGCAAGACGGGAGCATGGGCCTGCCTCAATGCAGTCCGCGTGCACAAGATACTAAAATCGGCATGAGCTCACTTAAAGGGAGAACTTAGGATGGATAGCAGACCCCAGAGCAACCACGAAGACACCAAGAGAAAAGCAGCCAAGATATGATCAATTTGAGATACACAACTGAACTCAGAGCAGCCAACATTGGGGGGGGGAAGGAATACAGCTAAGAAGCTAGTTGTAACAATAAAATTGAATTATTAAAAAGATGAATAATTAGAGGGAACTATCTGTTGTGTCACTAATATGTTATAAAGCAAGAGCCGAGTTGTACTGAAGACAGAGAAAGAAAACAATGCACACCTGACAGATGGACACCTGAAAACATCAGCAAGAAAATACATCGAACACAAACACAGTAATCGGGTGACGTGGCTCACACCTACAACCCCAGCATTCATAACACCGCGACAGGAGGTTTCCCGTGACTTCCAGGCCATGGGTTACCTACTGAGTTCCTGCCTAGCACAGGCTTTGGTGTGAAACCCTGTCTCAAATTAGATAGATAGATAGATAGATAGATAGATACATACATACATACATACATACATACATACAAACAAACACACATAGATACATACATACATACATACATACAAACACACATAGATAGATAGATAGATAGATAGATAGATAGATAGATAGATAGATACATACATACATACATAGATGGATCAATGTATAAATTGGTACATACATACATACATACATAGATGGATCGATATATAAATAGGTACATACATATATACATTAGATAGATAGATAGATAGATAGATAGATAGATAGATAGATATAGATAGATATGTATATACATACATACATAGATGGCTAGATACATGGATAAATAGATGGATAGACAGATAAATAGATACATACATACATACATGCATAGATGATAGACAAACAGAGATAGATAGATAGATAGATAGATAGATAGATAGATAGATAGATAGACAGACAGACAGGTAAATAGACCCATGTACCATATGAACAGTGGTAAGCACAGCTGTCAGCTCAGGGGGTAGCTGTGAAACCTCAATTAAGGTTTCACAGGCTTCCAAGTGCCTGAATAGCTGAGCTTTGGAAAGCATTGCCTGGGCGTGGGTGGGGAGGAGGAAGCTGGTTCAAGCAGAGAACTTTAAATGGGTTTTTCCAATGGGTTGGCATTTGTAAGCCCTGCCACCCTCAGTGACTGAGGTCTCACCTTCGGAGGGCCTTTCCCGTCGTCTACCCTAATCCCTGTTACAACATCTTTGTCACACCAGGGTGCTCTGGGCATTCTCTGTATCCACTCTTCTTTATAAATGAAACCGAACAGTTGTATATCTCTCTGATTCTGTTCTAAATTCTCACTATAAACTTGACCAAACACAGCAAGTAGTGAGCATACCATGGCCCACACACTGTTGTGAAGATTTCTCCACCAAACTGCTGTATCCGGCCTTACTCAGACTTTTAGGACACAGATAGGGCAAAGCCAGATTCTTTTCCAGAATGTAACACAAGCGGGTGCTAGCCCCATTGTCGACGGAGTCCTTGCCCTCCTCTGACCTCTGGCGAGAAGAACCTTCATTGATCACATGTATAACCTTACAGACCCATCTAACAGAGAAAGAACAGATGGGCTCATGAGTAAAGTTAACTTTAAAAATTCCCACAGACAATGAAAGCATCGATGTGGCCCTGGACACAGGGTCTTGTGGTGCTGTGCATAGGTTTTGTTTCCATAGATTTGTGCTTTTGAATTCTTGTTTGGCCCGTAGAGAGTGTCACTATTAGAAGTTTTGGCTTTGTTGGAGTGGGTGTGGCCTTGTTGGAGGAAGAGCGTCACTGTGGGGGCGGGCTTTGAGGCTTCCTATGCTCAAGCTCCACCCAGTGTGGAAATCTAGTCTCCCCCTAGCTGCCCTCAGATCAAGAAGAATTCTCAGCTGCCGCATCACATCTGTCTGCACGCCGCCATGCTTCCCACGATGATGATGATGATGATGATGATGATGATGATGATGATGATGATGGACTGAACCTCCGGAACGGTAAGCCAGCCCCAATTAAAAGTTTGACTTTTTAAGAGCTGCCTCGGTCATGTTGTCTCTTCACAGCAATAAACCCCAACACAGGGCACATCCGCTTTACCAAGGTTCACGATGAAATCCTCACTCTTCCGACCGTTTGATCTGGGGAACCAAGACCTTAAAATCTGAGACCTTAAGAAAACAATAGTAAATAGAGTGAGCCAGTGAGACCGGAACCAGGGGCAGAGAGATGGCTCAGATGTTAAGAGTACCGGCTGCCCTGGTGGAGGACTTGGCTTAATGCATTCTCCTCTTACAGAGAGACATGGGTTCGGTTCCCAGCACTCACATCGGGTTGCTCACAGCCACCTATAATTCCAGTTCTAGAGTATCTAATATTCTTGACCCTTGCTGGCTCCTGTACTCACAGGCCCACATGCCACACAGACATGTGCGCACACACGTTATTAAAAATTAAACGCATCTTTACAAATAATAATATCTATCCATCTTAGGGTTTAATTGTAGTGAAGAGACACCATCACCGCGGCAACTCGTATAAAGGACATTTCATCGGGTCTGGCTTACAGTCCCAGAAGTTTAATCCCTTACCATGATGGTAAGAAGCATGGCAGCATCCAGGGAGACACGGTGCAGGAAGAGCCAAGAGTTCTGCATCTTGAAGCAGCTAAGAGGACACTGGTTTTTTTTTTTGTTTTATTTTATTTTTTTATACTGGGTGGAGCTTGAGCATTTAAAACCTCAAGCCCCACCTCCACAGTGATGCAATTCCACTAACAAGGCCACACCTCCTCCAATAAGACCACACCTCCTCCAACAAGGCCACACCTCCTCCAGTAAGGCCACACCTCCTCCAGTAAGGCCACACCTCCTAATACTGCCACTCCCTGTGGCCAACCATTCAAACACGTGAATCCTACCGGGACCATTCGTGTTTAAACTGCCACAATATTTTAGAGTAAAGGCTTAGATGACAGACTTAAGACCTTTCTTCTTTTGTGTTATGAGCACTAATCTTAAGAGTTACTCTGTCTAAACACAATTCCTCTCACTGCTGCAAATGTTGGCACCTCTTGAGTATGGTAGTTGGTAGTTATGTCTGAATCACTATGACAAATCCCTGAGAAAAACTGGAAAAAGACAGGTTTATTCTAGTTTGTAGTTTCCAATATCTCGGTCTGCGGTCACTGGCTCCACATGTTAGAGCAACATGTCACGGCAGTGGGGCCCACGGATGGGAGCAGCGGGTAGCCAGCAGGAAGTAAAGACCACAGGAACAGGAAGGGGCGGGGCAAGATCAAACCAGAAAGGTCGCAAGATCAACCAGGCCTCAGCTCAGTTCACCACCTCCCAGTGGACTGTTCAGAGTCTAGAATCCACCTATGGATTAAACCATTTCTTAAATCAGAACCTTCACCATCTACCCTTCTTTGGCACCCCCCCCCCTGCACCCACCCCTGCCCCATAGGCACACCCTGACTGGAGCCTTCTGAATCCCATGTGTATGTCTCAATCCAATCAAGTTGACGATTAAGATTAGCTGTCTTGCTGTCTTTATTTTTGTAAAATTGACGTCATTTTCTTTCTTTTTTTTTTCTTTGCTATTTTTCTCATTTATTTTGAATGTGATGTTCCATATCCAAATACCTACAGATTTTTCTCTCTGTAGATTTCTGCTAATGATGCTATTTTTGTTTGTCTTGTTCTTCCAGACAGGGTATCTCTCTGTGTAGCCTTGGCTGTCCTGGAACTCACTCTGTAGACCACAGAAGTGGTCTTAAACTCACAGAAGTCTGCCTGCTTCTTCCCCCTGAGCACTGGGACTAAAGGCATACACAACCACCACTCAGCTTACTGATGCTATTTTTACGTTATTGTGAAATAGTATAGTGTTCTATATTTCATCTTATATCCATGTAAATACATTTTATACCCTCAAAGACTGTCGTTCATGTACATGACTATATTAAAAGACTATGTTCTCTGCTTTTTTGCCTGATGTGAGCCATAATCCTGTGCAGGATACAATCCTTTTCAGACACCGTACCTTCATGTCTGTGAGTCTAGTTCTCTGTCTTTCTTCCTTTTATCATCTTCTTCATGACCCTACTTAGTTCTGCCTTCATAAGCATTTGGAATATATTCATAATATCTTTTTCAATCCCCCCTTTTTTTTCTACCTCATCTTTTCATTTCTAGTTCTTTCTTGGCAGGTTTTTGTTCTCCTGGTTTGGGCTAATAGTCCCTTTGCTGTTTCTGCCTCGAACAATGACTGCATATTTTATATACTATATTGTTTCTTTCTCAGATTCAACGTATTCTTCTAAACATTACTAATGTCTTTTTCATCCATACAGTATAATTGGTTTTGTATCTCTGTGCCTGCTTAGGGTAGTCTAACTCCAGAGCAGTCTACGATGATCTACGACCAGTACTAAGGGCTGCCTTTTTGAAGCTCTGTCTGCTGTCTATTGTACTTAATGAGAAAGTGCAGCTAGTCAGAGACCAGGGCAATGGCCAACCCCCTCCTTATACTCTTCCTTGTTTTACATTCCACGAGACCAAACACTCATCCCTCTTATCTAATCAAAAAAGGAAGGTATTCTGCCCTCCTGGAAGCTAGCCCAGATCGTCAACATTGTTGCCAGCTACAAGCTCCACAGCGCAAACAGCGCTCTAAACCATCCATTAAAGGACAAGAATATGGCTTTCTCTAACGGTTCTCAACCCGCAAGGGCAAATTTAAAAGGAAATCCGCCTCTGCTGTATGAGTCCTGCAGCCTCAGGATAGCCTAAGGTAAGATTGCTTAGCTTGTCGCATAATTATCATAAAAGGCGGGACTAGTCAAATCAGTTCCACTAGGCACGCCTTCCATCAGTCTCTCTGAGCCCATAAAAGACACCACCCCAGCCTCCCGCCAGTATAACTCACAAGGTTGCACACCACACAGTGCTACCCAGTAGGGATGTTTTCTTTTCTTTTTCTCTTGTCTCCAATTTTATTTGTCCTTTTAAAAATTATTCGAGTGCATTCACCGAGTGACATAATAAATGGGCTCCAAGCCATATTTCGTTCAAGTACAGAGCGGTCTTTGGCATCACGCCCCGCCCCTCCTTGTCCTTCCTTCCTCTGGCCTCACCCTTTTCTCAGACAATTCCCAGTCTGTTTTCATGTCAAACGTGTACGTGTGCTTATGTGCATATCATTCAGGTCTCATTTAGGAAATAGAGAACAAGATAGGCATCTTTCTGAGCCTGGCTTCTTCCACTTAACCTCAGGTTTTCTAAGTCCATCCATTTTCCTGAAAACATAATATTCTTCTTTGTGGCCGAATAACTCAACATCATCTTTGCTGTCTCATCAGCACATAGATGGACACATAGACCCCAGTGCTTGGTCATTGTGAATAGTGTCGCGGTGAGCTTGGAAGAGCCGGTGTTGCTGAGGTGTACTGACTTAGATTTGCTTGCGTTGTGTTCCCGTGGAGGTACAGATGAGTCACACAGTGGTTCTGATTTTAGTTCCTTGAGGCATCTCCATACTGATCGGCACAGTGGCTGCTCTATTTATATTCCCATCTACCATGTGGAAAAGCTCCTTTTCCACACAACCTTGCTAGCATCTGATGCCTGGGTTTGTGACGGTTTGAATGTGATGCCCACCCCTCCACCGATAGGCTCGGGCATTTGAATATTTGGTGCCCAGCTGTTTGGGGGAGGCTTAGAAGGCATGGCTTTGTTGGGCGAAGTATGTCACGGGGGGGGGGGGGGGCTGAACGGTGAGGTTTCAAAGCTTCACACCCTTCCAAGTGTGCTCTCTGCTTCCTTGTTTACAATTCAAGATGCAGCTCTTAGCTTCCAGCTCCAGACACCACACCTTCCTGCTGTTATGTGTCCTTGTCAAAATGGAATCTTATTCCTCTGAAACCATTAGCCAATAAGACTCTTCCTTCTATAGGTTGCCTTGGTCATGGTATTTGATCACAGCAATAGAAAAGTAATTAGGTATCTTATTTTGCTCACTTGTTTTTTGTTTTTTTTTTTTGAGTCAGGGTTTCTCTGTGTAGTTCTGGCTGTCCTGGAACTCACTCTGTAGACCAGGCTGGCCTTGAACTTAGAAATCCACCTACCTCTGCCTCCCAAGTGCTGGGATTACAGGCGTGCACCACGACGCCCGGCTTGTTTTTTGTTTTTTAACAAAAGCCTTTCTGTTCTGTAGGTGTCAGTGTGGGTCATTTAACTTCATATAACACACACACACACACACACACACACACATATATATCATATAACATATTCATATATATGAAGTCATTTAACATTATGTGTGCGTTACTCCTCAAAATAAAATTTTTGCTTTGCTGTCCTGCTGCGTCCATTTATAAATTATTTTATTGATAAGTGTCTTCGTTTGGGTTACTACTGCTATGATTAAAAACACCATACCCAAAAGCAAGTTGGAGAGGAAAGAATTTATTTGGCTTACATTTTCACCGCCACAGTCCATCGCTGAAGGAAGTCTGGACAGAAACTCAAGCCGGGCAGGAACCTGGAGACAGGAGCCGATGCAGAGGCCAGGGCGGGGTGCTGCTTAAAGGCTCATCCCCCATGGCTTGCTCAGCCTGCTTTCTTATAGAACCTTGGACCACCAGCCCAGAGATGGCCCCACCCACAATGGACTGGGCTCTCCCAGCAGTCACTAATTAAGAAAATAACCTACAGATGAATCTTATACGGAGGTGTTTTTCTCACCTGAGGCTCCTCTTTGATGACTCTAGCTTGTGTCAAATTGACATAAATCTAACCAGCATACTGAGATAAAGAATAACAAAGGGGCCTCTGCCTCCTCAGCCGGCACCCCCTATCGAATCAAGGTCTTCCACTGCTGTGAGTGGGTACACACATCCCAGACCTGAACGAGTTACGGGACTGCACAATCTGCTTTCGTCTTAGCTATTGTCTCACCTATAGGTGATTGCTTCTCTATCGTATTTGGGTCAATACCTCCTTGGTGATGGGAAGGGAGGCTTCTGCAGATCTATGATTACCCTCTATTTCTTTCTGTATTTCCATCATCTATATTTTGAACCTGGGTTAAATCAGGTTGTAGACATTTCCACATATTATAGATTCTGTTAGTATAGATTCCGTGATAAAAATATCTGAGTGGGTCCACTTAATAACAAGAAAAAGCTTATTTTTGGCTTAAAGTTTTGGGACCTCCAGGTCATGGCTCTGTTTCTTTGGCACCTGTGTCAGCTTGTCTTGATGGGAACATGTGCCAGAGTCTAGCCATTTATCTTGTGCCCAGAAACAAAAGAGAAGAAAAGGCACATGTCTGGAAACCCCCTTCAGAGTCAGATCCTGGAGGACTTCAAGACAACCCGCTAAGTCTCTCAGCTTAGCTATTCTGTCACTCCCCCTGGCACCCCGAAGACTAACATTTTATCACATGGATCTCTGGGTAACATTAAAAATCCACATGAAGCACTATTTGAAATCTATCCCCTGGCCGCCATGAAGTCCCATACATACCTTCAGAAGTTGGCGTGATGTCCAGGTTTTAGTAATCTTGGCAGCCCTGGGGGAGCGTGAGCACTTCCAGAGCATTCTATCTGTTTTTCTGAAATCAACCCAGACCCTCTGCTTCTAACAACCTGGAGACCGGAAGTCCGGAGCCATGCCTAGGAAGTTGGCACCAGTTCTGTGCCTGCCACATGATAGGCAACAGAGAAAGGCTATCCACCTCTGCTATTTTGGACGGTGACGATGCACGTAGGGTATGCAGCCCAACTGCCTGGCATGTTCCTCCCACCACATCTGTGTGGTTCAGGCTCCTCCCACCACATCGGTGTGACTCATGCTCCTCCCACCACATCGGTGTGACTCAGGCTCCTCCCACCATATCTGTGTGGCTCAGGCTCCTCCCACCACATCTGTGTGGCTCAGGCTCCTCCCACCACCTCTGTGTGGCTCAGGCTCCTCCCACCACCTCTGTGTGGCTCAGGCTCCTCCCACCACCTCTGTGTGCCTGTTCTCTCTTTCTTATGGTGTTGTCCAGATAACTTTCTCAAGGAAAGCTATACCTGGGACACAGGCTGACTCCCACCTTCTTCCTTCCACCCCTCAGGCCCTGCTGTTTGCATAGCATTCCCATCTTAGGCAGAACACCTTACCTACGTCTGTCTGCTTTTAATTCCTGCCTCTTCCACTAGACCAACCGGAGAGCAGGAAGTACTGTTTCCTCTGCGCGCTGACTTTAAGTGTGTGGCACACCACTCGCCCTCTCCCAAGTGCCCAGTAACTGACTGTGAAGTCTCTAGTAACTTAGGGACCCTCTTTCTCTGAGCTTTCCCTGCACTCCCGCAGAGGCCACTATCAGTGTGTAAAATGACTCTGTAATCACGCACAGGTGGGAAGGTCAAGACACTGAGCCCTCCGGGAACTCGCAGAATCATGTTTCCCAAAGCTGTGGGTTCGAAGGTATCATCCCTGCATTCAGAGCTGCTTTAATGTTCAGGATCGTCCTGACTTACGTAACTGAGTAGAGCGGATTCGGAAGGACACCCTTTTCTCCGGGGCTTGTGCTAGCACAGACTGAAAGGCTGAAGCTGAGAGGGAGGCTGCCAGGGGCACGGTGCAAACCTCTCTGCACGCCTCCCTCGGCGCAGCCCAGCACAGTTGGCGGGCCCAGCTGGTCCGCAGCATCCGGGGGCGGGGCAGCTCCTGCTGCTGACGTCAATTGGCAGAGCCCCATCCGCTAGGAGCTCACACTCAGCCTGCCTCCTACACGCTCCTTTCTCAGAGCCAGCAATTCTCAACCAGCCTCTGCTTTTGCAATCCGGTCCTCAGATTTCCTCCAGTGTTTTAAAGGACGTGTGTGTCCTTCACAGGCTCCTTGGTCACGCAACACTCGGCCCGTGGCAATCCCAACAAGAAAAAAAAAAAAAAAATACAACAACAACACGGGAATCAAGTGTGAACTGTTCAAGTTCACACCGCATCTATTTCTCAAGAGAGGTTGATTTTAAAAGTCTCAAGCTACGTTTGTTTGGGTTGTTTTGTTTTGTTTTGAACAGAAAGGAGAATGGAGATTTTGCCCAGGCAGGCGCCAGGAAGCACCAGGCCATTGATCATGGGCTTTATGATAATTGATTGGTCAAATTCTCTTGGTTTGCGTGCTTAGGTCTGTGATTTTTGTCTGTGGCTTTTCAGCCTGTGTGCAAAGAACAATCACTACTTCAGTTAGACTTACTCAAGGGGACGCCTCTGTGCGTGATGATGGTGCAAATAGACAAAACACACACACACACACACACACACACACAAAACATCAAAATATGCAGTATTTCAGCACACCACAGGGCAAGAGAAACAAAAGTAGTAATAATTCATTATGTAAAGAGAAAATGTTTTCTTACAATAATCTCACTTTTTTACCTTAGACCCAAACCTCTCCCATTATGGTGGCAATCTGTCTCAATTCTAGGATGAGTGCCTTATCCTGAGTCTCAGAAAAGAGAGGCCAACCGAGGCAGGGTAAGAAGCCAGATCAGCAGGCGAGACCCAGCCCTTCGGGGATGGGGGGTGATGGCTTGGGGCTCCTGTTGGCATTGGAGCCTACAGCCTCCAAATCCAGTGATCATGTCGCCCATAGGCGACAAGGACCGGCCTTCTGTTGCCATGGCAACCGCCATACATTCCCAGCATTCACCTGCCTACGCCTTACCTGTTTGAGGTGGTGTGGCTATTACATCTTGGCCCGAATAAAAGGCAGGGTCCCCCCAACCTTCACCCCTTTCTTCTCCTTCTTCTTCTTCTTCTTCTTCTTCTTCTTCTTCTTCTTCTTCTTCTTCTCCTCCTCCTCCTCCTCCTCCTCCTCCTCCTCCTTCTTCTTCTTCTCCTTCTCCTCCTTCTCCTTCTCCCTCCTCCTCCTCCTTCTTCTTTCTTCCCCTTCTTCCCCTTCTTCTCCTCCTTCTTCTCCCTCCTCCTCCTCCTTTACCCCTTTGTTTTTTTCTCTTCCTCCCTTCTCCCCCAATAAACCTTCCTCTCCTGTGGAGCTGTGCTGGTCTGGTGTGATCTGTCCGGATGCAAGCCGCCATTGCAACACAAGGGCTCCTTTCTAGGACTTCCTTCCCGACTCCAGGGACCCTTTGCCCACTGTATCCATGCCTCGATTTCTAGCTCCCTCCTCCGTGCTCACCCCATGCTGGGGTTCTCACACAAAAGTGCAGAGCGATTTTTCACTTGGACAGATAATCAATGCGCTTCCGGGTTTCCTCTCTCCTCTTCTGTGTTTGACGACGGACTCCCCCAGACACACCTCCTCTCTGTTTTTTTTTTTTTTTTTAGCCGTTTTGCTGTGAAGCTTTGAGAACACTTGAGTTGGGCCTTTACTTCTTCACAATCTCGTGGCTTCTGTCTTCTTTGGGGGGGGGTTGGGGGAGGCACGTTTCGAGATAGGGTTTCTCTGCATAGCTCTGGCTGTTCTGGAACTCACTTTATAGACCAGGTGTGCACCACCACTGCCCAGCACGGCTTCTGTCTTATTCCCCCTTCCTGAACCCCCTCAATAAGATACCCACCTCAGCCCTCTACTATGAATCCTGGGAAAGGACTAGCAGGCAGGCAGGCCTACGCCCCGAGTGTCAGTGTCTCCCAGTTCTTAGAGAGACCAGCAGTGAGGGTGGGGAGTGGGGAGTGGGGGAGGGCTCATCCTCTCCCATCCCTAAACAGAAGCTCCCCTGCCTCCCACACATCTCTGCTGGTGTGCTCCGAGGACCTGACTCACCTGAACCTCAGAGGCACCACAGTTCCAGCTCCTCCTCACCAGATTTTGCCTACGCACCATCTTGTGTCCCGTCTGAAAAGGCATTTGTGGGGAAAAGTCTGTCACGTTTTTCTCGTTAATTCTGATGATCATTTCAGACGCGCGCTGGTATAGAAAGAAATTTTTGCCTTAAGGGATGGGGGAGTAGAAATCACACTAGTTACTGTGAGACTTACCCCTCGGGGCCTGTGGTCTTTGTTCATTCACAGTCTTTATCTCTGAACGGGAGGCAGTTCTTTCAAGACTGCAATGGGACAAGGCTTCTCCACAAGGCTTCTCAGAAAAGAGCTCTGGTTGACTGTTATGGGGCCTCTAGGGCAGTCTTAGGTCTCAGAAGAGAATTGTCTGCTTGACACATTCATTCAAGATAAAAATGCTTTGTAAGATAATAATTGTGCAGATTAGACTTATAATCATACAAAAAGAAAAAAAACCTCCTGAAAGCAAAAACAAAACCCAGCAAACCTTTATCAGAGATACCCATGTAAGTCCTCTCTCTTGATCCAATTCCAAGTTCTGTGGGAACTTACTATGTATCTACTAAGTATCTTACGAGACGCTGGCCAACTAATAGCAGCTTAAAGATTTACAAACTGAAATTCCAAAGCATCCAGCACCATGATTCCCCAGTACGCACTGGAGTTTCAACAAAGCTGAACGCAGCTGGTCCTAAGGCATCCAAACCCATGGTGGGATCCCTCCGTCCCCTCTTCAAGAGACACTGGCAAAGTGGCGTACGTGCCTGGGCACCCAGGATGCCACAGGAAGGAAAGGGTGAACTAGTTGGTGATTTTTTTTTCAGCTTCAAAGGGACAAAACAAGGGGCTGGAGAGACACCATGGGTGTTGGGAGCACTGACTGCTTTTGCAGAGGACCTTGGTTCAAATTCTAGCACATACCGGCTTACAAACACCCGGAACTGCAGTTCCAGGGGAGGTGTGGCCCTCTCCTGCCCTCTAAGGACACCAGGCATGCCTATGCATACATGCAGGCAAAAGCTCACGCAGAAAATAAAGTTTGGAGGGCGGGGCGCCGTAGAAAAGAAACAAAAGGAGTCACAATATCTGCTTTCCAGTGGTTAAAGATTTTAATGCAATAGAAGGAGTAGCCTGGCTTAGGCACAGGTCAGTTGGTGACGTGTTTGCTTCTCATGAATGAGAACCAAAGTTCACTCCCCGAACTCTGTGTAAATAAAATTTAAAAAATATCCTGGGTGTCCACATGTGTACACCACTCTGCTCGTATTTCTTGAAGAGGGTGCGGAGGGATGCCAGCATGGTTTTGGCTGCTTCAGGACCAACTGAGCTCGACTTGGTTGAAACTCCTTCAATATGTCCAGTGCATACTGGGTAAAAAAAAAAAAAAATCAGGCCTTGGGGCTTACATTTGTAATCTCAGGCCTGGGAAGGCAGAGGCAGAAGGGTCACTGGGATCCGATGGCCAGACACCCTAACTGTAGTGGGTTGAAGAAGAGCGACCCCTGCCAGTTCATACCATTGAATGGCTGGTCATCAAGTAGTGGAGCCGTTTACATGGATACAAGGATTAGGAGGTGTGGCCTTGTTGGAGAAAGTGTGTCACTGGAGGTGGTGGGCTTTGACATTTCAATAGGTCGTGCCAGACCCAGACCCAACCTCTGTCTCTATTTCTGGATCCGGATGTAGCTCCCAAACTCTTGTTGCAGTGTGATGCGTACCATCAAGATGGAAACCCCTAAAACTCCCAGCCAAAGGCTTGCCTCTCTTTCCCTCGCCTTGGCCATGGTGCCTCTTCACAGCAATGGTAACCTACTACGCAGAGTCCAGGCTCAGCGAAAACGCCTGCCTCAAAACACTAAGGCGGGGGCTCGGTGGTTAAGAGCGCTTGCTGCTCTTGCAAGCCATATGGCTTTAGTTCCCAGCACCTGCATGGTGGGTCACGAGCACTCAGAACTCTAGTATTGAGGGATATGATGCCTTCTTCTCGGTTCTGTGGGCACCAGGCATGCACATGGCACACACACACACACACACACACACACACACACACACACAGGCAAATGCTGTGACAAAATAAAATTTAAAAAATTTTTAAAAACCAAAGTGGACCGACCGTGCCTGAGGAATGACACCCAAGACTGACCTCTGCCCTCCACACATGTGCACAGGTGCACACACCAACCACACACACACACACACACACACACACACACACACGTTCCAGTGTTCCCAGACGACACTACCCACTGGACACACACTTGCCTGGCTCTCTGGAATGTACAGCATGTTCTGAGTACCTGACTTTTGACTGCAGTACTGAGAAAAATCAACGAGGCAGGTAGCCAAGTCTCCGAACATCTATGGATTTGTGTAATGGATTAGGGTAGGTGAGCAGGTGGGGGGAATTTCTCCTCTGGTTCTGATGACTTCAGATATGTGCACCTGAGAATGTGCTGAATGTCCCATCATGCCACACTGCAACATCATGTGACATCACACACACACACACACACACACACACACACACACCTGTGGATCTGCTCTGCATGACCTAAAATAGCATCATGTGATGCCTCACACACACAAGCACATACATACACCCGTGGGTCTGCTCTGTATGAACTAGAACGGCATCATGTGATCATGTGATCATGTGATCTCTCTCATACACACACACACACACACACACACACACACACACCACTGTAGAACTACATCATGTGATCTCTCTTTCACACACACACACACACACACACACACACACCACTGTAGAACTACATCATGTGATCTCTCTCTCTCTCTCACACACACACACACACACACACACCCCACTGTGGAACGTCTGTCACTGAGTCGTACTCCATTGCACAGAAACCCAATCTGTTTATCCGTTCCTGGCTCATGACCATTTGGAATTGTCCCAGCTTTTTGCTTATTTTGGGTGAAGCTGCATGAAACCCTACAATGCACGTGTGCACGTGTGCACACACACACACACACACACACACACACACACGCACACACACACACACACGCACACGCACACGCACACGCACATGCACACGCACACAGACACATGTGCACGCACACACACATGCACACACACATGCACACACACACACACACACACATACACACACACACTCTTCACTTGGGCCCTCTGCTCTTCTCTGTGTACACACAGGAATAGGCTCAGCGTTGTGTGTTTAAGGTTTGTCATCGGGGCCTTTGCCGTGAAAGGCGAAGTTCGGAACACACTGCCTCTTGGCACTCACATCACCACCCATCCAAAGCCGGTCTCTTGTTTTATTTAGTGCCCTGTTTATGTCTTTATTTATGAATTCTCTTCCATCCCCACTCCCCAGCAGCCCTTCCCAGCCCTGCAGTTTGGCACACTTGGGATGTCTGTCTAGGACTGCTATTTAGTAGGGGATCTGGCACCAAGGGAAACTCTCTGTGTCCCCGCAGCCACTGATGCACAGGTACCGATGGTAACCAGCACAGGCACTAGGCTGCAGGGTCTGTCTCTTAACTAAACGTTGACCTCTGGAGGATGGTGTGCTGACCTCTGGAGGACAGTGTGCTGACCTCTGTAGGACGGTGTGCTGACCTCTGTAGGACGGTGTGCTGACCTCTGGAGGACGGTGTGCTGTCCACTTGATGTCCACTTGTTTAGCTTCTTTCCCAACCCGTGCATTTAAAACCGGTTGTCAGATACTCCTGGGCGAGGCGGCACAAGCTATCAAAGTCCCAGCACTCCAGAGACAGAAGCAAGCACATCTCCGGCCTCAAACCGATAGAGAGTGAGGCTAGTCGACATATCAAGTTCCAGACTAGCTAAAGCTACACAGAAAAACCGTGTCTCAAAAATGCAAAATAAATAAATAAATAAATAAATAAATAGGTAAACAAAACAAATTGCCCCTTCTTGTTTGGGGGCCTTTAGGCTAAGCTCAAGGGTGATATCTGCTCTTATCAGTAGAAAATAGATTACTCATGAGAAGGTAGGTAGCATTAATTAAAGCACTTAAAATCTAGAAGGCAAAAACCTTCTTTTGCTGGAAAGGAAGAAATCCTACAATTCAAAGTATCTGAGCATGCATGCATGCAACCATCCGTCCGTCCGTCTGTCTGTCCATTCACCCGTCTGTCCATCTGTTTGGGCAGCGCCTGCCCTACAGCAGGGAAAAGTCTGAAAGTCACTTTCTCAGAGGTGACCTCGCCCAGCGGTCGATACTGTCCCCCGTCCCTCTTGTATCTAGGCCTTTCCTTCTCGACGAGAACCTGTGGGGAGCTCTGACCTATATTTCTCTCATCCACAGTATCGCACAGTAGATATTTTTGGTGTGAGAGATTTTTGAGACTTGTGAAAGAAAAGCAGGAACCGAGCAGACGCTGCACCCCCTCCTCCGGGTCAGGTTCCATCATCTCAGGAGGCACCGGCCGCCCCCCGCGAAAGAGATGCAGAAGTCCTGAGGGCCACCCGATGAGTCACACAAGTAAGCTGTTCTAAATCTGAAACTGTCCCTGTGGGACCCAAGACACACAGCTCAACGCACCTAATGGGCACTGGGAACAATCGGGGAGTGACTCTGGGAGGCGGATACCAAGCTGCCACGGCCTGATGAGCTGTCAGTAGACTTGGGTAACAACCATTTCCCTTCGAATGATTTTTGGCTGCTGGACTACCCTTTGAACTGAAGTAGGCCACATGGGCACTAGAATATATATATGTATATATATGTGTGTGTGATATATGTATATATATATATTAGTGAAATTTTGGTTATTTCTGAAATTTTTTTATGTATATGAGTACACACTGTATCTGTACAGATGGTTGAGAGCTAGCATGTGGGAACTGAACTCAGGACCTCTGCTTGCTCTGGTCCTGCTCGCTCCAACCCGGTTCGCTCCGGGCCCCGCTCACTCTGGCCCAAAGATTTATTTATTATTATATGTAAATACACTGTAGCTGTTTTCAGACACTCCAGAAGAGGGAGTCAGATCTTGTTACGGATGGTTGTGAGCCACCATGTGGTTGCTGGGATTTGAACTCAGGACCTTTGGAAGAGCAGTCGGTGCTCTTAACCACTGAGCCATCTCTCCAGCCCCTGAAATATTTTTTTAAAAAATTTAATATGTATGTGTGTTTGGCCTGCATGCGTGTCTGTACACCACATGCATGACCTGCGTCTGTGGGGCCAGAAGAGGGTGTCAGATCACCTAGAACTGGAATGGTTCTGAGTCACTGGGAAGAGAACCCTGGGTCCACTGGGAGGAACAGCCAGTGATCTTGATCTTAACCACTGGGCCACCCTGCCAGCCCTATTCTTCCAAATGTTTAAATGAACATCTTCTCTTTTATAATACAAATAGGTAAACAAAAAATTGAAGTTTGAAGAGAAGTCTGTCCGTAGCACTCGGGGTGGGGGTGGGGGGTGGGGTGGGGGCAGGGACGCTGGTTCAGCTCCTGGTGCTTAAGAAAGAGATGGGAGTTTTCTTCTCTGCTCACAGCTGTACTGTGGATGGAAGTGATTTCCCCCCTCCCCCTCCCCTACCCTTTCCTACCCTCTCCCCTCCCCGTGCCAAGACTGTTAAGATCAGGAAGTTTCTCATGAAACTCGAGGACAGAGGGGACAGAGTGAGGGGACAGGAAAAGTCATGCTTATGGGATTTCTGTCGTCCCCGACGATCCATCTTCTCTTCTCCTCTCCTTTTTCCGCCCACTTCCATCAGACTCGAGAACCTTCCTGTCTCTTAACCAGAGAGGCTGGGCTGCTTAACAGGCTCCGCTGACTAATTTTATTGGCTGTTAAAACAGCTTTGGAAAAAACTCTTGAGTGTTGGTGTCAACGCTGTAAAATGTACTTCGCCGCCGCTCTGAACGCTTGCCCGTACCTATTATGGGTGGGGACTCGCCGGCTGGAGCCTTTTTTGTAGAGGAAACGGGATCTGTGCTTTGAGACACGACTGTGGGGCTTTTCCATGAGCGGGGCTATCATATCCACTGGGAAGAGTTAAGCGAGCCAGGCTCCCTCCGAACCGTTCGTGTCACGTGACTGACTGGCCACTTTGCCAGCTTCCAAAGTCATTTTCAGGGCTGATTCAAAAGCAGAAACTGGCCGCAGCCTAGATGTGATGGCTAATCTTGGTTGTCAACTGGACCACATCTGGGGTCAACTAAAACAGAAGCCGCCGGGCACCCCTGCAAGGGAGTCTCTCGGTTGTATCATTCACAGTTGGCAGAGCCACGGGAGGTATGGTGGCATCTTCTGGTAGCAGCCGCGGAGAAAGGTCACAGGTCCCAGCAAGGTGGCACAAGCCATCAATCCCAGTACTCCAGAGTCAGAAGCAAACAAATCCCTATAGGTTTGAGGCCGCCTATAGAGATTGAGGCTAGTCGACATATCAGGTTCCAGACTAGCTAAAGCTACACAGCAAAAGCTTGCCTCAAAAATACAAAATAAATAAATAAGTAAACAAAACAAATTGTCCTTTCTTGTTTGGGGCCTTTAGGCTAAGATCAAGCATGATACTTGTTCTTGCCAGTATAAAATAGATTACTCATGAGAAGGTAGGAGACATTAACTAAAGCACTTAAAATCTAGAAGTCAAGACCCTTCTTTTGCTGGAAAAGAAGAAATCCTACAACTGGACCTTGCTTACTTGCCCTGACTCTCGATGGCAAATTCCTCTTTCCTGTGCCAAGACGCCTTCACCTGTGGCTGGGCCTCCAATACCGGGATTCCAATATAGACCGAAGACTGAAACTCTCTAGGCGTCTTCTAGGCCTTCCGTTGCAGAATGGAACAACATGGTGGTGGAACTACCCAGGTGGAGCCTTGTAAACCAATCAAATAAGCCCCCAGCATACACACCCAAGCACACACATGCACACACACAAGTGTATTTATATATACTCTACTTTATCATACCTATACATAAACACATACACATATGTACACATACATATACACATACACATATGTACACATACATATACATATACACATACACATACACACATACATATACATATTTATATACACATACATATACACATACACATACATATACACATACACATATGTACACATACATATACATATACACATACACATACACACATACATATACATATTTATATACACATACATATACACATACATATACATATACACATACACATATATATACACATACACATACATATATACACACATACGCCGGGCAGTGGTGATGCACACCTTTAATCCCAGCACTTGGGAGGCAGAGGCAGGTGGATTTCTGAGTTCGAGGCCAGCCTGGTGTACAGAGTGAGTTTCAGGACAGCCAGGGCTACACAGAGAAACCCTGTCTCAAAAAAACAAAACAAAACAAACAAACAAACAAACATACACACATACACATACATATACATATACACATACACATACATATACCCACACATGCATATACATGTTCATATACACATACACATATATACATATACACATACACACATACATAAACATATGCATATACACATACACATATTCATATACATATACACATAATACATATATTCTATCAGTTCTATTCTTATAGAAAACCTGAGTAATACCATAAGCACCCTACCTCTACCCCCACCCCATTCTCTGGTTTTTAAGAGACAGGGTTTCTCTGCATAGCCCTGGGCTGTCCTGGAACTTTCTCTGTAAACCAGACTGGCCTCTTACTCAGAGGTCTGCCTGCCTCTGCCTCTAAGCCAGCAATAAAACCAACCGTGAACGGTGACAATGTCCCACTGTGGACAATCCAGGGGTCTGGCTTTATGATTCCCGTTTACGAGGAAGGAAGCGCCGGCCGCTCCAGGCTCGCACTAGGTCAAAGAGGCCCTTCAGAGCCGGATCAGGAGAGCCAGTGAGGATCTCAGGGCACCAGAACCTTGTTACTCAACGTCACACACCAGCTTGATTTTGTCCAAGGCTGTTGCTTTTCTATTTGAAGACACGGCAGAAGTTGGTATCAGTTCATACCAGACATGCAATTTAATAAAAAATGGATTGTTTTATTTAAAAAAAAAAAATGGGGGGAGGCCCAAGGCAGAGCCATGTTCTGGAAGGGAATACATTTCTCACGGATGTGATTTCTTTTTCTCTTTCTTTTTGTTTCCTAGACAGAGATTCAAACTACAGCAAGCCTCCCGCCTGGACCTGGGGTGGGGTTTCAGGCCGGGATGCGCACGTTTCTTGGGTGACCAGGTACTGTACCGTGGCAATCTGTGATACGGCGGAAGATGATATTCCGGGCTTCCACATTCAGGGTGCCTGCAAACCTCTGTCATCCAAAAGCCTGTGAGAGTGTAGGTACTGATGGAGCGGGTCAGGGAAAGACCAAGAGTCCAGCCTGCTCCCAAGGGAGGCTGCTCCTTCTGGGAACATGGTGACATGACGGAGCAGCAATCTCAGCTGTTGAGGACAGCCAGGGTCACATGATTAGGAAAAAAAAAAAAAAAGATTGTATGTGCACCTTAATGTAAACCAGAATATAACTGCAAAGAGACATCTGGTAGTCTGACTGCATTGAGGAAGTCTGTCTGTCTGTCTGTCCAAAGGGAAGAGACCTCATAAGTTTGTTTCGTTTGTCTTGTGGACCCCATCCTCCCAGCCTCCCAGCCTCCTCTCAAATAGAGGGAGCCAAGAAAAATCACCGGGCAGTGTATTTGAACGTTATGTCCTGCATTTTTCCCGAACGGGCATCCGTTCAAAGGCTGTTGTTCCGTCTAGCACCTTCTGTGGGATCGTAAACCTTTATTTTTGATTCAGAAAACATGGTGCCTGAATTAGTTTTTGGTGGGCTGCCCGGGGTTCCTGCTACGGCACGTCACTAGTAAGCCTGGAATTAGCTGCACACCAACCCTCCTTGTGGTTCAGACCCTGAGCCTCCATCCTGCGTCCTCTGAATTCCTAGGACAGAGAGAATGGTCAGTATGGAGAATATTCAGCATTCAGACAAATTCATTCTAGCCATATGGGATGAGACTGGCTCACTGGTGAGACCACCTCTGGGATGACCACCAGAGGGCTATGTCTCTAGTTTATAGAGACATGAAGAAAATGTCAGTAAGCTGTTGATCAGAGAAAGAACAGAATTCCAAGGGTCTGTTCCCCTCTAACCCCTCTATGTTGCAGAGAGAGGTCATTATTATACACTGTCCAGCCAGACTCCCTAGACAGATGCATGCATGGCTTGCTGGGATTTGTGAATACTCCTGTGCTGTGTATGTGTGTGTGTGTGTGTGTGTGTGTGTGTGTGTGTGTGTGTCTAAGAAATACCGGAGCACCTGGTCACAGGAACATCACGCCCCGAAGATTCTCATGCCTGCAAGGTTTCTGATCAGTTGCTGTTTGTTACTTCCGAATAAGGAACAGGTAGCAGTCTGTTGCTTAAGGTCATCACGGAGCACCACAACTGAGTAATTCATAAAGAAAATAAACTTATTTCTCAGCAAGGCGGAGGACAGCCTCTGGGGAGGCCCCCTTGCCTGGCCACTCCATGGTTAAGCCATCACCTAAGTGAGAGAAGAAAGAGCCAGTCTGGTTGGCCGTCTCTCCAGCGCGCAGTACCTGGCACAAATCCCCGATCACCTCTTCCCACAGCAAAGATACAAGGGATCGGGTTGTCAGCTTCTCAGCCCTTGCCTGTTGAGGGACTCATTCAACCCATGGGGTAGCCATACCAAAAACTTCATTGACAACATCACGATTGTTTGGTCTGCTTTTTTTTTTAAGATTTATTTATTTATTATATGTGCATACACCATAGCTGTCTTCAGACACCCCAGAAGAGAGCGTCAGATCTCATTACAGATGGTTGTGAGCCACCATGTGGTTGCTGGGATTTGAACTCAGGCCCTTCGGAAGAGCAGTCAATGCCCTTAACCGCTGAGCCCTCTCTCCAGCCCCTTGGTTTGCTTTTGTAATAGAGGGCAAAGGAGCCCTGTGGTGGCCAACTTAGGTGGCATGACTTCCAACTTACACCCAAGCCGCCGCGCAGGTCCGTGGGCCAGCACAGAACCCCCTCCATCTGACTGAGCGGCCTTCATTTCTAGTCTTAAGTTGAAACAGATGCTAATTGTGTTCTCGGTCTGTGTGGGTTTGTGTGTGAAATAAAAACCCTGCTATAAAAAAAAAAAAAAAAGTCTGCGTGTTCAAGCAAACAGTGATTTTATTTCTTTGAGTTTGGAAGAATTAAGCCAACGGATGGGAAGGACTTTGGAAATTTAATTTGCATTCTGAAGAAAGCCACTTTTGGAAAAAAGAAAAAAAAAAGCATCTTAGGTGACATCCAAGATAGAGCAAATGACTTAAGCACAGACAGACATAAACCAGAAAGATAGAAATCGCCAGTCCCCCCGTGGCCACAAAGAAGCCTGTCCCTTGCCGTCTCTCAGAGTGAAGGGACACAGGCCACCCTGACATACAGTTTCAGACTTGCACACTTTCCATGGGACAAATACTTAGACTCGACCACTCCTGTTGAATGTCTTGTCATGACAAATACAGCTTTAGAAAGTGTTAATACAGGCTGCAGAGACGGCTCAGTGGTAGAGGACCCAGGTTCAATTCCCAGCACCATCGCGGATGCTTACGGCTGTCTTCAACTCCAGTTTTGTGGTACCCGGCGCCCTCCCCTGGCCTCTGCAGCGTCTTATGCCCGCTGTTTTTCTTCCACCATCTTGGAGTTCTCGGACGTAATTTCAGTCTCGTCTGGAGCAGGCTCCCTGAGGCTGACAGTCCTCCTTGGTGATGCTCTCTCCTCCCTGGAACGTCCCTCCGGGTCGCTTTCATTAGGGTTCCTTCTATCTGGCCAGCTTGTCACGCTTCATCTCACAGAGACTCTCCACCCATCCTGAGCCCTGAGAAATTTGTGACCCTAATCTGCTTCCTTTTTGAGGGATTTTGAAAACGACCTCTAGAGCCTGGGTTCCAAGTGCTAAGCTCCAGCCTGGAACCTCTTCCAGGCTTCAGCCTGAACACAGAGTAGGCGCCTGATGTGTGTACTCTTGTACTACACACACACACACACACACACACACACACACACACACACACACACACACACACACACACACACACACACACACACACACACACACACACACACACACACACACACACACACACACACACACACACACGAAGCCCTCAGAATACCTATACTGGCTGGTTTTGTGTCAACTTGTCACAAGCTGGAGTTATCACAGAGAAAGGAGCTTCCCTTGAGGAAATGTCCCCATGAGATCCAGCTGTGGGGCATTTTCTCAATTAGTGATCAAGGGGGGGGGAGGGCCCCTTGTGGGTGGTGCCATCCCTGGGCTGGTAGTCTTGGGTTCTATAAGAGAGCAGGCTGAGCAAGCCAGGGGAAGCAAGCCAGTAAGGAACATCCCTCCATAGCCTCTGCATCAGCTCCTGCTTCCTGACCTGCTTGAGTTCCGGTCCTGACTTCCTTTGGTGATGAACAGCAATGTGGAAGTGTAAGGTGGATAAACTCTTTCCTCCCCAGCTTGCTTCTTGGTCATGATGTTTGTGCATGAAGAGAAACCCTGACTAAGTCAATACCCATGCCCTGGCTGCCCAGATAGAAGCAGCACAGCACACAAGACCCTCTCTTCTCAGTGCTTACATCCAGTTCCTCAAACATCTGGTCCATAGGTTCCAGAATGCTGTGAGCTGAGGACCCAGGGCCGGCGAGGGGCTCCAACATGGGCTTCATCATGGAAGTTCATTTCAACTTCTAACAAGTCCCACATCCAATCCTGACAACTGACAAGTCTTCTGTTCATCTCCGTCCACCCCACCAGTCCATCTCTTTCCTCTCCTCAAAGCCATTCAGAAGCGTCCTGATTTCCACACCGTGGCTGTTCTGTCTCTGAATGACTCTCAAGCCCTTCCCTGGCTCCTTTTGATCGTTGCCATTTCTGCTGTGTCTCATGGGACACTGTGTCCGTCCCTAAAATGCACCAAGTCGGTTTCTTACCCAGAGGCCCTTCACACGTGCGGCTTCCTCCATCTCTGCAACCCTTTTATCTCAACTGTCCACAAGAGGCATCTTCTCAGGAAGGAAGTTCATCTCTGGCCCTGTCACACTGTCTAAGATACCTGCCCATCTGGAGGCATTCAGTAAACACTAGGCTCACATCAACTCAGCGAACGCCGTCCACAGCTTCCAGCACGGTGCCTAGTGCATGTGGGGAGAACTTAACAAATACTTAGAGTGGAGGGAAATCTTTATCTTTCTCAATAAGAATTGCACTGAGTAGGATAAAGCAAATCAGATTAAGGGGAGTCCATGAATAATTAAGAAATGGCTGAGAGGAAGTCTGTGTATATTTCACTCATTATGCATATATTCATAGATCTTAATATATCATAGATCGACCCTGATGGCAAAAATCACATCTGTTTACAAAGCACACATGTGCATCTTTTTTCTTTCTTTCTTTTTCTCTTTCTCTTTCTTTCTTTCTTTCTTTCTTTCTTTCTTTTTCTTTTTCTTTTTTTTTTTTTTTGGCGGGGGGAAGGGGGTGGTTCAAGACAGGGTTTCACTGTGTAGCCCTGGCTGTCCTGGAACTCACTCTGTAGACCAGGCTGGCCTCGAACTCAGAAATCTGCCTGCCTCTGCCCCCCAAGTGCTGGGATGAAAGGCATCTCACATGTGTATTTTTAAATCGCCAACAAATTCACTTGAAATGAAATAAAACCATTTGTGTAGAAAAGTGTCTTTACTAATCCAAAGCTGCATTTAACCATCTACCCTATGACAAAGCAGGTTTGATCAGTCAGGGTGTTTCTGGTCTCAATAAAAACCCATGATCAAAATTATAGCAAGCTCATCATAAAGAATACCGTGGCCCGAAGGGACTCAACATAGAACATAATGAAGAAATTTGTAATTTTAAGTCACAAGAGTTCCAGAGTTATACTGTACCTCATAGTTGGCGAATACTTCTCTGGGGATGTTATCTGAGACTCGGAGTCTCCCTGTTCTCTCTCTCTGTCCTTTAACTAAGACTCTCTCCTTAACCAAACATCCATCAGCACCTCCTTAGCTGGTGTCGAAGACAAAGATGGTGGCCGTGGAGGGAGGAAAAGCTTTAAGACAAACTTACTGATGAACAGGATGAGAGAGGAGCCCAGGGTGGATGTCTAGCTTGCAGCAAACGGTTCTGGCATGTTCTGAAGCAGTGTATAAACAGCACAGAAAGCAAGAGTCAAGAATTCTATAAGGGAGTTGTGGGGAGGCTGGAGAGATGGCTCAGCGGTTAAGAGCACGGACTGCTCTTCCAAAGGTCCTGAGTTCAAATCCCAGCAACCACATGGTGGTTCACAACCATCCGTAACATGATCTGACGCCCTCTTCTGGAGTGTCTGAAAACAGCTACAGTGTATTTACATATAATAATAAATAAATCTTTGGGCCTGAGCGAGTGGGGGTTGGAGCTAGCAGGACAGGAGCAAGCAGAGGTCCTGAGTTCAATTCCCAGAAAGCCACATGCTGGCTCTCAACCATCTGTACAGATACAGTGTACTCATATACATAAAAATAAATAAATCTTTTAAAAAAAGAATTCTATAAGGATCTGGAGAGGTGACTCAGTGGTTAAGAGTACTGAGTGGTAGGTAGCCGGGCGTGGTGGTGCACGCCTGTAATCCCAGCACTTGGGAGGCAGAGGCAGGCGGATTTCTGAGTTCGAGGCCAGCCTGGTCTACAGAGTGAGTTCAGGACCACCAGGTTAAGAGTACTTGCGGAGAACCTGCGATCAGTTTCTAACACCCACATGGCAGCGCCACCACCTGTGACGCCCGTTCCGCGTGACCCAACATCCTTTTCTGGCCTCTGCAGGCATCTGGTACATCCAAATCTAAATTTAAAAATAAGTAGATAATTTTTTTTAGTTAAAAATAATCCTTCAGGATGCGGGGTCGATGGCTGAATAGAGATGCCTAGGACATTCCCCTCCAAACAGGGGACCCAAACAGAAGAACGGCAGCTGGAGTGTTCTCGGAAGAATCCTGAGGTGCAGTGGGGATGCGGCAGCAATGTCGGGGAGCACAGAGACGTGTAAGTGACCTGACGTAGAACGGCTCAAAGCCACTGTCCTTCTTTCTCTCTAGTTCAACCCCAAAGCAGTGTCCTAAGAGAAAGCAGGCGACCATAGCCGCACCCCTCATGGTGTGGGCAGCTGGAGCACCGGTTACCAAAATGTCTTTAGCCCTCCCTGTCTGAGCTCAGTTAGAGGATCTGCTGAGGTCCTGCACCCTTTACTTCCTGGACAAAAGAGCGGCCGCCTACTGTGCCCGTCCCCACTCAGGTTCCAACAGCACAGACCCATCTGATGTTTAGTCCCTAGGGTCCATGACAGAGTCAAGCAGTAGCTATGCAAACAGCTCAGCCAGCACAGCTCTGAGAACTAGCCAGACAACCTGCCTACCCTCCCAAAGACCTGCGAGCATCTGGACGGCCCACCAGGATGAGCTCGATATACCTCGTCTCCTGTGAAAGTTGGCTGGCTGTCCCCACCCTCTTGCTGCCCTAGAAAGCGGCCAGGTGGAACCACCAACCTTCCAGAAACCCGAGGAAGCCTCAGAAATGGCTGTCCTCAGAAACCTAGAGCCGCCAATCTCCGCGGCTACACAGGCCTTCGAGAGTAGTGTTACAACCTGTGTGACCAGTGGGAAAATGGCAGGAACTCCATACTTGCAGGTGAGCACACGGTTCCCAAAGCCAATAAGCCTTCCCCACCTGAGAAAGCTGCCCCTCCCAGCCGACAGTGAAACCCCACTGTCTCATACACTGCTAATGCAGAAGCTGCTACACTAAGTGCCTCCCACCCCCACCCTGGGAAGCAAAAGCCAACCCAACATACCCAACCAACTTCTAAGGATACTTAACCAGGAGAGTGCCATCTACTGGGAAAGCCTTGCTGACACTGGCAACTGATCCAAATGTACAAGGGTCACCATAGAGACAGAAGAAGGAAAGTTCAAAAGGTACGGTGACCCCAGAGGAAAGACGCTGCCAAACTGCCTGACAAAGAATTCAAAATAATTAGTTTTAAGAAATTGAGAGAGGGCTGGAGAGATGGCTCAGAGATCAAGAGCACTGACTGCTCTTCCAGAGGTCCTGAATGCAATTCCCAACAACCACATGGTGGCTCACAACCATCTTTAATAGGATCTGGTGTGTCTGAAGACAGTAACAGTATGCTCATATTACATAAATAAATTAAAGAAGAAGGAGGAGGAGGAGGAGGAGGAGGAGGAGGAGGAGGAGGAGGAGGAGGAGAAGCCGGGCGGTGGTGACGACCGCCTATAATCCCAGCACTCTGGGAAGCAGAGGCAGGTAGATTTCTGAGTTCGAAGCCAGCCTGGTCTACAGAGTGAGTTCCAGGAAAACCAGGGCTACACAGAGAAACCCTGTCTCAGAAAACAAAAAAAAAACAAAAAAACAAAAAAAACAAAAAAACAAAAACAAAAACAAAAAAATCCAAAAAACAAACAAAAACCAAAACAAAAAAAAGAAAGTGAGTGGAAGAGAGAGATGATAACAGAGACCATTAAAGAAGAATCAAATGAAAATCTTGGAACTGAAAAAGCCAATAAATAAAAATCCTAAGGCCGGGCGTGGTGGCGCACGCCTGTAATCCCAGCACTTGGGAGGCAGAGGCAGGTGGATTTCTGAGTTCGAGGCCAGCCTGGTCTACAAAGTGAGTTCCAGGACAGCCAGAGCTACACAGAGAAACCCTGTCTTGAAAAAACCAAAAAAAAAAAATCCTAAATACTCTTATGAGCCTTGGAAAATTTTACATGAATATCTAGCAAAAATTATTTAAAGAAAAAAATTAAAAATGTCTATGAGAGTTATGGACCACAGTCAAAAGGACACATCTGTCTGTGTGTACTGGGTGAGTGCCAGAAAACAAGAGTGTGGAAGTGATCTGGATATCAAGGGTCTATAAAAAATAAGCAATTGTATCTATAAAAACTAAAAGCAAATAATTAGAATTGACCAACACACATTTAAGAAGGTTGATGAATACAAAGTCAGCATACAGGTTAACAGGTTTTTTGTTTTGGTTTGGTTTATTTTTTTTTTTTCTTTTTTGGAGATTTTGTTTTGTTTTGTTTTGTTTTGTTTGGCTTGGTTTTTTTGAGACAGGGTTTCTCTGTGTAGCCCTGGCTGGCCTGGAACCCACTCAGTAGACCAGGCTGGCCTCGAACTCAGAAATCCACCTGCCTCTGCCTCCCAAGTGCTGGGATTAAAGGTGTGCGCCACCACTGCCTGGCCCAATTAACAGGTTTTTATATCTTAGTAGCAAATCTCCTGAGAACGGCATCAGGACAGCAGTCTCATTCATAATAATGATGGGAAATATTAAAATACCTGGGAAGAAATATAATCCAGAAGCGGATGGCCGCTATAGTGAAACTTACCAAATACAGACAAAAGAAATTGAAAGGGGCACCAAAAACCAACAACAACAAAAAAGACACTGTGTTCGTAGACTGAAGAATTAATTTTTATAGCCATTTATTTATTTTTATTTTACGTGCATTGTCTGTACATACAGTCTGTAGATGATCTCCTGGTTACAGACCATTGTGAGTCGCCATGTGGTTGCTGGGATTTGAACTCAGGACCTCTGGAAGAGCAGTCAAGGCTCTTAACCACTGAGCCATCTCTCCAGCCCTGTGTTCACATTCTTAAAATGTCCTGAATTGCCTGTTCTTATGTGTTTGTTCTGTTGAAGTAGGGCGGCTTGTAGCTGTCCTGGAGGTCCCTGTGTAGTGCAGGTTAGCCTCATCATCTGGAAGCTAATACGAACATCTAACCAGTCTTCCCACGTTTGGTATGAGTCTCCTGGTCCCATCAGCCACTCTCCTGTTGCTTGTAGGGATGATTTTAGTGCTGGCCACATGGTGTTGGATGACGAGTTAAAGGGTGGTCATCCCTTGAAGAGACTGGTTACGAAGACAGTTTTTAAATATCACCCCAAGACACGAACAACAAAAGCATAAGCTGACCGGTGATACTCTGCCAAGCTCTCAAGTTTCCGTACAAGAAAAGAGATTCAGTAGACAGACTACAGAGGCACACGCAGAAGACGAAAAAAACTTCTCTATGCTGTTGGCCTGACTGGTGAATCCACAGATCTCAACAGCTCAACGGCAAAAACAAAAACAAAAACAAAAACAAAAATCAAGGGACCTGACTTAAAATGCACTTTTTTTTTTTTTTTTTTTTTTTTTTTAAGGCTGAAGAGCTCCGAACTTGAGAATCTTCGTCTGAATCCCTCTGGCCAACCAGCCTCAAGTTCTAGAGGAGAATGAGCTGCATTGGCTTTTGAATCTGAGTTCATCTCAGTGGGTACTGGGCTCCCAGACAGTGTCTCAGCAGGTTAAGCCCGGTTTCCGGTTCTCTCTCCATCCCAGCACAGACCTGACCCTGCAGTCCTGTGCGCCTCCTGCAAAGCCTCCGGGCTGAACAGCAATCTCCGAGTCCTCATAGCGGAGGCTTGTCAATCCAGGCTGTGGCCTTCTAGTCCCGCCCTGCAGTTGATCACTCATGATACCGCTATCCAGTGCCCCATCTTTCTCTCTGCCTTGAACAGGCTCTGATGTGGCTACAGCCTCATCCACAGGAACCGGGGCCTGCAGAGCGTCCTGAGGCGCCCTCTGGTGGCTTCTTCCGGAATCTCGCTGAGGTCCCTAGACCTCAGGCTCCATCCGGGTTGGCCTGAGGTCTGAGTCAGCTGATGAACGAGCCCTGAGGGATCAATAACACTGATCCCACTGAATCCAGCCGCTCAGCACATCGGAAAAGGAGATCAGGAAGACTGGGAGGGCGGTTCTCACTAGCACAGCGCAAAGTCCCTACCAGATAATCTGTACCCTGGAAGCCAGGACTCCCGGAGCAAAGGCCTCCAGGCCCCAGTTGGGATATCCAAGTCGCCCCGACGCCATCCTTTTCCTTTCGTGGAACCCCATTTCCACCAAGATTCTCTTCCAGCAGGTGGGCTCTTCCCCCACCTAACACAACCCAGGGCCAGCATGAAAGAGAGCTGGCTGGCTCCTGATAAGGCCCTGGGGCTCAAACCTTTACCATTTATTTTGTTTTGAGACGAGGTAAACCCAAGCTGGCCTCTAACTCAAGGCAATCCTCCTGCCTCTCCCTCCTTGGTTCTGAGCTTACATGTGTACCACCACCCTGGCCAGATTTTGAATCTCCCCAAAGTAGGAAACCTGGACCTGTATTTTAACAGTTGGGAACACAGCTCTGCTCTCCTCTCCCTCTTTCCCCTCCCCGAAAACAAAACAAAACAAAACAAACAAACAAACAAACAAAAAACGGTTCAATGGTCAGGGAGAGGAAAGCCCCGGAAGCGGAAGTGCCCCCTGTGAAGCCTGATGGAAGGTCCTTTACACATACTTAATCATTAATTATCCATACGCTTCGGCCACGGACACCGTTCAGTCAGTAAGGTACTTGCCATGCAAACACGGTGACCTGAGTTCAAATCCCCAGACCCAATCCAAAAGACGCTGAGCATGGCTGTGTACATCTGCGGTCCTAACACCGGGGACATACAGACATGTCCCACGTGTCCGCGGGACAGCCTGTCCAGGTCAATCCGTGAAGTGCGTGCCTTCGCAAGGGTTTGGGACAATCAAAGGAAGGACGTTAGTGTCAGCCTTAGTGTCAGCAAGTCTACAGAGTGAGTCGCAGGCTTCCAGGGCTACACAGGGAGACCCCGTCTCCTCCCACTCAAAGGAAGGATGTTAGACCTTAGTGTTAGCAACATCCCGGGACTGAGTGGGAAACAAGAAATGGCTTCTATCCCGGGGTACCTGCTGCACAGGGGAGACAGAGGGCGCTCTCCTCAATGCTTGCTCATTGTAGTGTAAAGAAGGAGATTCCTCCTATAAACAGTCACCAAACCCCGAAACTACTATGCTACTATGGACGACGAGAAGTGCATACCAGAAACAGCCTCTTGTGGTTGTCTTTTGGATGGGCCCTGCCAGAACCTTGCAGATACAGAGGCGGATACTAGCAGCCAACCATTGGACTGGGCGCGGGGGTTCCCAATGGAGGAGCTGGCCGGGGGGGGGGGGGGCGGGAAGGAGGGGGAAGGGGGAGGGGGGCCTGCAGCCTCATGGGACGAACTATGATGCCGGCCAACCAGACGCCCCAAGGCTCCCAGAAACTAAGCCATCAACCAAGGGGTACACATGGTTACCAGTCAAAAGAGTGGCAGAGGAATGCCTTGTCGGGCATCCGTGGGAGGAGAGGTCCTTGGTCTGTGAAGGTTCCATAGAGGCCCCAGCATGGGGAAATTGAAGGGGGGGGGTCGTGGGAGTGGGTTGGGTGGAGGGGCATATTCTTGGAAGTAGGGTGTGGGAGGATGGGTTGGGGGTTTTCGGGGGAGGGGGAAAGCGGGATGGGGTATAACATTTGAAATGTAAATGAAGAATATATTCAATTTAAAAAAAAGGAAAAAAAAAAAAAAAAAAAAAAAGAAGGCCACCTATGAAGCGCATCCACAGACCCGTACAGGGGCAAAGAGACTTGGGGAAAGAAGTTCGCTGTGCCATTGACAAGGATATCAAGCTTCCTTTTAAGTAATTTCCAGCTTCTTCATCCCACTGATTTCCCACATAGGAACATAATTAGAATAAGTTGCTTACATTGCTTTAAAATAAAGTGATTGAGTACAATTTTTATGAAGTATCCCCTCAGAGCATAGCGGCTGGGTAAAATCCTACTGAAAACTGGGGGGGGGGGGGGGGAAGGGAGGGTTTTAGATACCGCAGGGAGTACAGGCTACCTCCTCCCGGACCATCAACAATGATTCGGCCAAAGAGACCCACGGGAAATAAACCAAGAAAACACAGCCGGAAAAACAAGGTACTGGGGTCCTGGAAGGTTCCAAGGTCAGCCAGACCTGTGGGGCAAGTCTTTAACCCCAGCCTAGAGAGGACACAGCAGGCAGAGCTCTGTGAGTTCAAAGCCAGCCTGGTCTATATAGTGAGTTCCAGGCTGCCAGAGCTACACAGGGAGACCTGTCTCGGGGGGCGGGGGGCGGGGGGGGTGACAAAAAAAGAGTAATCCTCAGGGTCCTCGAAGCCCCCAGCTCCTCCTCAGTGCCCTGCTACTCCAGCTCTGGATGAGGTCACTCCCACCCTGAGACACTATTCTATACCCTCTGCTCTAAAGCACTTACCCCAGTGAAAACCTGGGTAGGGTGATTGACAGGCCCAGGCCACGCCCACTGGACTCTGGAGCCCTAAGCGTGCGCGCTCCACCTCACATGGTCCACCCGCTCTCTCTCTGATCACCTGGCGAGGCGTGAGTGAGTGAGCAGAGGGACCCACGTGGTAAGCCCGATTTACAGCGCCAGCATCAGGCTGTGTTTCTTACCCCCGGATCTGGATCCGACCCCTGGCTTTGAAGCAGTGAACTGGTGTCTCCTGGGCAGGTACTTGGCTGTGATCATCCCTCAAAGATGAGCGGAAAGGCCAGGACTGCGCATGAGCAGTCCTCGTGAGGTGGGTGAGCTTGTCCTGGCGGCTGGAAGGCTGGTGTGGCGGTGTGATCTGACAAGGTACTGGGGTTTTTGTTGGCAAGCCCCTAACCAACCTCAGCAGGTTTCAAAGCTGTACAGAAAGACAGAAGAGCAAACAGAGAACAGAGAGTCAGCGGCCTGGGCGTGGTCTCAGGCATCTGGGTCTACAGGATCCCAGCCCATTGCCCAGAGACATGCAGAGTCCCCTCAGGCCAGGGGCCAGGGCCGTGAGGAAGGAACAGAAATCTGCACTTTTATCACGTCCCAGATGCAGAGGCGAAGGAGCTTTGGAATGCTCTAGAAGAAAAGATGCCATGTGGCTGGAAGACAGAAAACAAGACAACCAGAAACATTGACGGCAGGATGAGACAGCACACAGCTGAGAGTAATACGATGTCTCTCTTCCTCCTCCTCTTCCTCCTCCATCCTCTGAGTCTCTGTCTCCCTCTGTCTCTCACTGTCTCTCTGTCTCTGTTTCTCTGTCTCTCTGTTTCTGTCTTTCTGTTTCTCTGTCTCTCCCTGTCTGTCACTGTGTGTGTGTGTGTGTGGTGTGTGTGTGTGTGTTTGTGTGTGTGTGTGTGTGTGTGTGTTGTGTGCGTGTGTCTCCTCTCATTTGCTTTGGTCGAGATATACTTTACCCTGTAGCCCATGCTGGTCACATACTCAGAATCCTCCTGCCTCAGCTTCCCCAGTGCTGGAATTCCCCGAATGATCTCTCTGACATTACGCACGTGTTCTCCGACATTTATTACACGAGTGATCTCTGACATTCTCTTTCCCCCTAGGAACGCTTTGTATCTGTCTAGCGTGTGAGAAAGCCTCACACAGGTGACAGGAAAATTTTCTATTTTCTTTCTTTTCTGAGGGATTTACAATAAGCGTGTCACATGGCTTCCTTCACACAACTGAACGCGCTGAGTTGAGTTAATCATGTCTTAACGTGAAGCACAGTTGCCCGGGATGTGGGAATCGATTCACAGAGACTTGTATGTCCGGCCCAGAAGGCCAGAATCACCTGATTCTCACCACTCTTGTGGAACTCATCAATTTTAATTCTTTTTTTTTAAAGATGTATTTATTTATTATATTTAAGTACACTGTACCTGTCATCAGACATCCCAGAAGAGGGGGTGAGATTTTATTATGGATGGCTGTGAGCCACCATGTGGTTGCTGGGATTTGAACTCAGGACCTTCGAAAGAACAGTCAGCGCTTTTAACCGCTGAGCCATCTCTCCAGCCCATCGATTTTAATTCTTAAAACAACTTTGAGAGTAGGTACTGCCCCTGCCTGGAGAGAGCAGAGCACAACATAGATTTTGTGCCCCCCCCCCAGGAAGCCATTTTCCTAGCTGTGCAGAACAGCTCTGTGTGCTGTTGTGTGGGGAGATTGAGAGTAGCTTCGGAGTGGGCAAACAGGCGGGGTCCAGCGCCATGGGTGATCTTGCCTTCACAGCAGTGTTGCTGGGTTGCAAAGGCTCGATACAACTTTGGCTTTGCTTACATCTCCAGTTTCTCCCTGCCCCTTTGCCCGGCCATGGCACCATCACAGATAATCCCAGCACCGACAGAAAAACCATGATATTTTAGGCCATCTTCCTTGACATTCTGAGCTCTCCGTTACCGACGTCGATGTCTTCCTTGCCGATTTTCCTGGACTTGGGAATCACCGGGCTGAGGGTGGGGTTGTCTTAGGAGGTATTTCCAGGAAGATCTCCGCTGAATGTGAAGGGTACCATCCCACAGGCTGTGGTACTAGCCTGACTGCGTGACCCCGTGAGACCAGCCGCCCCAGGCTCCTGCTGCTCCTCCGAATCCCTCACAAAAGTGTGTTGTCGAACCGGTCCTTCCTAGAGCTGCTCTCCTCAGGGATTCTGCCACTGGCGATTCACAGTGTCCTGCCAAGCTACTCCTCTAGGTAAGACTACTCAGCTGGCAGAAGACGTCCACACAGGGACGGAGGGAGTAGTGTGACTTCCTGACTGGCCACAGCCCCAGACCTGCCTCTCTGCTCCTTCCTTGTCTGCACATCTGTAAGAACTGGCCCACCATCTGAGCCCCGCTCTCCTCGGCCTCCTGCAGTCTGGCTTTCGTCTTCCGGTGGGGATGACATTCAGGCCTCCTGGTGGCATGCGTTAATCGTGCGTCCCTCCAGCTCTGATGGCATGGAGTGCCTCTGGGCAGCCCAGCTCCCAGCCCTGCCCTGCAGACTCCCTGCTCCTGCTCCTGCTCCTGTTCTGATTGAAGTCGTTCTTCCACAAGATTCCCTGGGACGTCTCCCTACTCTGACAATCTCAATCTCTTAAAAATCATGGCCAGGTAGTGGTGGCACACGCCTTTAATCCCAGCACTTGGGAGGCAGAGGCAGGTGGCTTTCTGAGTTCGAGGCCAGCCTGGTCTACAGAGTGAGTTCCAGGACAGCCAGGGCTACACAGAAAAACCCTGTCTCGGAAGACAAAAAAAAAAAAAAAAAAAAAAAATCTTCAGTGATAGGGGAACTCAGAATTCGTCTTGTGTAGCAATTGTCTACTGTTTGCCCTTGACCCCGGGAGTCAATGACCAGAGCCCACAGAACACCGGCAGTTCCCCCCACACAGAGGACAGCACAGAGGATGCACCAGAGTTCTTATCCCTCCCATCTAGGCTGACCTCCTGTAGCTTCCTCCCCCTCCCCCACCCCATCCCCATCTCCCGTCACAGAGAACAACCACCCCAAGGTCCCTCACCGCCCCACCCTCCAAGGCTCTGACCACTGCTCTCTTCCCCATAGCCTCACAACGGAGGTGTCTTCTCTTCAGACAGCAGCCACACTTCTCTCGAAGGATCCTCCCTTGCCATGCCGTCCATGCACCCACCAGAGACTCTGCTCTGCTCACCCCGGAGGCTCTGTAGAGCCAGATCTCCCCCAGTCAACTCGGTCCCTAGAATGCATAGCTGTGGGGTTAGAGAGACGCGGGCTCAGCGGTAAAGAGCACTTGAGAAAGTCTGATTGTGTCCTCGGGACTCTGCAATATCCCTTCCTTCTTGCCCAGGTTTCCCAGAAGGCTTCCTGGCACACCACAATGACTGAGAGAGAGTATGAACCCAACTTCAGCCACCACCCTCCAAAGTCTATTAGCAATACGAAAGCCCTGGAGTACAGGATGCTTCACAAGACAGGTTCACCATCGCCACCGTGTGGCCATGTGGACTACTGCAGCTTCGGGCCAGCAGTACAGTATTTAACCTGGGCAGGGAAGTTTCTACGTTCCCCTCGGGGCAGCTGCTTTGGCGACCATGCAGTTTTGTTGGTCCACAGCACCTGGGTGCTAATGCCTGGTAATTCAGTACCTCGGTCTTTCTCTCCTCCCCAAATTCACACCCTTTTGATAAGTATGAGAAGCAACCTTTCAATGCTTCTGCCACACACAAAATCTCGACTCTCTGGTTTTGTTGCCAGGCAGACTGGGGTGTTCTGTAAATTCTTTCTTTTTATCGTGTGCACCTGCCGTGTTTGAAGGAACGCCCAGGTATCTCCGTGTTGCGGATGCACGGTCGGTCCACTGAGGCGTTCGTTTTCAATGACGTCAATCTCTGATCTTTAGGAACATTATATTTCCCCACCTTTCCCACACACACACACCCCTGGCTGTCCCTTAAATTTACCCTCCCAACTGTCTACTGAGCCTATCTGGTGAGCTCGTAACTTCAGTCCCATCCATTTATACCCCAGATCCCCATCTTCATTTGGGGGATAGGGGAGATGGTCTCGAGGTTGAACCCTGGAACATACAACCTCTGCCTCCGGAATGCTGGTGCTATAGGTGCGCACCACCACACCAGGCTTACACACAACTCTTTTTTTTTTTTTAATCGAGACTTATTTCCTGTACAGAAAATACGGGCTTCATTATTCTAGTCTACACCACCACGTACTTTATTTTAATCAGATGTAACAGTTTTCTGGTGGAGTATTTGGGGGGAATGGGAGGTCCCTCAATTATAGAATCATTTTATCAACAACTGAAGACACCTTATCTTTCCCTTTCTTGTTTGTACCTCTCATTTCTTTCTCTTGCCCCTGTCTCCTCCGATTTTACAGTTTTCCCCCCATTTCGTAAAATGGTCTCTGTGTGGATTCCTCACGTAAAGTCCCTGTATTACGTTGGGGTGTGGCCCTTCCTTCTCCTAGTTGCCCAGGGTGTTTACTATGAGAGGGCGCTGAACTTTGACCTCTCATATATCTCCTGAGATTACGATGACCTTTGGCTTTAACTGCTTCCTGTGCTCTCGCATTGACTGTCTTTGCCCTCCGGGAACTCACTCTGTAGACCAGGCTAACTCCTTCTGTGCTCTTGCATTGACTGTCTTTGCCCTCCGGGAACTCACTCTGTAGACCAGGCTAACTCCTTCCTGTACTCTCGCGTTGACTGTCTTTACCGTCCTGGAATTCACTCTGTAGACCAGGCTAACTCCTTCCTGTGCTCTCGAGTTGACTGTCTTTACCGTCCTGGAACTCACTCTGTAGCCCAGGCTAACTCCTTCCTGTGCTCTCGCGTTGACTGTCTTTGCCCTCCAGGAACTCACTCTGTAGACCAGGCTAACTCCTTCCTGTGCTCTCCCATTGACTGTCTTTACTGTCCTGGAACTCACTCTGTAGCCCAGGCTAACTCCTTCCTGTGCTCTCGAGTTGACTGTCTTTGCCGTACCGCCCTTGCATTCCCCGGGATGGCACCAGTGTGGCCGTGGTGTACGGATACTCCTTTCATATGCTGTTCAGTTCTGTTTGCAACTGCTGTATTGCTAATTCCTGCATGCATATTATCTCAGAGATGTTGTTCTTGAGATTTTGTTCTGGTTTTTTTCGAGACAGGGTTTCTCTGTATAGCCCTGGCTGTCCTGGAACTCTCTCTGTAGACCAGACTGGCCACAAACTCAGAGATCTGTCTGCCTCTGCCTCCCAGGTCAAATTAAAGATTAAAGATGTGCAACCCCCTACACTGTCATCTTCAGGATGTAAAAAACGTATTTTTAGCTATATGCATATCTGTATGGGTGTTTGTGCACACAAGGACACAATGGAAGCCAGAGGCTTTGTGTCTTCTCCCTGGAGCCAGAGTTACACGCAAGTCAGAAACCACCCAATGGGCATGCACTGGGACTCGAACCTGGGTCCTCTGCACTGGTAACTACTAGGCCATCTCTCCAGCACCTTTTCTGTTTTCTGTTGTTTCCTTGTTTCGCTTCGGTGTCAGGGTAACACTGGCTCTGTAGAAAGATTTCCTGGCATTCTTTATCTTTCCTCGTGTTGTAACCTGAGAAGCACTGTGTTGTTCTTTAAGGGCTGACAGAATTCAGCAGCTAATGTTCTGCAGCCTCGGGCTTTCTGCAGTTGGGAGACTATTCCTATGTCCATCTCACGGCTCATTACCCCTTTGTTGTATTTATTGTATCTTTGTATTTTAATTTTGGTCGTTCATATATATACATGTGTGTGTGTGTGTGTGTGTGTGTGTGTGTGTGTGTGTGTATTCAAACTTTATCTGGTTCTTATAGACAGTCTTGATTTATTGGAATTTAAGGTTTTTTGTTTTAAAATTTATTTTGTGGGAAAGTGGCACACGTGTGGAAGTACCTAGGGCGGCCAGCAGGGGGCGCCAGATTCCCCGGAGCTGGCATTACAGGCAGCTGTGATCTGGGCAGTGTGGGTGCGGCCAACCAACCGAACTCTCCCCCACCAGGGTTGCTCTTTGAAGCGGACTGTGTGTGTCATAACAGCTGACGCATACCTTTCACCTGAGACTTCATCCTCCCTGCCGGGTTGGAGTTCTGACTGAGCATCCTGGCTGGCTTCAGCCCTTCGCTCTCAGGGGCTGGCTCCAGCTCTCCTGGATCACAAGATCTGTCATGTTTCCTCATTGGCACCATGGTGAGTCTTTTTTTTTTTTTTCTCCCTCCTGTACAGGTATTTTGTCCGTGGATCTAAGCAACTTGTATTTATAATCGCAGCTGGTTTTGACAGATGCTTTGGGGATCGGGATATTTCAGGGGACAGTCTCTGGGGCAGATCAAATAAAAGGACCCTTGCAAATCAAGTGTTATTCAGGGAAACTACCTAGAAATTCTCAAATTACTTCCAAACTTTGGTAGTTATGTGCGCATTTCGTGGGCTTAAAAAAAAAAAAAAACTTTTGTGCATACCTTTCAGTGGGTTTGTGTTAACGGTGTGTGTCCCCACTCCTCTAGCCTCCTGCCAACTAAAAGCCAAATGTCCAGGTGAAACACAAAGTAAATGCGAGCTGCCAGATCTCACGAAGAGGAAAGCATTGGAGGAATTCCATGCAACCTTGCCATGGTGCGATCAAGCAATCCAATGACCTTCCTGTTCATTTTTACCAAGGATTCCAAGCCAGTAAAATGAAGACTAGTTATTTTCAGCAAACAGTGCTGGGACAGACAGATACCCATTGCCGAAAGGATGCTCGGATTCCCTTCCACGCACCACACAGAAAATCAGCTGAACCCGACACATCAACCATCAAGATACAAAAGCTCCAACCTCTTAAAAGGAAAACACTGAAGTAAATCCTCACTACTTGGGCAGTGGGTTCTTAAGACACCAGAAACACAAGAAACAAGTGGGGGAAAATAATCAGGGTTGTGAGATGGTTCGGCGATGAAGAAGACGCTTGCCGCACCAGTGTGGTGCCCTGAGTTCCATCCCTGAAACCTTCGTGAATGTGGGAGAAGAAAACAAACTCCAAAAAGCTATCCTCCAACCTCCGCGCTCACACTGTGGCACAGGTGCACACGCAATAATAGCTAATTGGTTTTTTTGTTTGTTTGTTTGTTTTGTTTTTTTAAGGGCTGGAGAGATGGCTCTGTGGTTAAGAGCACCACTGCTCTCCTAGAGGACCTGGGTGTTAATTCCCAGCACCCAAAGGCTACTTCACAACTGTATTAGTCTGGGTTCTCTAGAGTCACAGAACGTATGGGCAGTCTCTATGTAGTTAGGGAATTTGTCGATGACTTACAGTCTGTAGTCCAACTCCCCAACAGTAGTCAGCAGCAGCTGTGGATGGAAGTCCAAGGATCTTGCAGTTGCTCAGTCCCACGAGGCAAGCCGGCAAGGAAGAATGAGTCTTCCTTCTTTCAATGTCCTTATATATGTCTCCAGTAGAAGGTGTAGCCCAGATTAAAGGTGTGTGTCTCCATGCCTTTAATCCCAGATGATCTTGAACTGGAATCCATAGCCACTATGCTTCAAGATCTCCTTGCTAAGTCCAGGTCAGAAACTTATATCTCTGAGCCTCCAGATTAGGATCATAGGTGAGCCTTCCAATTCTAGATTGTAGTTCATTCCAGATATAGTCAAGTTGACAACCAGGAATAGCCGCTACAACAACCATCTGTAACTCCAGTCCCAGAGAATCTGACGCCTTCTTCTTCTTGCCTCTACCAGTACCAGGTACCACATGCGGTGGGCCCACTGACATACATGTATATCCACAGAAAAAGTACTGATGGCAGGAGGTGCCCATATGTAGGGGGTTGGTCTGGTGCCGCTATGTATTCAAATGCTAAATACTGGCCCCCAAGATCTGGCGAGGAAATCCTCACATACACCAGCTTTTGTTGTGCAAACCTTGATTCCCCCCAAGTTAATGGGTCAATAAAAGACTAAAGCCTGTGCTTGGGCAATCGATAGAAATGGCACATTTTCAGTTACCTGATTACCTGACTAGGGGTCACAGGTAGAGACAGGGAGAAGGAAGAAAGGGCATCAAAGGGGGAAGAGGGCTCTGTGAGAAGAGATGGACCAGGAGAAACAGCAAGGAACAAGGGACACAGGGCTGGGAGGAAAGTCGGAACAGCTCCAAACCTGCCCGATCAAGGCTGCCAGCTTATAAACAAAATACCAGGATTGTATGGGCTAGCTGGGATTTGTATATATTTTTCACACCCATACATATAATATTTTTTTTTAAAAAATAAGTTTTAAAGAAAAAATAATAAATTAGACCTTGTTAGAATTTCAAGCCTCATACGTCCAGAGAACCCTTCAGGGCCAGTGAGCTGACTCAGATGGTAAAGACAACCTGAGTTTAACCCCCTCTAAAGGAGAGAGCGAACTTCAACAAGTTGCTCTCTGACCTACACACACACACACACACACACACACACACACATTCATGCACATACATTTTTAATTTTTAAAATAAGCTACCAGAAAAGAAAAGTAATAAACTATAAAATCAGAGAAACATTTGCAAATCATATGCCCAACGAGGTATATTTTTTCTCTCTGAGTATATAAAGTCCTGACAACTCAACAATAAAACCAGGTTTTTGGGTCAGTAAAGTATTTGAATGGGCAGCCATTCCTCCATGGGTAATATAGAAATAGCCAATAAGGGCCCAGAGAGACATCATTTTCACTGGCCAACACTATCAAAACCAGAACCAGGTGCCACCCATATACGCTGGTATCATTAAAGCAAAGGAGAAGGAATTCCGGGTGAGGATGTGTATAAACCAGGAGCCTCCTGCACTGGCAATGGGATGAAAAACAGTACGGAAGTTAGAAAAGGTCTCAGGAATTTTTCTATTCAATAGAGTCACTGTTCGGCTCAGAATCTCTACTCCTAGAAATAAATCCAAGAAAAAGGAAGATAAACATTCACGTTCACGTGAAAATCTGTACAAAGGTTCACAAATACAATGTTTGTGATGTCTCCCCGAAGTAGAAATGGCTCAAATCTCCTCTGGAGGATAGTTGGAGAGACTAAATACAATGTTTCCATGCAGTGAGATACTCAGTAGTAAGAAGAGATGGCGTTCTGTTACATACTAGATCTGAACTGAGCAGAATGTTGGAAATGTCAAAGGAGTGGGGCCAGTTGTAGGAAGCCACATTCGCCATTACAAGATGGCGCCCATTTCCTGTGATGAATCAGCAATGTGCTGCTGTTTACTCCACTCCGCACCCTACTGCGCATGCGCAGGTAGAGGTTTGGCGGGTCGCAGCTCAGACCCGGAGCATACTAATAAGGCATCGTGGCGTGCACCAATCAGGTAGAAACACGTCTAACCTAGGCTTATTTAAGACGCACCATTCCTTTTTTCATGGTCTTTCGCCTCTGCAATCAACCCCCGCAATAAACGTCTGTGGAAGGATCCTGACTGTCTCGTGTCCTTCTTGCTGGCGAGATAGACACGCGACCTACAGCCAGTGGTAAGAGACCCCATACCAGGCGATTCTGCTGCTGAGGAGTATCCAGAACGGGGGTTGTTTTACTTTGGTCTCCTATTGCTGTGATAAACACCATGACCAAAAGAAAGTCGTGTTCCTTTCAGCGTACAGTTCTAGTTTGTCCTAAGGCGCGAAGTCAGGGCAGGGACACAGGCAGGAACCTGGAGACCAGAACTGAAGGAGAGACCGCGGAGGAACATTACTTATTATTCCTACAGCTTTCTCAGCCTGCTCTATACCCCAGGGCCCTATGCCAAAGTACAGCACCACCTACAGTGGCCTGGGCCCTTCTTTACCAATTGTCGGTCAAGTAAATGCACCGCGGACTTGTCTATAGGCAATGACAGAAGCCTTTTCTCAGCTAAGGCTGCTCTTCCAATTTTACTCTAGGTAGTTGTGTGACATTGACAGAAACAGACAGACAAAAAAAACCCAACTAGGTCAGGCATAGGGAGGAGCAATGAAACAAAACAGACTCCATGGTGTGTGTGTGTGTGTGTGTGTGTGTGTGTGTGTGTGTTTGCTTTCTATTTGGGTAGTTTTCATCTTAATGTTTTCTAGCTTTTTGTTTACTTTGATTTTCATTTCTTATTTTTTGCTGTTTTCCCCTCTTTTATTTTTTGAAAGGGAGATAGAGGAAGAACAGGAAGTTGGATGGGTAGGGAGGTGGGAAGTGTCTGGAAGGAGTCAGGGGAGGTGAAAGAATATAATCAAAATATATAATAAAGATGATAAAGATAGTTTCCTCTGTGTGTTTAGCACATTAACAGCATGAATTGAAGTTTAGCTTTCATGTTGCATTATTTTTTAAATTATGTTTAAATTTTTTAATGGTCACTAATTTCTGGAAAATAAAGCTCACATCTTGAGGGGGAGGGGGGATTGGCAAATCTATGTGTTAATATAGAATGAACTATAAATATAAGCAGTTAGGCCACAGAAATGCAATACAATCTGTAGTTTAGTCCATAGGGCTATCCTGTGAGCTTCCTGGCCTGTTACTCTGAGGCAAAGCTGTGGAAATTTGTTATTTCTTGCAACATTGTCAAAGAATAAACATAAACATACTGGGCTGGAGAGATGGCTCAGCAGTTAAGAGTACTGATTGCTCTTCCGAAGGTCCTGAGTTCAAATCCCCACATGGTAGCTTACAGCCATCTGTAATGAGATCTGACACCCTCTTCTGGTATGTCTGAAGACAGCTACAGTGTACTTACATATAATAAGTAAATAAATCTTAAAGAAAAGATTAAACATACAAGTAGCACAGACAGATGTGTGCAGTAAAAATCTGGATCTCTGAATGATGTACATCTAAGGAAGGAGAAAGGAACTCCTGTGTGTGTGTTTGTGTGTGTTTGTGCTTATGTGTGTGTCTATGCCTGTGTGTTTCTGTGTGTCTGTGTCTGTGTGTGTGTGTGTGTGTGTGTGTGTGTCTGTACCTATTTGTGCCTGTGGGTGTCTGTGTGTCCCTGTCTGTGTCTGTAGGTGTCTGTCTGTTTCTGTGGTGTGTGTGTGTGTGTGTGTATGTGTCTGTGTGCCTGTTTGTATATCTGTTTTTGTGTGTCTGTGTATGTGTCTGTATGTCCCTATCTGTGTCTATGGGTGTCTGTGTGTCCCTGCCTATGTCTGTGTGTGTGTCTGTGTGTCTGTCTGTCTCTGTGGTGTGTCTGTCTGTCTGTCTTTGTGTGTGGAGTGTGTAGGTGTGTGTCTGTGTCTGTCTCTGTGTGGAGTGTGTGTGTCTGTCTGTCTGTCTCTGTGGGGGGGGTGTCTATCTGTCTATGTGTGTAGGGTCTATGTGTGTGTGTAGTGGTGGGAATGACTTACACTGTTTCCCGTCTACCTCATCAAGTGCTTGTTACATGACTCTTCGAAAACACTGCTTAGATTCATCGGATGATAAATTGTTGAAAGGGAAGCACATGGGAAATGCGGCACCAAGGTCCCGACGAGCCTCCAGGATCGCGTCCATCTCCCTACCCCGCCCTGAGTTTCCAGCGTCAGTTCGTTGCTCAGAGGCTCCTGAACTACCTCGGGGCTGCCAGAGCTCTGCCTGCTGTGCTGTTCTGTCACTAGAGGGAAAAGAAATCAGGTGAGACCCAGAGGTGGCATCCCCCAAGGACCATTTGTCACATGAGAAATTGCTCTTCTTTTAGGAAGACACCATCTGCCATTCAAGAAGGAGACCCTCACTCTGGCCCACGCTAGTGTGAATGGGTTTCCTTAGCACAGGTGATTCATGGATTCCTTGGAAACAGTAGCTAGTCCCTAGCAACCACACATCATTTTCCCTAGACATCTACAATCGCCCTGCGGGGACAGTTTCCTTTTTTGCTTCGTTCTTTGTGTGAAGTAGACAGAAAGCCTCGGCATTTCCCTTTTCTGGTCAGCATAGGCTCGTGTGTACCGTGTCAAAGCCAGGCCGCAGCCGTGGACACAGGGATGCAGGTAGCCTGGTCACCCCTGTGTCCTCGGAAGCCTAAGAGAACCCTGCAGGAGTCAGCTCCTGCCTGAAACTTACTTGGGCCCCAAAGCACAATAAGCCAAGTGGGGTGCAGAGAGCACAGTTCCTTCCTGATCCTCATGTCAAAGATCCGATGACAGACACAGACACACAAAGACAGAAACACAGAAGGCGTGATTCGCAGCAGCAGCCCTTTAGGAGATTGTGTGGGAGGAACTTGGAGCAGTGTCCTGGCAAACCCTGGTCTACACCAGTGGCTCCTGCCTTGACCTCTGACTCCCAGCAACCTGTCCTTACCTTGCTGAAGCCCCTCCTCCTCCCCTCAGCTCTCAGTCCACCAGCTTGGGTCGTCTCTTTACCCTCTTAATCACTGTCTTCCTGTTTCTGGTCTATAGACACTAGTTTCCGGGGCTCTCACGCCAATTCCTCTTTTCAGCAGAGTACGGAAGTCTGTCTATGAGACTTCCCATTCTCTAATGCCCAATCGCATTTGAAAAAATCCCCCGTTAGCCTCGAACTTGCCACCTAAATAGATCCCAGTCCCCTGACCCTCTCCTGGACACCCTCCAGCACACCGTGGTGTGCCTCTGCCTGCCTGCACCTCTTGGCAGACCTGGTGCTAGTGTGAGCAAGCATTAGAGGCCGGAAGTCATGGCAGGAACCAGAATAAGACCCTGGCTTACAGCGAGGTTTGCAGGACACAGCTCCAGGTTCCTCCGTCCCAGTCTCCTATGGGACTGTCACTGTGAATCTTGCCTTCTGAGCAGCTCATTGGATCTTTGACATCAGCACCGGGAGGACACTGCGCACCCTGCACCTGGCTTATTATCCTTAAGCGCACAAGTAGATTCCTGGCAGGAGCTGACTCCTGCAGGCTTTCCTGTAGATTTAGGGACCTCCCCATGTTTCTCCTCTCCTCTCTCTCCTTCCATATGTTTCCTCCTTGACAGAAACCCTTCCTGTTCCAGGGAACAAGCCGTGAAGGAACCTTTCCACACAGCTCCACCATGGTCACCACACAGAAGCCAGAAGCAAAGGCGCTCGCTGGGGGCCATGGCCACATGCAGAACTCTCAGGGAGTCTCTGAGAGTCAGCAGGGAGCCTGAAAGGCCAAGGGAGGGGGTGTCTGGAGCAAGTAGACATGGACCATCAACTAGAGTAATGCGCCCTCACTGATCCAAGCTAAGGATTTTCCGCTTATGTGGACAACATTCCATCGCCTTCCTTGAGTAAGGGCTTCCAGAGATGACCAATGACCACAGTGTGAGAATTAGCACCTTCCCTCATTGCTAGGCAAAGCCACTCTCCTCCCAACACCAATCCTAATCACCTAAATCTAAGAGGATTGAAGGATAGTATGCAGCGGCCAAACTAAACTTAGGCTAAGTAAACGCTGTGTCTGAGAAGCCCCTGAGCGAGCATCTACTGCAGGGACCCCCCAGCGCAGGAAGGACAAAGGCATGAGCAACAAAGTTTCACTCCGAAACAAAGTTTCAAACAAAGCAACAAAGTTTCGCTCCTCCGCAGTGCTGAGCTCAGACCTGCAATAGAGGAGCCTAGTCACTTCTGGGAGGAGGGTATGTGACACATACTGGGTGACATGTGCGGAGACCCAAGGGAGACAGGAAGGAGAGGAAGTCTGGAGGCCTTGGCACAAGGGCCCTTTGTGAGCTGGGAGATCTGTGGCAGACAGAGGCAGCCCAGGCTCTGGACCCAGACGTGGGTTATAGATGACATGTCCCACCTCTCAAGTCACCTTGATTATGCATTGTTAGTGAGCAGCTGTTCATCTCGGAGATGTTTTTCTCATTAGGAGAATGGGATAGGAAGAAATCATGTGTGTATATGAATCTGTATATTATTTTTATGCACCTCAGTATGGCCAGTAAAGACTGCAAGTGTCCTATATGCTAATCTATATTGCATATGTATATAAATATAAATGTGTATACATATACGTGTGAACATTCTATCAATATACATGTGTGGATATTATATATGCACATCTAAATTTATATTTATTGAAATAAAGAAGCCTAGTAGGTGCTGTGTGTGCACAAATGTGTGTTTACATATGTAAATGTGAACATATACACACATGTGGCCATTCCCTTGTAGCCTGCCCCATCTGGTCCCCAAAATCACCCACGGCAGTCCAGACAGTTATAGATATACAATTGTACTCTATATAATATATAAATATGTAAATGGGCATGCATATATGTGCATATATATTGTACATGGATGAAGATTTAAATGTGGACTGCAAAATGAATACATGTGTATGTATTAATATGACTAGTTTACATGTTTACATGAATTTGCATATCTGTGCCTATATAAATGTGTATGTTAACATGAATATATGTATTAATGTGCACGAGGTGTGCATGTTTACATGAATATATGTCTATGAGAGTATATGAAGGTATATGTGCATGTATTGTGAAATGTGTCCTGTGTTCACATAGCTGTGTGTGTAAAGCACCCACAGCACTTCATATAGTACAGTCTTTCCCTCCCCCAACCCGAGAGAGAGAAAGAGAGAGAGAGAGACCCGAGGGGCTGTGCCTGGGTGCTTAAGCTTGGCCTGACTGCTACCTCCCCCAGAGAAGCCCCCAAAGCTGGTCCTCTCACCCCGCACATCCCAGCTCACGCACTGTCCCGCGGGTCTCCGCTCCGCCCTGTGCCTGCCTTCACCACTCTCTAAACCCTGTACATTTAAGCTTTCACAGCTGCGTTGATACATCCATCACCTGCTGACTCATTCTATGTCACCTGGACACGAGCTCAAGTCATCCGAGAGGAGGGAAGGAATCTCAGCTGTACAGACATACGAAGACACAACAGAGACATATAATGAAAACAATGGGCAGTGGTGACTCGTGCCTTTAATCCCAGCACTTGGGAGGCAGAGGCAGGTGGATTTCTGAGTTCGAGGCCAGCCTGGTCTACAGAGTGAGTTCCAGGACAGCCAGGGCTACACAGAGAAACCCTGTCTCGAAAACCCAGAAATAAAAATAAAAATAAAAATAAAAATAAAAGCATGATATACATTTCAGAGAAAAACATAGGTCAACTCAGTGAAAAATACATTTTATATAAGAAAAAAAAGATTGAGAGTAACAAAATAAATACTAGAGGTACCCTCCATATAAAATCTATAATGCAAATAGAAAATCAAATTGCAGAAGGATTGTTCTGGAAATATCAAAGGACTTCGAGATTTAGATGAGAGAAGAATGGAAGGTAAGTGGAAAGACACTGTGTCAGAAAGAGGAGTGGGCTATAAAGGAAATGAGCAGAAAAGGCAGGCGACACATGTGCACCCAGCTGTCCTTGTCCCCAGTGGTGCAGAAATGAAGAAAGGCTCATAAAGCAATTCACTGCAATCCAGACAAGAGGCCAACATGCTTCTTGCAAAACGTTCACACATGGTATAGACATGTTTCCAAATTCCTATGCTAGAACCAGTGATGACTGGTCAGATAAGAAAATCTAAAACTGCCGGGCGTGGTAGGCATACCGGTAATCCCAGCACTTGGGAGGCAGAGGCAGGCGGATTTCTGAGTTCGAGGCCAGCCTGATCTACAGAGTGAGTTCCAGGACAGCCAGAGCTATACAGAGAAACCCTGTCTCGAAAAACAACAACAACAACAACAACAAAAACAAAAACAAAAAAACAAAAAAGAAAATCTAAAACTACAGGGCTGATGATGGCTCGGCAGTTAAGAGCACTGTCTGCTCTTCCAGAGGTCCTGAGTTCAATTCCCAGGAACAACATGGTGGCTCACAACCATCTCTAAGGGGGTCTGATGCCCTCTTCTGGCATGCAGGTGTATATGCACCAGAGCAGTCATACAATACATATTTTTTTTAATTTAATAACAATTGACAGTTTTCCGTAAGTGCTGACAATGTTTGTAGTGTAAGCTTTGTTTACTGCGATTCTGTTTTGCTTTTAATGTTCCCAATCTACTAGCACTCTTGGAAAAAGAAACAAAGTTAGATTATTCCTAATTATAATATAATTTAAGTGTGCTCTTTCTTCAACTTCATCTCAATATATTAGATGGCAATATACAACCAAGTTATGAGCATTTTAGTTCACAGGAATATTGGTCTTTGGACATCTTCTTGAAGGTGCCCATACTATCCAAAACCTTCTCCCAACCTGAAGTGAAAGATCAAAACCAGCCGGGCGTTGGTGGCACACGCCTTTAATCCCAGCACTTGGGAGGCAGAGGCAGGTGGATTTCTGAGTTCGAGGCCAGCCTGGTCTACAGAGTGACTTCCAGGACAGCCAGGGCTACACAGAGAAACCCTGTCTCGAAAAAAAAAAGAAAGAAAGAAAGAAAGAAAGATCAAAACCGGTCATACAAACGCTCGTTTGCAGCCTCTGCAAGAGACAGTTTACAAAGCCACCAAATACAAGTCACCGTTCAAGCCGTGCTTAATTATCCTACCAGAAATAAATCAAAAACTGCTATCACTGCTGCGTCGAAGACTCACCACCCCCTGCTTCCCGGTCTGCCTTCCATCAATCAACTCGGACACAGGAATTTTCCTCAGCGCCCTCTGCGTCGTGTGTCCATGAGGACATTCTCCTACCTAGATGAGGAATGCCATGCATTTTCCACAGTTAGCCTCTAAGACCAGAGCACACAGCACCGGCCTCAGAGGGGGACAGCTGCCTGCCTCCTAGACAGGGCAAGAAGCCAGGGCCACACAACACAGTGTGCTCACCACACTGCCAGACCCACAGTGTTCACAGAGGGCCCTTTGTCTCTGTTTGGGACACTTCCTCACCAAAGCAGTACAAACCAGCAAAATGTGCATAACAAAATTTTAGTCTTGGACAGGAAAGCGGTATTTCCACGTATTAGACAGAAAATCTCAGCTGTTTCATTTTCTAAGAGATTTTGGCTGGAAGTAGGTAAAATCTGGGCTGGAAAATAATTATCCTCAGACCAAGGTGGTTAAAAAAAAAAAAAAACTGTCTCTAGTCTGTATGTAACAACGTCGCAAAGCACTTTAATTTGGCTTTCTAACATATTAGTAAACAAAGTTACTAAGTGGGAGAATAAGGTAGAGATTTTTTTTGTTGTTGTTGTTGTTTGTTTGTTTGTTTGTTTTCCAGACAGGGTTTCTCTGTGTAGCCCTGGCTGTCCTGGAACTCACTCTGTAGAGCAGACTGGCCTCGAACTCAGAAATCCACCTGCCTCTGCCTCCCAAGTGCTGGGATTATAGGCGTGCGCCACCACTGCCCGGCAGGTAGAGATTTTTGAATCAAGAAATCAGAGCAATTTAAAAAAAAAAGATTGAGAATGAAGCCACCACTTAAAAAGACCATCTACAGAAGGAACAAAAGGAGAAGGTCACCTCTATGGTGTTGGGGTCACAACCAACCATGCAGCCATGAAGTAGATGACTACGCTGCTCACTGGAGAAACTTTACTCATATTCATATGTAAAGAATTTATATTTAGCTTGTTCGGCCTCTTACAGCTACTTTGAGATTGCTTGTGATGGACCCACCACAAAGACAAACAACCTAGGACTATGGTTCCCATCCTGGCTGGCTCTGTGTGTCAACTTGACACAGGCTGGAGTTATCACAGAGAAAGGAGCTTCAGGTGAGGAAATGCCTCCATGAGATCCAGCTGTGGGGCATTTTCTCAATTAGTGATCAAGGGGGGAGGGTCCCTCTTGGGTGGTGCCATCCCTGGGCTGGTGGTCCTGGGTTCTATAAGAGAGCAGGCTGAGCAAGCCAGGGGAAGCAAGCCAGTAAGAAATATCCCCCCCCATGGCCTCTGCATCAGCTCCTGCTTCCTGGCCTGTGTGAGTTCCAGTCCGGACTGTGTGGAAGTGTAAGCTGAATAAACCCTTTCCTCCCCAACTTGCTTCTTGGTCATTGTTTTGTGCAGGAACAGAAACCCTGACTAAGACAGCTCCCATATGTAAATTAATATGTATACACAGGGATAAATATCCAGGTACACACACACACACACACACACACACACACACACAATCACCAACCATTTAGAGTTGGATCCCAGATGGAACAATAGGTTCGTGGTTTATATGCTTGTCCCCCAGAAGGTGGTGAGATTTCAGTTGGGAACAGGGTCTGGCTGCTAGGATTAGGCCGGCAGGGTGAAGTTTTGAAGCTAAAGCCACCCCTGGCTCGAGCTTGTAGTCTCCCCTGCCTTCTGCCACATGAAGAACTCTGCCTCATACTCATGCATGCTTGTACTGAAGCACACCGGATACCGTACCTTTCCACCATGAAGAACCCAGAAACCCCGATCCAAATGAACCTATTCTCTCTTAAGGGATTCTGTCCGATATTTTGTAACAGCAGCAAGAAGAGTAACTCATTCAGGAAGTGCTTACCAGTAAAAGTGTTGTTGTTGTTGCTGCTGCTGTTGTTGTTGTTGTTACGATGTCTAAACATGTGTTCTCTGGGTAGTTCTTTGGGAACTACCTGTGAGAATAACGTGGAAGACGTGAGAACTGAAGACTAGAACGGCCCTGAAATGCTGAATGCAAAGGTTTATGGGAAATTCTGGTGGGTTCTGGGTAATGAGGCCGCCAGTATCAGTGTGAAGCAAGGACTGTTCCTAAGGTTTCAGATGCAAATTGTACTACAAATTGTACTACAGACTACTCACATTATGTCCTGACATAGGATCTAGCTATCTGGTGCCTGTCTAAAATGGGAGGTGGAATTCAAAACAACGGGCTCCTTTGTGGTAGAATAAGTTTCGAGACAGTAACTGGGCACAGTTACGGCAGGCTGCTTTTAAACGTATTTATAATGAGAGTCAAGAGGGAAATGTTGAGCAAAAGGATTTGAAAATAGAAAAGTTTAATTGTTAGAAAGATAAATGATAGGGATGGACACATGGCTCAGCGGTTAAGAGCCCTGTCTGCTCTTCCAGAGTTCCTGAGTTCAATTCCCAGCAACCACATGCTGGCTCACAACCACCTCTTCTGGGATCTGATGCCCTCTTCTGGCGTACAGTTGTACATGCAGGTAGAGCACTCATATACATAAAACAAATCCTTTTTTAAAAAATAAAAAAGATTAATGAAGCCGGGCGGTGGTGGCGCATGCCTTTAATCCCAGCACTTGGGAGGCAGAGGCAGGCGGATTTCTGAGTTCGAGGCCAGCCTGGTCTACAGAGTGAGTTCCAGGACAGCCCAGGCTACACAGAGAAACCCTGTCTCGAAACCCCCCCCCCCCAAAAAAAATTAATGATACCATTGATAGGATAAATTGCCATCAAAAGTCTCAGGGTACAGAAATGCAAATTCATTTGAGAGTGCCTGAAACAAACAAATAAACAAACAAACAACAACAACAACAGAAAGACTCCAGGGCACCTTGCTAGGTACCGGCCATATAGAGGAATGGTTTGGGGGTTCAGCCGCCGACACTCAGAGGCCACTCCAGGTTTGATAGAAAACATCTCAGCTGTTTCTCTAGCTGGTGGCAGGATATTGAAACATCTCGGTGATAGCTATTGGGAAAATGTTTATTCCATCCCAGGCAAGTGCCCTGGAGTCTCCAAAAGGGCAGGATTCCTCTCCAGTAAAAGTTAGCAGGAGCCGGTGTTGGAGGCACACGCCTGTTATCCCAGCACTCTGGGAGGCAGAGGCAGGCGGATTTCTGAGTTCGAGGCCAGCCTGGTCTACAGAGTGAGTTCCAGGACAGCCAGGGCTACACAGAGAAACCCTGTCTCAAAAAAACCAAATCCACTGCACTTTTTTTTTTTTTTCTTCTGAGACAGGGTTTTTCTATGTAGCCCTGGCTGTCCTGGTACTCACTCTGTAGATCAGACTGGCCTCGAACTCAGAAATCCGCCTGCCTCTGCCTTCCAAGTGCTGGGATTACAGGCGTGCGCCACCACCGCCCGACAAAAAAACCAAATCTGGAAAAAAAAAAAAAGTTAGCAGGGATGATTAGAAAAACCTCAAAACCTCTGAGGTAGGTAAGGCTTAGGAAGAGTGCGCTTGGATATAAGGCTCTGAAAAAGCAATTCTGATATACCTTTCAGCAGAGAAAATATTCTACCACATGAAGCCTCTCCCTCGCCCTTGTGCAGGGAAGACACACCCAGCCCTTGCCCCTGGGCTCACCTCCCACTCTAGGATCTGATTCGAATTTGCTTTCATTTGTATTGTTCTTATTTTTTTTTCAAGATTTACTTATTTATTTCTATGAGTACACTGTAGCTGTCTTCAGACACACCAGAAGAGGGCTTCAGCTCCCATTACAGATAGTGCTGGGAATTGAACTCAGGACCTCTGGAAGAGCAGCCAGTGCCCTTAACCACTGAGCCATCTCGCCAGCTTTCGTATTGATTTTTAAAAGAATTTTTCTATCCACGTTAATACACATCATTAATTTGTTTTCCTTGTTTTTAGAATCAAGTTTGGGGACCAGAAAGGTGGCCCAGTGGTTAGGAGCACTTGCTGTTCTTAGGGTCCTCATGGGTTCAGTTCCCAGCGTCCTCCCAAGCTTTAGACATTTGTCACTCTCCTAGGTCTCTCTCTCAGGTGGCTTAGCTGGTCTGAGAATCCATGCGGCAGTATCTCACCCCAAGACCCCATCAACAGAGCTGGACTTACCGTTGTCCTGGAGTCAAAATCCTGCAACACCGCGGCACACCTGGCCTTCTGCCAGTTCTCCAAAACTCCTCTCACTTCTCGCAGGCACGCTAAATACTTTCTCTGCTGTCACTTGGCAAGAGCCTGAAGTTTGGGAGGAGAAGGCTAACCTCCTTGGGTCTCCACCAGGTAAAACGAACTAACAGGGCACTCCTCCCTCAGTCCCAGAGGCTCCTGCCCGCAGCCATCTCAGCCTCAAACATTCAGTGGAAATGTTCAGAAATAACCCATTTATAAGGTTTAAATTGTGCACTGCTTTGAGTAATGTGATTGAAATCTTGTTCCGGAGGCTGGAGAGATGGCTCAGCAGTTAGCGCACGGGTCACCCTGGCAGAGGACCTGGATTCAGTTCCCAGCACCCATGTGATGGCTCACAACCATCTGGAACTCCAATTCCAGATGTAATACTCTCTGGTGGCCTCTGGGGTTACTGTACACACACGGCAGGCATGCAGACTTTTTAATTTACTTTTATGAGTCATAAAAGTAAATTAAAAATAAAAAGCAATCTTGCACAAGCCTGATCCATCACACTGGGGTGAATCTTCCTTCTGTCCAGGGAACCCAGCCTTACACCCTACCCCAGCCCCTCTTACACATCTGTGTAGACATCAGGGTTACCCAACATACCAACACAGTGCTAATGGCTAATCTTCACTCGGTACAGCAAATGCATGATGGTGACTTTATTATAATGTACTGTGATAACTGCTCACCTTAATTGCTATGTTTGTTAATCTCTTGCAAAGCCTAATTTTGGATGAGTGGGTAAATCAATGGTGGGCAGATAGACAGATACATGGGGAAAACCATATGTAGTCACACCACCCATGGTTTCAGTCTTCTAACAGATCTTATTACATCATATCCCCTGTGAATGAAGGAAGATTGCTGAACTCAAATCCAGGTTCTTTTCATTGTCTGACCTCTTCTGTCTCTACTTTATTACCAGAAAGATTGGGTTATTAAAAGACAACTTCCATAATCGAAACCTGAATACATTTATGAAGTCAAGCAGGCTGGGTGCCATCCACGACTGTGCTTTGAACGTGCCCCACTATGACACAAGGTTCATCTCAGAGAGGGCAGAGGGCAGTCTCCTCAGCCTACATCCCTAGGAATGACCTGCAGGTCCTTCAGCCCCAGCAGACACCACGGGGACAGTGATGGTCGGTCATTGGAATAGAAGACCACACTCCCATCCGCATAGTCAAGAGCATGATCACAAGATGGGACTCCATCCCAGGGTGGGAGGTGCCTATCAGCACCCCCAAGGCCATGCCCACAATCTTGGCACCTGCTCCGGTGAGGACCCAGTCAAAAACCTAGGGTCTCTTTTGTTTTCCAATGCTGGCAGTGGATTATTTCTGGGAATACTCACCTAACATCTGGGTATGGGGCATTCCACGGGATGCTTAGAGGCACAACCCTCTCAGAAATGGATGCGAATTACACGGAAAACACAGACCTTGACACTTAAATCCCACGTCCCAGTCTTCAAGAAAGCAGCCACTTCCCATCCTCAACATGTGGTCTGGAGAAGTCAGTGCTATGAGATGTACCCCCAACCTGCAGCCTCTTCCCAGTTCATACTTAATGTGCGCATTCTCCGAGCAGGAGCCTTGCTTTATTGATGACCAAACTGGCCAGCCACCTTCAGCCTTAAGAAAGCAGAGGTTTAGATTAAACCAAAACCAGGGTCAGACTCCAGATGCTGCCACCCAGAGCGGTTACCCCCAGGACACCGCAGCATCTCCCCACTAATGCAAAAGAGCCAGCGATTCCAAGAGCCATGGGCAGCCAGGTTCCTATGGCAATGATACTTAATATTAATCAACATTTATCAACTTGTGTATGCTCTCTCTTATAACAGGTGGCTATCCTGGATTTTACGACATTAGCAGGCTTCAATTCGGCCAGGCACGTTTGTCTATGATTCAACATTACTTAAAAAGTACATCATTTCACTTTTTTACTTATTAGATTGCATCAGTACACCAAAAAATGCATACCCTCAGTTCCTCAACTGAGTTGGCTACAACATTAACATTCATAGCAGACTACAATACATCTGGGGGAGAAAGCCTTTCCCAAAAGGAGACTGGTACACGTTGTGGATAGCCCTGGGCTCATACTTTGATGTTAATTCCACTCCTCAGGGGGGCTGCAGATAAGGAGTTGCCTTGTGAACCGCCTCCCCACCTTGACTTTTCAAATAAAGGCTTGAGCCAATGATTGGGCAGAAGGAAAGTGGGAGGAGCAGAGTCTAGGGGAGGAGCTACGGGGTATAAAACAGGAGGAGGAGGAGCAACAGGAGGACAAGAGAAGAAACTAAGAGAAGAAAGGGGAAGAAATGAAGAGAAACGGTTAAAGAGAACCGGAGAGGCGGCAGGGAGAGAAGCTCGGGGCCTAGAGAAACTGCAAGTTGTATGGGATTAAATAGATTGAAACAGAGTAGTAGAGTGGGAGGCCTGCCCAGTCTAGGCTTGTAGCTTGTTTTGTTAACCGCTGAGTTGAGCTTTCTTTTACCGGGGAACTGGGTTGGATACATAGTAGCAACAGGTACAGAATAATCCACAAAGACCAGGTGCTGTATATTGCCTTTATTGTGCAGAAAAAGCTTTCTGCCGATTGTCTTTGGCTACTTTGTCAACAGAAAAGTATCACATCGTTGACATCGAAATACAAAAAGCTACATGTGCTTAAAGTAGGCATCTTCCAGAGGGCAGAACAGTTTCCAGTTCAGTTACAATCTGCTGGCTATGTTTTTTCTGTCCTCAGAGTTAACTATTCTAAAACAACAAGGAAGGACATTAGAAGTGTACCGTGTGTCTCACTAAAGTAAGACAGAGAGTGGACACATTCCAGTATTTCAAAGTCACATACATATATGTTGAAGAGAAACACAAGATATAAGACCCTAGCAAAGGACTCTGACTGACTGCCTGTCACAGGAAATTGAACCACAGCCTTCTCTCTGTCCCTGACTTCCTAACATAGGACACACATCACAACTGCAGGTGTCAAAGCAAGAGGTTGTGGGAACATGATAATAGGACATGTACTACTGTTCTTATTTGAAAATGGGAGTTGTCAGTAGCAAGCTTTTATTTTATTTTTTCCCTTGTTCCAAGAGCCTGCCAGGTTGAGGCGAGAAGATCTAGTTGACACCAGTTGCTACGACAAGTCTCAGCACGTGGAGGAAAGTTCAATTCACATGGACGGAGGTGACACGGGTGTCCACGAGGCTATGAGGAGGCTTTGGGCCGTGTCGTACTGGCTGTCAGAAATGTCTGTGACCGTAGCAGCCCCTTCGTACATCGGAGAGCCAGAGGAGGAGGGCGTGGCGGCTGAAACCGTGTGCGTCAGGGGCGTGTAATGTGCGGGGGAACCTCGAAAGAACTGAGCTCCCAGCCCGTTGGACACCCCAGCTGTCTGGGAGCCTGGGGTGATGGTACCATTGCTCACAGACCAGAGGCTGGGGTACTGGCTGAAATAGAGAAAACAGAAATCAGGGGCCTGGGAAGAGACTGCAAATAAGCTACACATGGATAAGATGTGGGGGAAGGACCAGTACTTAATTTCATCAAATGGCTTTGCAGACTAGTTTTTTTTTTTTAAATATTGCCACATGGATAGAAGCTACTGCATCAAACAAAAACAAGAAGGTGTCGATAAACACAGCAGAGTCCTGCCAGAAGACTCTGTCAAGTGACTAGGTGCTCATTAGCATACAGAATTCGTACTGAGCACCAAAGCTCAGAGCAGTGTGTTCCCGACCCCATCCCACCAATTCCCACAGTCACAGAAGGAAGTATTCCTTAGAATGCCATCATTGCTGGCCTGGGCTTGTCCAGTGGACAGGGGGTTAGCGTGTCAACATGGGGCAGTATGCTAGGGGCCCCAGAGCTGAGCTTAGGACCAGCTCTGCTTCTTGACCTTGCCCCACGACTGTTTTTTCAGGGTGTCTCGTAATCTCTAAGATGAGGGTGCTGAAGTGTCAAGCCCTCTCGCCTAACCCCAAGAAGTGAATTTCATTTCACTATGCTAAGGTTTTGTTTGGGAGAAAACCTTCCTTAGAGCCCTTCTATAAACACATAATGTGATCTGATATAAGATTTACCACACCATCCCCTATGTCTACGAAGGCATTTGAACTTGAGGGCAAGCCTGGGTAAATTAAGGCAGATTACTGGTTTAGGCTAAGACCAAATTGAGATGACTTGGTCCGCACTTGGCTACCTGCAGGTCATCTGGCTCCCTAAGCAAAGTCCCCAGGGCCTTTGAGAAGTCTGTCATCTTATGGGTGTTAGCCTTAAGAGCAGGTTAAAGTGGAATTATTAATACCTGCCAATAACCCCAACAGCTAAGGAGGCTGAGGCCAGAGAATCAAGAACTTGAGCTCTGAACTGTATATTGAGTTCAAAACCAGCCTGAGACGCTATGTCAGAACCAAACAAAACCAACCCAAACAACAAAGAAACACTAGACCACTAAATTCTTTTTTTGTTTGTTTTTTCGAGACAGGGTTTCTCTGTGTAGCCCTGGCTGACCTGGAACTCACTCTGTAGGCCAGGCTGGCCTCGAACTCAGAAATCCGCCTGCCTCTGCCCCCCAAGTGCTGGGATTAAAGGTGTGCGCCACCACCGCCAGGCGACTACAAAATTCTTATTAGTAAAGAGCTATCTCCAAAACATCTAGGACTGTAGATAAATGTTTAATGTCCTAGACCACTAGTGCTCAATCTGTGGGTTGTAACTTCTTTATCAGATATCCTGCATATCAGATATCTATATTATATTTCATAACAGAAAAAATTACAGTTATGAAGTAGCCACAAAAGAATTCTATGGTTGGGAGGTCCCACAACGTGAGGGACTGTATTAAAAGGTCACTGCACCGGGAAGGTTGAGAACCACTGGGGTAGACATTTGAGGTCAAAGTTGCAGGAGGCAGGCTCGATCCTCTGAGAACTAAGAGTTCATCACCACACTGTCCCCGAATCAGTGTCTCCGGGTCCCTTTTCTGACTGGAGATGGAGTTTTGGCATCTAGCTCTGCAGTCCTTTGCTATTGTTTCAGTACCCTCGTGGGTTAATAAACCTGAAGGGAGTGTATCACCAGCAGCTTATTCTATAATTTGCTGGCCTGTCAAACCATCTTATCCTTTACTGGTTCTCAGCATGGTCCTAAGGACTTTCATTCCTTTGTAAAAAAGGAAAAGCCAAGAAATGCATTGCCTTCGCCGAATAAAGATTCCGCACTGTTACTTTAAACTACACATGCGTTACCAACTCCGTCAGCCTGAGAGACACAGACTGAGGCCGGGCCTGCCTAATATCTATTTACACACGGTCGCTCGCCAGATATACATACCTAGAGCCGGTAGGTGGGCTGGTGTTATGACTCACAGGCAGCATGCTGGTGTGGGCAGGCACTCCGAGGCTAGACCAGTTGTCGTGGGACTGCAGCATGGACAGGCATGCCGAAGAATTGTCAGCATAGGCTAAGGGATGTGGAGAGGGGAGGTTACCCAGCAGGTCTTTCGAAAGGGATAAAATGGAACAAAATGATAACAACTGAACCTGACCCAGCAAACAAAAGTTGCATGGGGAAAGGCTGAGAGCAAGCCTGCTTAGCTCACTGGCATGGCGATGTTTATTGTCAGTGTTAAAATATCCTACTAAGGTATCCTTCAAGACAGTGGTATTGATATATATATTATATATATTGTATATATATTATATATATATATGACATATATATCATATATATATATATAATATATACACACCACTGTCTTGAAGGATACCTTAGTAGTAGTATATATATATATATATTAGTATATATATATATATAATTTTATTTTATTTATTTATTTTTTTTTTTTTTGTGGCACTGAGGATCAGACTGGGAGCCTCTCAAATGCTAGGCAAACGTCAAGCCACTGAGTGACAGACACCCTAGCCTGGAATGCTTTTTAATTTTTTTTAGAAATAAATTAAAAATATCTGCTGCGTCAGCTCCGCTCCATAATGAGGATCCCACAAGGCTCGGATAGGCTAAGGAAGCCATGGCCTCACCAAATTAAAAATATGATCTCCCCTCCTGGGAGGCCAGCCTCTGTGGAGGGGTCTCCAAGGCCTTTCCTTTTGAATCAATTGTAATTGCTTAATCGTTTTATGGTGCTCTTTGGCCCCGTTTTCTCCCCTCCCTTTGGAGCAGACAAAGATTGGTCTGAGCAGACAAGTGTTAAGAGAATCTGCCAGAGGTCTTGAGCTGTCCTGGGCCTGGCACTCCAACTTCTGGGTCCAGGGTGGACCTAAACTGTGCCTGGTCCTCAGGTGACACCCACACGGAGGGCCTGGGTTCTACACCTGGAAAGTCTTGGAATATTATTGGAATATTGGTCAGGAATATTTGTACCCGGCTAATCCAATATTGGTCACTTTAGAGAGGTCTGTGGAACATCTAAACCTGGGCTCCATTCTGGGGCAAGCTATGGCTCCGTGGGAAGGCCCAGACAGCTGTCTTTTGAAAAGCCCGGAGCACGTTCTGAGGTACAAGGATATTGAAAGGAAAACCTCTGTGGGGGACTCCTGGTTAAAACCACCTTGATCAAGTCTCTCCTGGAGCCAGGAGCTGGGTTCCCTATCTTGCACCCCAGTAGAAATGGCTCTCCGGAGAGCTCCTCTCCCCTCCCCGCCCCCCCAGCCAGGTGAATGGAGGTACAGGACCTACTTGGAGAGTTGTTCCGATGAGCATAAGGGTTGGGGTAAGGTGATGAGCGGTGGTTCCTTAGAGCCGGGTACCTCTCGCAGCCGTGTGTGGAGGGGAGAGAGAGCGAGCCTCCAAACTGGGGGTGGGAGCTGGCAGGCGGGCAGAGGGTGCCAGCACCAGGAACGAGCCACCCCCCTGCTGTGAGAAAAGCATGCCGGGTAACTGGCTCTTGCTTGAGACTCAGCCCTGCCCTAGCTCGCACCCGGGAGACTCCAGAACCGAAGAATAACCAGTATCCCTCCCCTCAGAGCAGACTAGTTCCCAAGTGTCCACTTGGAGCGGGATGTCAGCGCTATTGAGGGGCCTGAGCTCAGCCCTTAGCCTTGTCTTCCAGGATTAGACCCAAGACCTCTCCCAAGCTTTGTGAAATCTCAGTTCTGCAGGACAGGTGGCTTTCTGTCAAATGAGCAGGAATGAGACATTAAAGGACTCTAGAATGACGACAGAGGAACCTGGTGGGCCACAGGTAGGACCCAGACTGCTCAGGATGGCTCCGCACACCGCCCCACCCCCGCCAGCTACTGAGGCCAGTAGTCACGCTCCTGCCTCAAGAATAGCTAGTGGATCCATTTCCTATTTGCTCCCTTCTGCTCCGACTCTCCCACACTCTTCCCACCACACCTCCTAGATATAGATCTATCCACTAAAACCAATTTTGCTCTCCACTTTACGAGACGGTTCTTCGCACAGTACTTGAGGAACATACATGTGTCCACACCGGCTCCACACCCCGTCCATTTCTTCCTGGTCAGGTGACTACCCAACGGGCCACAACAGGGGCCCTGTTCGTTAAATTCATCTGCTGCATTTGTTTAGAAGATGGTAGTAAAATACCATCTTACACTAGCTCGTCATCATTTGAGGGCAGAGCGCTAGGCTGGTCTGGCAGCCTCTGAAGTGGCCCAGCAAGACCTTTCTACCCCTCAACAATGACTTCAATGTTTGAAGATCCCTCCTTGGAAAAAAAGGGACGGGGCCAGACCTTTGCTCTCCCTGTGTGCCTGCATAGGTCTGTACCCATTGCTGCTGGGGAGAACTCCTAAAAGAGTCATTTTTAAAGAACTAGCCACCATTCAAGCCACCAAAATCAGGAGCCCCAGGAACGGTATGTCTCCAAAGATAGCTATTCGTTTTTTTCAGCCACTAACAAGTGAAAGCCATCTCCAAAGGGGTGTGTGTGTGATAGCTGTACCCCTCATCACACCCAAGTCTAAACCCCCAGGAGTCCACTCCACCCAGCCTGCTGCAGAACAAAACAAACACATCGAGAGTTATTTCGGCCAGCCAGTGTCCAAAACCCGAGATGGTTAGGCAGCTTCCAGAGCAAAGGACGTGAGCCCAGGGCACAAAGCAGAGCCGTCCTGCTACCCCAACTCTTGCCAAAAGCCCAAAGCCTCCCCAGGGGTTGTAGTTTTAGCAAGTCTAGACCTGAAACAAGGCAGAGGGATTATGGGGGTGCAACAAACCGTACACTGGGAATACCCCGGCTGCTGACAGTCCCCAGGCTCCTCCACTACATCTTTGTGGTCGTTTCTGCCAAAAAGCATTGGGATGGTCAAAAGAAGGCCTGCCCAGAGGCAGTGGGTAGCCTCCTCTGCCCCGGGAGTGCAGTGAGAACCCTCACCTTTCTTTGGCATCCAGGAAGGCTTTAGCAAACGGGTTGTATTTAATCTTAAGGGCTGTAATCTGAAAAACAAGAAAGTGTATTTACTAATACAATGCTGGTTACCAGAGGATTTAATGGGGGTGGAGGGGATGGGGAGGGGGAGAAAAATAGAGAAGCATCCTAGGCCTGTCAGGCCAGGGATTAAGATGCCGAGGTAAGAGAACTGTGAACTGAAGGATATCCTGGGCTACACAGCAAGCATCAAATGGTGGTAGTGGTGGTGGTGGGAACACTACCAAAGAAGAGAAAAAGGAAATTGAGAAGGAACAGAACAGAGTTAGAATGTGCAAATGAATCGGTCTTTGTTTTTCTGTCTGTGTCTGAAAGTGCCGAGAAATTGCAGAGAAAAGCAATTTCTGGGTGAAACTCCCAATAAACGTACTCTCTCTCTCATGGCTAGATATCACAACAGCCCCAACACAGCCTGGAGTTGCTATGGCATTGAGGTGAATCACTGCAGCCCCAGGTGACTGATGACACATTTTCTGTGATTTGGGGTTAGAAGTAAGGACCCTTGACAACCTTATGTTGCTGAGACCTGGGACTGCCCCCTAGTCTCTCCAGATCTTAAAACCGTGAAGTGTGTGGTCCGTGTTTCTTTCAAGCATGTTGTAGATGTGTATTAGATCGTCTGAGACTAGCAGCATGTTCGAATGAGTATTTTAAACTTAGCCCTCTTAGCCACAAAGAAGTGGAAAATCTGAACTAAATCTTGCCTGTCTTTAGTACTGTGGCTTTACCTCCCAAGTCCCCAGGACAGGCGGGGGTGTGAGGGGACCCCCTTCGGAAGCCTCACCTCCTCATTCTGGTAGGCAGTCACAGCTATGAACTGGGTCTCCGGAAAGCAGTGGCTGGTGATCATGCGTTGCGGGCCCCCGACTCTCACGATGTGAATCCGAGGTTCGTACTTATGCAAGGAGTTGAGCATGATCTGCAGGAGACAGAGCGTGGATGGAGATGTGAGCCTGCCTTAAAGCCCGCAGCACCCACAGGAACTGGGGATCCAGACACAGGAAGTCTCCGGGAAAGTGCCAGCAGCAGTATGGAGGGCACGGGGTCCATTTCCTACATCTGCATCCCCTGGTCTGGCACTGGGATCGGAGATATGCTACACACTATTAAACCCTGCCAGCACAAGGCCACAAACAACTTTAAACGCCTGGCTTGGTCACAACTTGGAGTGAGTTTTTCTGGAACAAGCCCCACTTAAAGACTTTTTCAGAAGGGTGGAGTGCACACGTTTGTGTAGGCTAGCAGCTGATGTTCCCTTTGGACTTTTAAAGTGACCGAGCATTCAGAACCAAAGCTCACCTAGGGCCAGAGCCAGTTCCCAAGCCTCAAGCCTTCATCAGCCCTTCCGGAGGGAATGAGGAGTCCCAGCTCCCTTCTCCAGGCCCTGGTCATCATCAGCTTAATATCACCCTCATCCGCTTAATATAAACAGTACTAAAGGTTTAATTGGGGAAGGCCAAGGTGGCTTCCGTGGGGCTGGCAAAGGCTGGGGGGAGTCTTCTTTCCAGGCTACCAGCTGGGGGAGGTGAAGCCCTCTTCGCTCTGGCCTGGGGCCCAGCGGCTGTGGCTTACCTGTCCTCCCCCATTGAGTTTGTTGGTGAGTTTGACTTTGCTGAAAGACACCGGTGCCTTCATCCAGTGGGCCCCGAAATTGGGCGAGTCCGGGTGGATGTAGACGCAGCTGGGCGCCTGAGGCTCCGGCTTGCCCCCGGGCACCCACTCCCCGTTGACGTACTTCCAGCGGTGGTTGTCAGCCGCCACGAAGTCCAGCAGGAAGGAGTACATGGCGTTGGGGTCCAGACCTGACACATTCACCTTCAGCACCGGGAACATCCTCCTGGAAAAGACAGCGCCCGCCCGGCAGGAGGACCCATCCGTTGGAGAGAGGGAGAGCCTGCACCCACCAAGCAAGTGTTTGCTGCCGGGCCAAAGAGGACTCCCTGCAACCAGTCTCGCCAGCATCTTTGTCTGAGCTTTCTCGGTCCTTGAACCAAATAATCTCACACACACACACACTAAACCCACGGGCTCTTGAGACAGCAGAGGGACAAATCTAGCCAAGGGTTCCCTCCCCACCCCACCCACCCAGGCAAATCTGGCCACACCAGTGTACAACTAGGAACCCTAGAGTTCGAATACCTCCTTCCTCCTCAGGTTTCATCGGGGAAAGTTCCCGAGAAACCAAGGTTATGAATCCTCTAGGAAGGCTCAACTCAGCGGGAAGAAAACAAAGTCGGCTGGTTGAGAAGAAAAGGTGCTCTCCCCGAGGGGCGCTCTCCCCGAGGGGCGCTCTCCGGGCCCCCCCAGACTGCCAGCTAGCAGCACGCACCTACCTGCCGTTCTTGGTCACAATCATCTCGTTCGTTAGCTCCTTGAAGCGCAGCCAGAGCTCGCTCTCCTCCAGCCCCACCCGTAGTTCGCGTTCGGTGGGGTCGCCCTTCTCGCTGCCCGCCTGCAGCTCGCTCTCCACGGCGCTGAGCAGGTGGTCCACTCGGTACTGCAGGCTCTTCCCTGCGCTCTCCGCGCCGGGCGAGCTCATCCTCCCGCCACCGCCACCGCCACCCCCTCCAGCACCCAGGAGTCTCGCCTCCCTACCCAACAGCCACCTTCACGTCTCTCGGCCACCGCTTTTCCAAGAAAAAAATAATAATAATAAAAAAAAAAGGTCACTCTGCGGAGCCCAAAGATCACACCTGGGTCCCCGCACATTCGCCAAAGAAGGACCGGGACCGGGCTGGAGGGGGAAAGGGGGCGGGGATGGGGGAGAGGGGCTGGGGAGCCGTGGCTCCACTTGAACTCCCGCAAGGCGCGACAAGAGTAAGTCTCTGGAGGAGAGAAAATGGGTCCCCTCCCCATAAATACAAGCCGAGGTGGCCTCGCAGGGGGGGCGCGGCGGATTGGGCGGGACACCCTTTGAAGTGCCGAGCAGCTGCCCATTGGTGGTGCGCGGCCATATCAGACCGGCCGGGCGGGCCCGGAGGCTGGGGGGCCAACAATGGGCTCCCGCGCGCGCTTCCTGTAAGGAAAAGCGGCGGCCGCAGTCCCGACACCCCCGCCCTCCCCCAAATGTTTGCACCTCCATCAAAGCGGCGGGGCGGACCCCGGAGGGGGGGGGGAGAGGAGGGCGAGCAGCCGGGCCAGAGCCACCCAGGCCCCACAGGCTCCCAGAGCCGCGGCTAAACTCTCTACTCCCACGCGCCGTCCGAGCGCGCCCCAGCGCCTGCGACTGCGCCCCGCGGAGCGTCCACGCTGCGCGCACCTGCGCGGGACCTACGGCGGATCGGCGTCTCCCGGGTCTCCTTGACCTCTCCGAAGCCTCAGCCTCCCGAGGTGTAGCAGCTTTGGGGACACGTCCCCTCGCCCCGTGGATTGCCACTAACTCCCCACCTCGGCGACCGGGTCCCCCACGACCTTCACCTGCGTGGAGAGGGCAACTCAGTGCGGATCTGTCCAGAGAGGGGGACTAGACGAACAGATAGCGACCCTAGTAGGAGGTGTTCCTCGCGTCCCGCATAAAAGCTGGACTTGGACGGTGGATGCGCCTGCACCGAATGTGGCCCCGGGAGTCCCCGGTCTCTTGGCTCCGGGGGTTGTTGGAACGCACGCTGCGCGCGTTTCCCTGCCCGCCTCGCCATGCGGTGTGGGCAGCAGTTGGTTTATTACCTCTCGGTGAGAACCTCTGCCGGGAGAGTGAGGGCAAGGTGACAAAGAGCAGGAAATAGTTCAATGGGGTCTCTTTAAACAATAACATTCCTCTAAAACGGGAGCCCAGGAAGCGGAAAGGAAGCCAGGGCTCGCGCCTAGCTCTTTAACGAGGGTCTGGGTGGGTTCCAGCCTCCGTTTCCCCGTCTTCCACTCGCCCATCCCACCCCAAGCTCCTTGGAAGAGGCCCCTGGATCAGGTGGGGGCACTCAATTCTGAGTTCGTCGCCTCTCTTGAGTCTCCCTGGGAAGTCTTTGGGGTCAGAGTTGTGTATCAAGCTACCCCCCAACACACACACACACACACACACACACACACACACACACACACGGCTCTGGGCTCTACCATCCCCTACTTCTGGGAAATAGGGTTTTCCAGGAGCCAACCTCGGGAGGTGGGGGTGGGTACTCCGGAGCGGGATGGGAACACCCGCTGGATTATCCTCCTCCAACCTTCCCCACTGCTGACTGTCGCATTACTCGGTTGCTTTTTTTTTTTTTTTTTCTTTTTTCTTTCTTTCTTTTTTTTTTTTTTTTTTTAGTCTGGGATATAAAGAAATGTCGGGCTGAGCGGAGGGGGACTCTTCCTTCTGCAGAGACACCAAAAGGCTCTGGTTTGTGCCCAACCCCGACCCTCCAGCAACTCCCACCAGCCAGTTTGGGTTGTGGATTTGTAGAAGTATACCTGGGAGATGCCACCTTTTCACCCTCGGAGACGCTAAGGCACTTGGGATAAATCTAGGCGGAGGGGCACATGGGGGGAGGCTGGGTGTGTGACTGCCGGTGTCTAACCTCTGGCGTGAAGGCTGGTCTGGCCCTCTGGATGTTGTTGCTCGAAGGTGGATTTTCTCCGCCGTCCGGGAAGCTGGTGGAAGACTGCTCTGAACTGTTCTCCAAACAGGAGGAGGCACATAACTGGTGTTAGTTTTTCTACCGTGAACAGTGAGATCTCTCCACCCCATAGCGCATCAGTGAAGCTGCATCCCTGGCTTAGGGCTAGAAGCGACTCTTTCTCGAGGCTCAGCTATTCTGCCCTACCCTCTTCTCTGATTAATCTCTGGTCTTTGTCCCCAGAAAGTCGTCGTCCACAGCCTTTTCAAGGAGGGTTGTGGTGCATGACACTTTACAGCCAAAAACATCCCTGGCCAGCTGTAAAGAAGTCCCAGTTAATAACCTGCGCTTCCTTGGGGAGAGGCGTGGCCTGGGTCCGACTGGCCCCTTCTCTCTCAGGTTGGCCAGTCTTAGGGAAGCCTCGACTATCCCAGAGAAGCTTTGAGCCTGGGCCTCTGCACGGGCTACATTCCCACCAAGAGCAAACAAAGGAAAAGGCCCAGGAACCATAAATGTATGACCGTGGCAATTCCTGGAGGGGGGGCGGGGGGGGGAGTTTCCCAGGTCTCGCCCCTTTTTCACACAACAAAGCCCCCTTTCCTTTGGAACTGGTAGAGAGGAGAGGAGCCATCCTGGGTCCTAACCTCACAGCTCCAGCTCCGGAGTCTTCTTTCCGGAAAGGAGGAGAAGGGGAGTGGATAACATACACCCACGTTGCAGAACACAGATACATGAGCCCTAATAACTACCGACCTAGTCCACTTCCTGTTTCCCCCAAGCTGACCAGGCAGACACAGGATCCCCAAATCCCAGGGCAGGGCAGAGACATCTTCAAGGAAAACAACCCTGTCACCAAACAATGAAAGAAAAAACGGTGGCTTGGGTGGGGGCTTTTAAAAGGGCGCAATTCTTCAGACTGCTTTAACACTGAACTTTAAAGGGAACATTAGGGTGTCATTGGTGGCTGAGGTTTTTGTAGAAAATGGCCTTTGAAATGAGCCAGCAGGACTATATGTCGCTGGTCACTGTGACTGTGGGAAGAGTCACCAGCCCTAGAGGTTTTAACCTGGAAGCAGGAGGGAGGCGCTGCCCTGTGCGAGGGCAGAACTGGGCCAGGGGCACCTGAAGAAGGTGTTCTCAGGTCCAAGCTCGTCCTAGCTGTCCTCACGGAGTCAGCGATCTGGCGGTTTAGGGACCGGAGGTGACACGTGGAAAACAAACCAGCCAACATTTCTCCCACCACCTCCCCTGCTCTCTGAATCCAAGGCTCACGAGGGGACTCTGTGGCCACTGGCTTGGCACCTTCTAGGGTGGGTAGTTTGAGTCTCTTCGGCTTCCACACCTAAGCTTTCCATGCCCAGTGGGAGGGGCCAGGCTTCTTCTGGGGGAAGCCAAGGGGAACTCTTGTACCTCCTTCTTGTCTGGGGCGGGGGCGGGGCCGGGGGTCTCTGGGCAAAGCCTCCCGGGCATCTGTGCCTGGGAACGGCAGCCCCTGCCCATTTTCCATTCCTCCTGCCTCTCCCCTGAGGTGCTTCATCTCTGGTCCTTGTGCACGGATGGAATGATGTGTGAAGTATTTGCACCACACCACCCTGCCAATTTGTCTCTGAGTCACTCTTGGGTTTTACTGCCTCCCATGCGGGTTTTATTTCTTTTGCTGTCCCTTTGAGTTCCAGGCAGTGCCTGTCCCCCCTAGCCTCTGCCACGCTGTTCACGCCACGGTCTTCTGTGTCAGCCTTTTCTCCTCGAGGCCACCAGGTTCTGCCTTCTCCTCAAGCCTGGTCTCAGCTGTTCTCAGGTGACCACTGTTGGCTCTTTTCAAAAGTCTGCCCTATTCTCCTGGCCTCTCCACCAGCCGTTAGCCCTCTGGAGACACCATGTTGTCTCTCCTCCTCCCACCCAACCCAGGCTTAAGTCTGAGAGACAGTTGGATCTTGACCCCACTCAGATGGGGTGTCTCATCTCTCTCTCATCTTCTTGAACTCGGGGACGACGGTCATGGCAGGCAGCTGTCACTGTGTCCAGGAGCAGCGGCCGCCGCTCCAAAACCCACCCGCAAGTGGGGTGTGAACCACAGCCAGCCCAACGCCGACCTGGCAGGCTTGCACACCTTTAAAGGCAGGTGCCACGGAAGTCCGCGTATTTTTTGTTTCCATCTGTGTTGTTCTGTTTCCTATTCACTGAGCCCTCAAGAAAGAGCTGTCTCAGAGGAAGCGGAGGTAGACAGAGGCAGGCTCAGAGATAAAAGCTTCGTTAGGTCCAGGAGCCACTGGAATCCTTGACGCCTAGAGCGCTTGAGAAAGCTGAACCCCTCCCCCCCCAACACACACACACACACACACCACCACCACCACCACCACCACCACCACCACCACCCAGAGGAGAACAGCAAACTGAGACGGAGCCTAATTTAAATGACAGAGAAGACTCAGCAGCTACAGAGAAAGAACCAAGGAGGGGAGGTCAGAGGTTAGTGCTGCAGATCTTTTTGTGAGACACTTCGGAGCTGACAACGAACTGGGACTCTGAGGGACGAGCCCAAAGGAGGACCCCGAGAGGGTGGACCGGCTGAAAGAATCAAGTCCCACAAAAATCCTGGAAGAACACCCATGATGTAGAGGCTTTCGGTAGGAATTTCCAGGGAGCATTCGAAGGAAAGATAGTAACGGGAGCAGGAGAAGGATGGAACTGTGAGAGTAGCCCGGGTCCGCGGCCAGCGGGGGAGGTGGGGCAGCTTCCAGGAGGGGTGGGTGAGGGGAAGGGGGCTGTGCCCACCTGCTGACAGCTAGGCAGCCGGATGGGCCGAAGAGGAGGCGAGGTAGCGAATGCCCCCGGGGGAGCTTTGAGGCAGGAAGCCCGGAGGGTTAAGATAAATCTCCCCACACAGATCAAGGGCAAGACTGATAAAAATGGGGAGGGACTCTTGACACACTCCTGAGAACAGATTCAGAATCCGTGGCTCCCAGCCCCAGAGGACTCCACCAAGCTGAAGAGCCCAGAGAGGAAAGCCCGCTTGCAAGTCAGAATTAGCGCAAGCTCTGACCCACAATCTGGCTTCCAGACGCCAGTCCCACCTCTGAACACAAGAAAGCCTGTTGTCTGCAGGGATGACGCGGGTACAAGTCATTTAGAGGAACAATCCCCCACCCCCACCCCCGGAAGGGGGCAACAGTCCTTCTGAGGATAAGGCGACGAAAGCTCGCAGAGAAGAGTGGAAAATGAGAGGAAGTTTTGATTTCGGATTTATCTCCATTTAAAGCTATTTTATTTCCACAGAAGCACCTTAGGTGTGTAGAAAAGTGAGGTTTCTTCGCGTTTTGCTCTTGCTAGCTCTCCACGTTCACACATATAGTTACAAAAGGAATTTGACTTGCAGGAGGTAAAGGGGATGACGTCAGGACTTGGCTACTTTGTTTCAATGCAGGCTCCCACTATGTAGCCCAGGCTAGCCTGAAACTCACTATACAAGCCAGGCTAGCCTTGAACTGCCACTGCTCCCTGAATTCCATGATTAAAGATCTTTCCCATCATGTCCAGTGATTCCAATTAATTAATTTATTTATTGATTGATTGATTGATTGATTGTTTTTCGAGACAGGGTGTTGGTTTTTCCCGCGCACGCAGCCGGAGTGGGACCGTCGGCTCCGAACCGCCCCGAGCAGGCAGCCTGTCCGCGGCGCCCGCGGTGGAGCCGGGAGGTGTGGGCTGAAGCAGTTAGACCAGACCAAGTAACTCCACGCGGGTTTATTTAAGATGGGGGTACAAAGGGGAACAGGGGAAGGGGAAGGCTGGGGGCGATGAGCAGAAAGAGAGAGAGAAAGGGCACGCTGCTCCTTCTTATAGGCATGATTATTCAAATTACAGGTAGGCTAGGTGGGCCTATTGAATTCTGGGTACATGGTGGCCGTTGCCTTGGTAACAGGAATAAACCTGCAGGGCCGCATTAGTGTCGCCTATATGACGTCATAGGTCTCAGGACCAACACAGGGTTTCTCTGTGTAGCCCTTGGCTGTCCTGGAACTAGCTCTGTAGACCAGACTGGCCACAAACTCACAAAGTTTCACCTGCCTCTGACTCCCCAGTGCTGAGATCAAAGGCGTATGCCACCACTGCCCAGCTACCAGTGACTTCTTAAATCTTTAAAAAAAAAAAAAAAAAAGTCAGTCTATGATGTCCCCAAGGAAACAATTCCCAGAGCATCAGAAGATTTCACCTCAGTGATGCTGGTCTCTCCTCCTCCTCCTCCTCCTCCTCCTCCTCCTCCTCCTCCTCCTCCTCCTTCTTTTTTTGAGACAGGGTTTCTCTGTATAGCCCTGGCTGTCCTAGAACTCACTCTGTAGACCAGGCTGGCCTCGAACTCAGAAATCCACCTGCCTCTGCCTCCCAAGTGCTGGGATTACAGGCGTGCACCGCCACCGCCCGACTGATGCTGGTCTCTTCTTAATCACAGCTGATTCTTCAGCCCCACCGACCTGAACCACAGAATCTTCATTCCAAATATCGAATAAATGGCCGGAGTAGTTTCTGCCTCTCTCTGGGGCTTGACCAGCCTCTGTCTATGCACGACTGTCCCAGGCTCCCACAGAGCACAGAGCACTGAGCTGAGCGCGGCGTGGCTTTTCCAGCCCCAAATCCAAATACCACCATCATCTCCCAAAACGGGTAGTTAGGTCTGCCGCAGCAACCCCCCACTCTACCAATTTCTCTATTAGAGTTTCTATCGCTGGGCTAAAACAGCAGGACAAAAAACCAATCTGAGGAGAAATGGTTTATTTCACTTGTGACTTGTACTCTACCCTCCAGGGAAGTCAGGGCAGGAGTCTGAAGGCAGGAGCTGAAGCAGAACCCTTGGGGGAGTGTGGCTCAGTGGTTTGCTCCTCTATGATTTTTCTCAGTCGGCTTATTTACACAATCTAGGAACACCAGCCCACAGGGAAGCATCACCCTCCCTCGTCAATTATTAATCAAGAACACGCCCTAAAGGGTTTGCCTACAGGCTGATTTTTGTTTTGTTTTTGTTTTTTGAGACAGGGTTTCTCTGTGTAGCCCTGGCTGTCCTGGAACTCACTCTGTAGACCAGGCTGGCCTCGAACTCAGAAATCCACCTGCCTCTGCCTCCCAAGTGCTGGGATTAAAGGCATGCGCCACCACCGCCCGTTGTCTTCATTATATGTGGGTTTTAATTAAGGTAGTTAAATGGCTGTGTTCTTGGGGGCGGGGCCCTGGGGAGGTGTCCAGCCCAGGAAGGAGGCAGCAGAAGAGAGCAGCCAAAAAGGGAACAGGCCGTGGTAGTTAGCTTCGGGAATGTGATCGGGGGTTTAAGGGAAGGCCTGCCGGTGCCATGTTTGCCCTGCTCAGGCCTGCGAGAACCCTTGAGTGTGTGTGAGTGTGTGTGTGTGTGTGTGTGTGTGTGTGTGTGATATGGTGTGGTAAGTATATATTGGACTGTGTATATGTGTATGGAATATGGTATGGATGTGTGTGTATAGGGGTGTGTGTGTAGTAGGGTGTGTGTGTGTGTGTGTGTGTGTGTGTGTGGTATGGTGTGGTGTGTGTGTATGTGGTGTGGTGTGTGTATGTGTGGTAAGTATATATTGGACTGTGTATATGTGTGTGGAATATGGTATGGATGTGTGTGTATAGGGGTGTGTGTGTGTGTGTGTGTGTGTGGTATGGTGTGGTATGTGTGTGTATGCGTACATATGTGTGTATGTGTGTTATGGTGTGGTCTGTGTGTGTGAGTATATGCTATGGTGTGGTGTATGCGTATAGTGTGGTGTGTGTGTATGTGTGGTATGTGTATGTGTGTGTTATGGTATGATATGGTGCAGTGTGTGTATATGTGTAGTGTGTATGTGGTGTGGTGTCTATGTATATCTGGTGTGTATATGTG